>JAFIDM010009631.1:77311130-77327753 GCA_023159025.1 Thereuonema tuberculata | reverse complement strand
AAAAAAAAAAAAAAAAATAATAATCTCAAACAATTTTAATTTTTTCAAAAATTAACTATTGCACTAATAATAAATATTTTAAATACAAATCATTATTTTACAAATTTTTTATCATTTCAGGTTTTCATCAAATTTTTTAAGTTGAAAATACCTAGTAATACTTCAATTTAATTAATTACAGAATATTTTGAAAATTAAAAACAAGAAATATAAATCCCACACACTGTACAAGTGCATATTTAAATTTTCAGAATTTTAGGTGCATTGATAGAAGAAATATATAAAAGAAATAAAAGGTTTGCAGTTGCCTGAATTGCTTGAGTCAGGACATTAATGATGGAAAAAGAAACATATGAATATCTAGCCTACCAACTATAACAAGAAATAGACCACAGAAACACAAAACAGACCTTAATTAATGCATATACAAATAGACTTAAAACTGCTATTCAAATCACATCTAAAAGGAAAAAACATGATCATGGCCTTTAAATGCATACGCCTGAACCTGTACTCATATACTCCTTTAGAATCCTCTAACCAATACCAAGTTAAATAATTTAAATAGGAAAACAAAAAATTACTCACTAACCACAGAATTCCAAATTTGCTGTTAAGAGATTAACATTACCAAAGAAGCTACAAAGAATTTTAGGAACTACATCAGTAAAGAACCAAACATGCAAGAAGACCTATGTAGAAGATGCCATGATGCACACAAAACAATACATCACATCCGGATGTTGGTCCCTAACACAGATAGATTACAAACATAGACACAATCAAGTAGGAAAGATTATCCATCAGAAACTAGCAAAAAATAATGCTTACAAGAGACAACTCCCTACTATAGATAAACACCATATTTTAGAAAATGACACCCACAAGCTGTATTAGAACAGAACATTCCTCATTGATAAAATGATTAACCACAATAGACCTGACATTACTTGGTAAAATAAAGCTAATAGGACAGCCTTATTAATAAGTATTGCAATTTCTAACAGCAATAATCTTGAGGAAACTTTCCAAAGAAAACAAAATGAAATACAGATCTAGAATTGGAACTCAAAAAACAATAGGGTATCAGGAAGATCAATACAATTCCAATTGTTCTATCACTAACAGGCATCATACCTAAGGCTCTACACACGAGCCATAAAATACTCTATATAGCTCCGAATACTTACATTGAGATGCAGAAGGCAGCATTACTTAATATCTGTAATATTGTTAAGAAGTTTATTCATACCACTGGTAAAAGTGGCATCAAGTAAATAAATCTGTTTTAATTTCATCAACCCTTCCTTTCAGAATAGCCAACTATGGGAAATCTTGATTACTGTCACTGTCAAACCAATCCCTCTCCTACTGTCTTTTGTTTGTTAGTTTGTTTTGTTTTGTTTTTTTCAAAAGATTACAATTTACATTTAACAAAATAATTACTTGAGAATAACTTCAGTTTTGATAGAAATAAATTCTGTTGCAGGATTTGCTGGAAGTTTCCCAGTCTTGATAAGATTCATTAAAGGAAACAGTCTGTCCTGAATTTCAGAAATCTATATGAAAAAGAAAACAACAAAAATATAAATGCTTGATCAGTGAAAAGAATTTTTACATATAATGTTGTATAATTTAACAATTACATTTTTTATTTAACAATGAAAAACAAAGTTAGTCAACTGCATCCTATTCATCTTACTCACCTTGTGTAAAAAGGAACTTCAGGTTATGTTTACTCTGATGTCAAAGAAAGTGACATCATATTGTTAGTTTATTATACAAGTGCATTAACAAGAGAAGTATTTCTCTTAAGAGAGACCAATTTCATTAATTTTTTTTTTAATTAAGATAAAATAAGTAAAAAAAATCCAAATTTGTAAAACAGGCAAATTGTGTTTGCCTATTATTAAAAGCAAACATCGTGAAAGACTGTCGTCATTTGCTGAATGCTACTTTTTTTTCCATTCTAATCTGTAAAAAATGTACAATGTATCTAAATTATTATAAAATAATAAAAAATTAAATCCCCAGGATTTTGATAATATCAGATTTTGAGGATTAAGAATACCAATGTTTGGCTTTTAGTATAATTGTTTTGTTAATGGTTAGCTTAAGGTAGCATGATACAAATGAGAAAGTATGTAATCTATATTATTAAAATATTTTATTTCTCTGTCTGTCTGGCGCAATTGTTAATTTCCTGTGAAAAAATTACTACAATGAAACATTCCCCACGGAAATCGAACCTGTAACCTTTTCATCCGAAGTCAGACGTCTTATCCATTAGGCCACGGGGACTAACTAAATTATTGTTTCTTATCACTCCCTTTGTGTGTGTGTGTGGCGCAATGAGAGAAGAGCCAGAGAAAAAAGAAATTAACTCATTAAATTTAGCTTACTAGAATAAAATTTAAATTTCAATGATCATTTTTTCCAGCTCCCACCTGAAGAGTTGTTAGAGACATATCTCCACATGAATGAAGAAATTAGAAATGACGAGCTACACTATCAACTAAAATACTCTATCTCAACTAAAAGCCGTCACATTGGTATCCCGTTCTTGTTGATGGGGCATATATATTAACACTAGTTCTAATTAAATTAACTTGAATGTCCATTGATTAATACTTAATTTTGCTTTATATAAAATTATTTTCTTTGCAAATAGATATTTTTTTTTGAAAAGGCCTGCTCTACTAATCTAAGAAAAAGTTGCTAACATCTTATTGAAAAAAAAACTGAAGTTTGGAGAAATGACATTTCCAGATTTAAAAGATCAGGCTTTGGCAGAAGTTTAATTTGAAAGAGTTGAGCAAAAATTGGAAATAACATTAGAAGATTATGATGAGGAGGAGAAGATCTTGCTTCTATTCATTTTATTGCGGCTTCTTCCAGAAACCTTCATTGGTAACAACTGTAATGATGAGTTGCACAGAAATAAAATTTAAGATTATTAAGAGAAAATGCTATTACATTATATTTTTCTGAAATTTCTTCAGTAGTCATTAATATGAATTTCTTACTGAATAAACAATTTTCTTTTTAAAAGTTGCTTTCTGTTTACAGTTTTTCTGATTGATTTTTTTTGATTGATTCTGATCAATTTTTCGCAAAATACTTGTTTCTACGAGTCTTATATTTTAAAGTATAAAACTTCCAACAATAGGCCAAAAAAATGCAAGCAGTTAAAGAGAAAACTATTGTCCAGATTCATCTAAAAAGAACAAATACTTGATATGAAAGAACAACATACTGATCAAAACTAGTAGCACTGCTCTGCTGATTATATTTAATAGACAAATAGATACTTGTTAACTGAAAATAGATGTTCTTATGTTAAACAAATGGCCTATTCCGGTTTGGTGTACTCGTGAATGTATAAATTGAGATTTTTCAGAATGAAAGGCAAAACATCAATATCTTGTCTAAACACTATTTAATTATCCAACTCATGACCAAGCTAAATATTTAACAAGAAAATGATAAAGGAAAACTTTTCTCAAACTGAAATCAGAGAAGATGAAAAAGATTTGCTCTGGAATTAGGATTAGCTATTGTAATGACCATACTAAGTCTACAGAGAAGATTGGTAATGAGTGAGGCATTTAGGACATAACTTTAAAAAAGCCCAAAGTTTAATGAAACTTTGAAAGTTTAGTGGTTTTCTTAGACAAGATTAATAGAGTTGCACTACATGCAACTGCCAGAAAATGCTTCAGGTGTGTGTAGGCCTAATCTGAATGACAAACAAATCATTTGTTTAAAAGAAAAATCTGACATGCCCAACTGTAAAAAGAAACCGAATATGCATTCCCTGTGGAGCTGGAATGGGTAAAGCAGTGAATCTCAAACCTGAAAAGACCACAAGTAAATGAAAAATGGCTGATGTATGTCTCTTCTGAATGTCCTGGAAGTTCCTGCAATAATGCTTTGAAAGTATATAAAAGCCAAGGAAACAATGTTATGAGAAGTCATACCTTTCTTCCAAGAAATAATTCTTTTAATTAAGAACACCACATTACATCAGTAAGTAAGCAGTAAAAATACACAGAAACAGTAGTAACTAAATGATAAGAGAAATGACTGTCATAGAATTCTTAAGTCCATTCAGAAGATCAAGACAACTAAAAAACCATCAGTACATAAAACAGAAACAATCAAGACAATGAAAAAACGACAAACATTGTGACAAAGACATCAAAACATCTATGTTCTGAGGAATGTATAGAGGCTATAAAATTTCCTCAAATTTTAAGTGGCAGGTTTGAACATGGAGTGGGTGTTAAACATGTTGCAACTGATGAAAATTTTGCTTCAGCAATTTTAGTAGCAATTATTACCAGGGCGGCCACATTTAGAGTATTTGATATCTTAGCATCAGATATTCTTTTGTCAAGCCCCCATAAAGTTTTTTGGACCATACAATAATATCTTAACAGGGAGGCATCTCAAGAAGTTGATGCCAATAACCTATGAATTTATTACCTATGAATTTCAATTATCTATCACAGTCATCAAAACAATAAAATTTTTTAAAAAACTGTCATTCTGAGATTCAAACAATTAATAAATAAAAAAAATTAACCTACCTTTCCTTTAAAATCATCTATAAGAACTGAAAATTCTGGAGATTCTCTTTGAAGAAGCTGTAAATCAAAACAAATATTCATTGAAAAGATAACAAGATAAAAATAATTATTCTAAACATCTCACCAAATTTAAATGTAAAACAACTACATTTAATACAAAAAGAAGGAAAGATCTACTAAAAAAGTATGGAAACTTTACATAAAAAATAATTATTGTTCTCTCAACTCTTTAATGAGTGAAGAAGAAGCTAAATTAAATGTGAAACAGCTATGCTGAATCCAACTACTAACAGCTGGGCCATTTTTTTTACATTCACATGCAAAAAAACAAAGAAAATAAATAGTAACAATATTTTTTATATATACATCAATAAAAGGTCAAGACAAGATTACTTTTCATAAAATTCACATATAATTAAAATTTAAAGTACAATGTTTCTGCTCTCCCAGCAAGCCTTTGACAAGTGATTACAACATGGTAAAGGAGAGTTTATATGCTAAGCAAATCATCAAATGACGACATCCTTCCATGTGGAGACAGCGACAAGGTATGCAAATGAGGCTGAACCACTTCTGGAATAGGTTGTGTTCTGGACTCTGTGGCATGATGCGACACTTCAGGAAAGGTATATTACATGTCCATTCCAACTGAGGCTGGAGACATCGGTTTAAACCTGTGAAAAAATATAAACAAAAAAAAAAAAAAAAAGGAGGGGGGGGAGCATATATGACACGAGCCAAGGAGATCAAGTGGGCTATTTTTTTCGGAAACTGTAATCAGAAATAGTTCTAATGGAGGGTGTGTTGTTATAACATAAAGGATTTATAAGAATGAAGACAGACACTACATTTTCTAATCAAATCATTGGACTCAACACATATTATCTTAGGCTTTGGAAATTTAAACAATGACCAGAATCCTGATGTGCCCTACTGTTAAGTAATTGATGTTATTATGGATGGCCAAGGAATGCTGGTACATTCACTTGCTTACGGGTGGTCCCATTTCCCCTATGTACTAGCATGGGGCTTGACGTAAAGCATGAATGCAAAACAAAAATATAGAAAATATAGATCTGAAAAGCAAAAGGAAATACAGATCTGAAAGTCCTAAGGTGTTGTTTATGCATTGCATTGTTTGGAAGCCCCATATCGGTTCCTAGCAGAAACAGGGCAAACCCTGTGGAAGCAAATGTACCAGCATTCCCCGACTATTCGTAACAATGACATCAATTACTTAACAGTATGGCACATCACGGATTCTGGTCATTGTTTAAATTTCCAAAGCCCTAAGATAATATGTTTTGAGTCCAATGATTTGATTAGAAAATGTAAAGTGTCTTTCTTCATTCTTATGGATCCTTTATGTTATAACAACACACTCTCCAATAGAACTATTTCTGATTATGGTTTCCGAAAAAAGTAGCTCATTGGATCTTTTTGGTTCATGCCATATATGTTCCCTCTCCTCTTTTTTTGTTTGTTTTTGCTTTTTTTAAAGGTTTAAGCCGATGTCTCCAGTCTCAATTGAAATGGACAAATAATATGTTTCCTGAAGTGTCGCATCATGCCACAGAGTCCAGAACACAACCTATTCCAGAAGTGGTTCAGCCTCATTTGCATACCTTGTCGCTGTCTCCACGTGGAAGGATGTCATCATTTGATGATTGCTTAGCCTATAAACTCCTCCATTACCATGTTGTAATCACTTGTCAAAGGCTTGCTGGGAGAGCAGAAACATTGTACTTTAAATTTTAATTAAATGTGAATTTTATGAAAATTAATCTTGTGTGTTGACATGTTATTGACGTATATATAAAAAAAAAGTTTTACACATGTAAAATTATTTAATAGTAACAATATATTCCATTTAAAAAAATGGCTTGTATATGTTATTACTATTTATTTTAATATTAACTTCACAGGCATACATCACAAATTTTTCAATTTAAATATTTACAACACACAGCTTACTGGGTATATCTAACTAGTAGTGGCTATTAGATAATGTTCTGAATAATCTGGCCAGAATCTATGTATGTACAATATATGGTCGTTAATCACCGGACACCCACTGGAAAGTAAGTAGGATTCACCGGACACATCATACCCCTATTAAAGGGGCCTTGAACATTAAGTTGGCATGTATAAAAGCTACAGCTGTCAGTATGAAGAGTGGCATAGCAAGGGGGGGGGGGGCAGTCTGCCTGAGAGGGGCCCCATCCATCCAAGTAACCTGACCAGCCCCCTTTTTTTTTGGTTGTTGCCAGCCTAGGGGCCCTATCCACCCAAGTATCCCGACCAGCCCGTTTTTTATTGGTTGTTGAACTAGAGATTCCTTTTTTTTTTTTGGTAGTTGAACTAGAGATTCCCTTTTTTTTTGGTTGTGGAATAATTGAACTCCAGCCCAGGGCCCCCAAAGGCGTTGCTATGCCACTGAGTATGAACGCATGACACGAGCTTAGTGATGTTGACTAAGGCATGATTATTTGTGCCTACAGTTTGGTCATTCTATCCTTGAGATTTCAGGCAAGTTCCAGATACCCCACACAATAGCGGGTCATGTAGTGGTAAAAGAGAAATGTTATAACATGCCAACCCAGACCCGGTAAGCCAAAAGCATGGTCAGATCGGGGTCGTTGAAGTCTCTGACATGTGTTGTGGTCCAACTGTAAGGCTTTATTATAAACGATAGCCAACAACTTTCAATCTACATCAGGAAGTGATGTAAATAATAGTATCATCTGCAGGGAGCTGGTTGCACTTGGATTCCATGGTTGAGCTGCAGCCCATAAGCCTAAGATAGCTGCATTGAATGCCACCAGTCATTTACAGTGGTGCAAAACACATCATCAGTGGCCTCTAGAACGATGGAAGAGCATTCTGTGGATAGACAAATCACGCTATTAGTTGTGGTGATCCAATGGACATGTGTGGGTGTGGAGAATGCCTTGCAAGCATTACTAATAGGACTGTATTGTTCCCACTGTGAAGTTCGGAGGAGGTGGGAACCTACCTCATGGTAGGTCTTGATCCACTGGTTTTATTGGATCCATGATTACCAAGACCTGTGAATCAATTTTGGACAATTCAGCGCTACCCACATGTATGTATGTATCTTTATATATATATAATTCAATATAAAAATAGATAGTAATTTACACTGACCTCAAGCTTTTCCTTTTTTGGCAGTTTGGAAAGATCTCTCTCGATAACTTCTTCTAATATTGAAGTATCCGCAGCCTTTTGCTTCGTTGGTTGCTAAAAAAAACAAAAAGCTGACATTTAGAAAATTAACTTCACTTTCAAATAATGCAATTTATATCAAATTTCACATTTATTTGTAAGTGATTAAATAATTTTAGTTTTTTTTTGGAAATTTTTGTTTTGAATTGATTAAAATTTAAAATTAGAAATAATACACTGTCCAGCCACGCTAAAAACATCCTAATAAAGAAATAAATGGCATTTTTTGTTTTTGTTTAAATAATCACAATAAAATTAAGTTTTAGGAGGAAATTTTGTTTTCTATTATGTATCAATGAATTATTCTATCAGCATTATCAGAACAGCAGGACATATTTCACCGATCTGAGAAACACCCTTTGGAACAAATGAGAATAATACCTGTTGCACACTGACTGTTCTGGTCTGCTTTGCCTCAATGTTTTGTAAGCTAAAATACATTCTTCTTTGTACTATGCATTTTTTACACTAAAGTCACCATCCACTAAAATAGTAAATGGATTCACATAAAAATTTTCATGCAGCATATTAAAGTTTTCCTTACTTGCAAATGGTACGAGGGAAGATTGAAAAGTAACGCACAACAATTTTTTTTTTTTTGCAAAATATTTAATAGGTAAGAACAAAAATAATGCACAAACAAACTACAGGTGTTATCTATTTTTCAACATGTAAACCAAGTCTCTCGACACATTTCTGCCATCGTGACACCAACTTTAGTATTCCTCGTTCATAGAACTCCGTTTCCTGGGATCATAGCCACCTGCTCACCGATTTCACTTCTTCATTCGAACTGAAGTGTTGGCCTCCTAGGAATTTCTTCAGTGGTCCGAAGAGGTGAAAGTCATATGGTGCGAGGTTTGGACTATAGGGTGGATGTTGGAAAACCCTCCCAGCCAAATTTCTCAATTTTTTCATGAACAGAAGCTGCTACATGGGGACGAGCATTGTCGTGAAGAAGTCTGACATTTGCAGTGTCTCTGTTAGGGCATTTGTCTCGAAGGGCATGATGCAACTTTGTAATGTTCTAGCTAAGGTTGCGGCATTCACAGTGGTCCCGGTTGGAAAAAACTCCACCAAGAGTACATCATGCATGTCCCAGAACACCATCATCAGAACTTTTTTCACTGATTTTGAATTTCTTCAGTGGCGGAGACCCAGAATGTTTTCATACCATACTTGCCTTCTTTGTTTCAGGCATGTAGAGGTATGCCCAAGATTCATCGCCAGTCACTAGACCTTCCAGAAAGTCATAACCTTCTTCAGTGTAACGCTCCAAGTGGTTCAAGCAGGACATCATTCTCTGGCCCTTCTGCACATCTGACAGATCTTTGGGTACCCAGCGCGCATTGACTTTGTGAAATCTCAATCTGTCATGCACAAAGCCGTACATTGTGTCGTAACAAATGTTGAATTGTTGTGTCAAGGTCCGCAGATTGATGCGTCGATCGTTTTGAATTGCCGCCTCCATGCCTGTGACATTTGGTGGTGTTGCAGCGGTCACTGGTTGGCCGAAACACATTTCATCAGTAAGGTTTACTAAGCCCTCTTTGAAGAACCTTGCACCATCTGGAGATGTTGCTACGGTCCAGACAATCAGCACCATACACCTCCAACATAAGTAGGTGATTAATAAGTATCATGCTTTGGAGCTATGTTTTGTGCAACAAGCTATCAATACGATAGTTATAAGATAGTAATTAAGTGTAGGAGATGGAATAATGACTAATATTTTAACTAAATTTGTATGCAACTAGGTTACTTAGTAGTGGAAACAAAAAAGGGCCTCTCTACATCCACAATCATGCAGGTTACCATGCAACAACATAAGCAATGTTGACTCCAGAGAGCTCAAGATATCGTAGTTATTTCAAAGATTTTGATGAAGTCAGATAGATGGCAGGAATGCAGATTGACATACTTGTTAACATGCAACAGCTGACCCAACTGCAATTGTAGCTACTATTCAATGGAAGTGCTGAAGATGCCCCAATACAACTGAGAATGCTGCCAGCAGCTGATCTGCAAATGTCTGACTTTGTGCTAACAACTGCTGATTGTATGTGACCAATCTTGAACAAGGAACGGAAATATATCTTTTCCTATGATTCCTGATTATACAGTATATATGTTAACCATATACGAATTGATATCTGCCCGTGCCATACAACTCAATGACAGGGAATCCATGATTGGAGAGTCATCAATTTATTTATTCTAAGTAGTCATTTGAGCACATACTGTAGTAATCAATATCACTACCACATTTGCTGGATATCATTAATGCCATACATCCTTACATGTGAATACTGTTTCCAGGATGGGTTGCTGAGGAATTCAAACATTTTCATGCCTGCTTATGAGTCCATGCTTGCTGCCAAATGACATTTGGGACAAGATCTAACATTGTCTGCAAGCCCAGCCTCACTGATCACTTACTCTGTGAATAAGTGCAAGTATTTAATACATCACATATATAATATCATATCTATCAGCATATCATATCATTAAGTCCACAGGGAGCGAAGAAAGGAAAAGAAACTAAGAAAATTAAAATTTTAAATTTTAAATATCTTAAAATGCAAAGTAGAAACAATAAGCTCAAATTATTGAATGCAAGACTATAATTTATGAGAGTTAAAGTAACCTTGAAAAGGTCTAATCCAAAATCCTCTTCATCTAGCTGGGACAGTAGTTGTTTCTGAAGTTCTAAAGCTTCCTTTTCTTCTTCCACAGCAGCTTCACCATCAGAACCCTCAAAACCTATAAATGAAGTGGATTCATTTTAACATTAAAAAAAATATTATTTTTACAATGCAAACTAATAACTGGAATGATGAATATTTCTGAGTTAATCAACTTTCTTCTTTTATTTGACTTGAAAAAGAAAATAGTAATGTAAAGTTTCTCTTCAAGGTGATTTAATAAAAAAAAATGTTTTCACTGATCATTCCAAACCAATCACTCATTTGTAACAGCAAAGTGTTGTTTCAAAAGAAAACAAGTTGGAGATTGATATTCAGTGATACACCTATAAAGTGGCCCCTGATATCAATACGTTAGTCCCAACCCAGATGAAAATCTTAATTGTTTTAGTATATAAAAAAAAATTGCTGCAACTCCCATCCTTGCATCATCACTGCCCAACTATATCACTTATCCTAACATTAATTTTGAATATAACTAAAAATATCTCAATTTTACTATAATTATGCAAATCATAATTTTTATATTTTTAAAAATGTTATTATTTATTTTAAATGTAAATTACTACATTTATAATTAAAAACATGTATATTCTGAAAGCAGGTAAGCTATACTAGTCATATAATCAAAGACATGACTAGTCTCTTCTCTCAAAACAGAGGGTTGGTTATATCAACAACAGCCTCTGTTTAAATGGTGGTTACCATTTATTGTGGAAGTTAAAATTGATATTTATAAATATTATACACTACAAACAAATTTTAAAAAATTGCAACAGACTTCTTTTTTTCTTTCAATATAACCCTTTTATGTAAGTTCAGCAATATACTTTTGAAATATTGTGCAGACACAATGACCTTATTAGTAGCTCCTGCCAATAAGTAATAGAAACTTATGTTAAAAAAAAAATGACTGCTTTCTCATTCCACAAAAGGCAAGTCATATTTTTGGAGATGGGAAATTAGCTCTTTGTTTGAGCACATGGTTTAGAAATCTTTTACTTTATGCTAAGAATTCCAATCTGTTTCTGCAGATATTTGGAACTGGGTGAATTAAATATGAAAAATAGTGATGTTAAAGACATTAGACTTGCAGAACCAAATCCAACCGATAGTGATTGTGTACAGTAAATGCTATTCAAAGAGAACACATACGCATAGTCTATACATGAAATTTTGTTGTATAACCATAATTCTTAAATATGTTTAAAATAATAATTAATAAAGTGTCTTTTGAACTGAAAGAAATTTCCTCATCACACTTGACAAAGACTTTAAAATATTACTAAACAAAGTCTATTTTAAATAATAATTTAATTTAGCTTAGCCAAAAAAACAAAAAAATAAATAAATTTAATTAAAAATAAAATGTAAAATCAACTCAAACCTCCAAAATCTTGATCAACATAATCTGTTGAATAATAGACAGCCTTCTTTTTTCCCCAAGCCTTAGGATCTGGTAAATCTATGAACCAAAACAATGTACAACATTAATACAAATTAAGCCGAGTCTATTTTTAAATATAAAAATTTGATTTCAGGGAAATTATTAAATCCACTTATTTATTTATTAAATATTATTTCTTTTTATACCTGAAATAAAATTTTCTGGGTTAGTAACTTGATTTAAAAATGAATATTTATAATAATTTAAAATAGGAAAATATCATGCAGCTGTTTTATTATTATTATTATTATTTGACACACACACACACACACACACACACACATATATGTGTGTGTGTATGGATGAGTGCACTTTAAATATTAATTTTCTTATCAATAAAAAGTTCACTACACTTCAGTTATTGTAATTCATTAATGACCAGATGATAAAAATTCAACAATGTAAAAATTATTAGTAATAAATCAATAAAAGTACATCAAATATATTACCATCATCTTCATTTCCTTCTAGATCTGAAGCCATATCATCTTTATCCAAGTTACTTGTAGAAAATCTACTATGAAATCCATCATAAGAATCATCCTCTTCATCTGATATTTTTAACTGCAAAACTTCTTCCTGAAAATAAATAATATATAATATATGTAAAATACTAAGTTAACTAAGCACTGAATTTTCCTTTTTTTTTTCTTTGTTGTTCTTGTTCTATTATTTGTATTGATACTGCATCTTGGAAGTTGTGTTGTTGAAAATGTGTGATTTCTAGAGTGGAAATTGTTCTATTTTTGACACTAAATCTACCCACATTTTCAACAACACAACTTCCAAGACATGGTATCAATATAAATAACAGCTATAATAAAACAAGAACAACGAAGAAAAAGAAAAAAAAAGAGAAAAACTTATTGATTTGAAAAACATGTAATTAAAAATACATAGGACAGACTTCCAATACACTGAACCTTAGAATTAACAATTATAGATCTAATGTCAAAAATAGAACAATTTCCATTGTAGAAATCACACATTTTCAACAATACAACTTGCATGATGCAGTATCAATACAAATAAGAGATATAATAGAACAAGGACAACAAAGAAAAATAAAAAGAAAAAAAATAGCAGACTCATTTCCGAACACTCTTCCGCAAGTATCTACTTACTTATATCCTCTAATATTTATTAATTATTATCTTTTCATTTCATATATATATTTAGTTGTCTACAGCGAAGTTAGCAATTTCCATTGAAATATTTCACTTCACTTTCAATATTAATCACATTTATTTTATATCCTACTGATGATAAAATAAAGATATTTGGATCACACAACAGATATTTCAACAGATATAATGGAGCAAACCCTAGTAAAATTAAAATTATGGATAATTATGGATTTAAGGCAGTTATAAGCAGATGTTTACAAATATCTGAATGAGTGTATCATCTGTAATTTTCTTACATATTTCAGAAATAGAATGTACCATTCATATGCAAACATTTATTGCAACCTAATTAGTTGCAATATACTAAATAAAATGAGGCATTTTTATTGACACTTTTAGGACAGCTAACAGTCACAAAATATGTAACAGAAAACACTGCCATATGTTTCTGACTTGTTCAGCCACAAAAGAATTATAAAAGCCTTCCTATTTTTGCTAACAACAGGATAGCACTTAAACACATTTCCTTTCATAATATTAAAATAAAAATATTCTTTTTAAACCAAGTGAAAACTATAAGTGTGACTTATTACAGCTCTTCTTTAAAGTTTTGTTCATACATGCAATGATTTTAAATTAAATAATTGGCTAAATAATGCTTAGATATAAAAGAAAAAATTTAATCCCACATTATATTATCAGAAGAATTAAGGGATATTTTTTTTTCATGAGATAGTGCACAATGCTTTTTTCTGAATGAAAAATTATATTGTTTATATTAGCATCAATTAATATTATTCTTTGTCTCAACTGAGCAGAGAAGTATCAGAAATTGCTAGTAACTGTCTTCTTCTTAATATATATTGGCATGAGAAAAATCTTACTTGGAATTAATCTGCATTTACATTATGAAAATAATATTATAAAATTATAATGTTAAAGATCAATCTTTAAGAAGATATGTGAAGTTCTATAGCAACTACTGAAATAACCAATAAACACTTGATGTAATGTTTTTATAAACTATCTATGTGAATATTACATCACTCTGCACAACTAATTTTTATTGAGAATACCTTATTAACAAACAATAAAGTATTCTCAATAAAATCAATGACTTAGCAGATCTCTCAGCCATCTCTCTAAGCTAATGTTAGCTTTCTTTAGACCTTTCCTTCTATGTGTGAGTGTGTGTTTCATCTAACTATATATTTATGAAGAAAGCATTTGATGTGTTGGATAAATGTAACCTCTACATTTGAAATTTGCTGTCTAAATATATTAATACTAATATGGTCAGGTGGTATTATTTAATTTTCAGCCAACTTCAATCCACTACAGGATGAAGGCTTCTCCAATTTTTTTCTCAGTTATTTATTTCAAGACCTGTCTTTTTCCACTTAAATTCAATAAAACATTTAACTTGATCCATTCATCTTAGCCTCCTCTCATTTTTACTTTTTCTATAGCATAGTAATGGGAAAGTATAATAATCATTCAAGTGTCATTAAATCTCAAAAAAAAATTTTCTAATACATCTAATCATTTTAACTTTTTTAAAATTTATACACAAAACAGGACATTAATTGTACTAAATATCAATGTCATAATTTTCACAGATTCCAATACCATTTGCTTTCTAGAACAAATTTAAACTATTTTTTTGAGCGATGTCTGTATGTGTGTTATGATGTCTGTCAGTGAAAAATAATTAACCCATTACCAGCAAACTTCATATTTAAGAGATTAGTGATATTATCTAGATCTGATTAATTTTGGAATTTATCAGCCCATAATAAGGACTACATTGTTTAGGAAATGAAACATAAATAACTTAAAAGAAAAATGCACTTATCAAAATGAAACTTAATATTTGAGACTTAAATGTAATTGACCATCCTTCATTAGATTTTGGCATTTGCAACCTCTGTTTATGGGCACTTTACAATAAGAGCCATACATTATGCCCCTAAGTAAATAAAAGAATAATGCACTAATTTACATGAAATTTCATATTTGGAAGTTTAGAGTATTCTGTACATCTTATTAAATTGTGATATATTATAATATACACTACAACCTTGTTTATCCGGACTAACTGGGACCAAAGGCAATCTGGAAAATCGAAAATCCGGATAATAAGCAAAACAAATCCTTAAATAAACAGACTTACTGTTTATTATGATAAAAAACTATGTTTTGTAGCTTCAACACCCTGTGACACTCTAGTAAAGCTTTCTTGTTATCATAGTTAAAATTATTATCTATGTGAACATTAAATAATAAAAAAAAAATTCTAAATAATAATAATAAAAAATAATAATAATAAAAAATAATAATAATAATATAAAAATTTTTTAAAATAAAAATGAAAAAAGGAAGTATATTAATGCAAGGAAAAAAAAAATCATGCGGACATTGAGAAAAAAAAATAGATATACTGATTCAAACCAACAACCTTCAGTATATGAGGCAGAGACCTTATGCATCAAGCTATAGCTGACAACTGAAATGAGACGGTTGCATTTCTAACATTTAAGCTAATAAAGGAAATCCAATGAAAACAATGCCAAATTTCTCGAAGGGGGGGGGGGGGGGGGATTAGCCCCTGAAAATGCCCTATTCCTGTGTTGTTTGGGCCTCTGAACACAATGGTGAAATCGTTTGTCTATCCAACCTTCCGTTCAGGAGTTGTTAGGGATGGACGGACAGAACAAATGCAGTAGATTCTGATTTTGATTGCTATCACAATAGCTCCCAAATGGATCACTAAAAAGGGCATATTTCTTGGACTTTAAAAAAGAAGATCTTAAAATAAGTGTATAATCACCAAAATACAGAGTTAAACTCTTAAATATGAAATTTCATGTAAATCATTGTATTATTCTTTGAATTACTTAAGGGCTAAAACATGATTACCCTTATGACAGGTTTATATACACTATAACCTTGTTTATCCGGCCCTCGTTGATTATGGGTTGCCCTTAAATTTATGCTTTAGCACAAAATTATATTCACTTTTTTTTTTAGCTCAATTACTAATGCTGTGATGTAAATTTATTTTTTATTTTGCAGCATGTTTACAGTATGGGGTTGGGTGTTAAGATTTTAGGCTATCTATGTTACTATTAAGAACTATTTTATTTAGGCCAAAACTTTCTGCCTGAATATCTTATTTTATGAAACTATTTACAGTTCCTTAAGATTAAGGTGAAAGTCCTGCCATGGTACCATTGATATTTATTAAGGATGTAGTTTAGAATTTATATTATCTATCTATAATCCAATATATAAAACCAATACATACAAACCAAATATTTAAACTGAGTTAAATAGATCCCTGAACCAGTAATACATATGTTGTTGATCATGAGTTTGCTACTTTCTTACACTGAATATCTGATTATTCAAAAAAATATTTAAATGAAATTTGTTAACATTTTGATGGATTAGTTTCAAAATTTTTAATGTTATAAATTTTTTTTATTAATTAAGAAATAGGGGAA
>JAFIDM010009631.1:77279909-77302883 GCA_023159025.1 Thereuonema tuberculata | reverse complement strand
ACATGATGAATTGTAGTTCTATTCTGATTCAGTGTTCTGGTAACTAAGCATCAAGCAGTTAATGATTGTACTATCCCCTTCTTTTATATAAAGCAATTAAAGAGTGTTGATAGTAAGTTAATTTTTTTAAAGAAATTATAAGAGATTTTTTTAATCTCTAAAAGGGAAATTGTGGATATATGTGTTTGAAATGTTTATCATACTTCCCAATATGCTAAAAACTTGAAATTTGGCATGTGGGTAGGTTCCTTAGTGTAGACAATGTAAAAAATATAAAAATAAACTTTTTTATTTTATTTTTTTTGGGGGGAGGGGAGAATGACCATGAAATATGTGGCAGCAATCTACAATACACCTGAGTTAAGCTGTCTGCAATGCTTTCCTCTGCCATTTCAAAATGATCTTACAATTTCAATGTCTTTCTCATCCACATCATTGTAACCTGTATGAAGAATGGGGATTTTGCTAGTAAATTATAAGAGATTTATATTAATATTTATATTTTATTCTTGAAATTATAAGAGATTTTTTACTTTAATTATGATTGTGCTCTTTTCTGCATTTATTATTTGGACTTAGGTTCTGCTTTATTAAGTTATTGTTATGTTTATTATATTAGCATATGGTTATTTAGTGCACTTTACAAAACTTCAATTAAAAAAAAAAAATTATTTATGATTTACTCAGAGTATCACATGACCTCATCATGCTAATCTGCAACTATTGTTATTTTGTTATCAATTCTTGCATATCACTGCATTAGCAAATCTATTCTTACAGTTTAATAAACTTTCAGGAATGCTTAATAAACTTTCAGGAAAGCATGCCTAACAGTTGTAGTTATAAAGCAAAATCCAAATTGGCATTAATAACAGATTTGGCCATAATGGTATTATTACATGGACAAATTTACATCAACGGCTAATTTAATTCAAGGTCCCTGGCATCATTAAATTTTAGTTTAAGCTAATCTTCTTGCTATGAAGTGTAGTTTAAAAAGGATTTGTATTTAATAAATTGTATTTTTTTTTTTTTTTGTAGCAAAAGAGAAACAAGCTTAAAATTTAAGATAAAAAATTGCCAAACTTTCACAATACATTGTTATTTTCTAAATTAATTAAAAAGAAAATGCAGAGAAAAACAAGTGAATATAATTTTGTGCTAAAGCATAAATTTAAGGGCGACCCAAATAATAAAAACTTTAAAATTAATAATAATAAAAAAAGGAAGGCCGTGCGGTTTAGCCGGCGGGCTGCCGTTATGGCCGATGCGCCAGTACCCGGGTTCGAATCCCGGTGGTGGCATGGCTGTTTCTTTCTTCTTCTGTGTTTCGTCCGTTTCCCACCTGAGACTTACAATCTCAGGGTTATCCTGGACGGGATATAATTCTCGTCCCCCCCTTTCTTTAAATTTCACTAGCCTCGCCCTGACGTTGTCAGGTTGAGCTAGTTACGTGGTCCCTAGTTGGCCAAATTCGATAAAAGGAAGGAAAAAAAGGAAGTACATTAACATAAGGAAAAATAAAAAAAAAAAGTTAGGAAAATTAGAAAAAAAACAAAAAAATAACGCGCGGACGTTGAGAAAACAAAGTAGATGTACGGATTCGAACCAACAACCTTCAGTATATGAATCTGAGACCCTAAGCATCAAGCTATAGCTGACAACTGAAATGAGACAGTTGCATTTCTAACATTTAAGCTAATAGTGGAAATCCAATAAAACACTGCCAAATATCTCAAACATGGGGGAATGTTGGCCCCTGAAAAACCCTATTCCTATATTGTTTGGTCCTCTGAACACGATGGTGAAATGAATTTGTTGATCCTATCTTCTGTTCAGGAATTGTTAGGGGGGGGGGGGGATGGACAGGACAAACGCAATAGCTACCAATTTTGGTCGCTATCACAATAGCTCCCAAATAGGTCGCTAAAAAGAGAATATATGTACATGTATCACACTGAATTTAAAAATAAGGAAAGGGAACTTTTCCAAAAATAAATCTTTAAAAAGAGGACAAATGCCAAATTTAAATATAATTGTCAATAGGTTTATCAAAATGTTTTTATATATCGATTAACTGCTATAGAAATAATTACACAACAATCTGAGAATGAAGAAAGCTTTTAACATTTTTCAAATAAGACAGAAGAGTGGCATTAACATTAAACATAAAAAAATTATAATACATTTCTTTTTAATCATCAGTTTTATGTTGCTCTTACTTTTTTGAATCCATAACATCTGACAGTATACTATTTGTGTAACTCTTAATTGTTTGCAAGATATATTTTCATAAGTAAATGTTAGATTAGATTATATTGTGGTGAAAGTGGATGACATAGAGATCAAGTACTGCAACCGTAGATCTGTTATACTAAACCCATGGAAAGAAGGACAGACAGAATGATGAAGTAGTGCAGGAGAAATGGGAAAATCCTGAGACTACCTGCCCAGCACAGATCATCCATCACCACGAAATCAACATAAGAACCAAAACCCAGTACTTGGAGATGAGAAGCCAATGTTTTAACAACAATGCCAACCCTGCAGCCATGATTTTATGTTACAGTTAATATTGATTTAATAGTTATAATGCTGAGGTGATTTTTTTCTCTTTTTTGTAATGTTGACCCAGTGATTCAAATAATACTGATATATAAATTACATCCAAGATATATCCATTTTATATGTTATTAATTTAATCTTTTTCATATATTTTTACTTGAATTTGAATAGTTTTAAAAATTATTTAAAAAAATATAAATACAATATCACATTGAATTACATATATTAAATACACATTATTTTTTTTTCTGTAATTTAGGTTTGAGAAGTGAAATTAAAATTTTACTAACATTTCATTTTTGAAGATTTGTTTAGGATTTACTTCTCTAAATTGTAATAAGTAAATTTCATATTTTATTTCAGAAAAACAGATGTATTAAGTTTTAATGGAAACTTGCATTTAAGAATAACAAAATTATATTGCATATTGTTGGAAATCACATGTAATTAGGTTAAATTTACATGAAAAAAAAAAAGCTTTATTTTAGAACAATTTAAATAGTAATCTTTTATATTAATTTCTTTGGTCATTAAAAAGAAAAAAAAAAAACATTTGCTGGAATGGGTAGGATAGTTTTATTTGTCGTTATTACTTATAATGATTTTGGAAAGACAAATATTCTGTCTATATGTACTTATATTTTAATTATTATTTATATTTTTGACAAATATTAAGCGTGAGTACGCTCTAATAAAAAAGTTAGACTTAGAATCAAAAGATTGTTTTTAAGAGCAAGAATGCAAAAGAAAGTTCCGCTGTATTAACATTATTTGGAAGTACTTGAATTTCATATAATTTATTCACTTACTTCTTAAGAGATCTTTTAATTTCTTCTACATAATGTTACAAAGATACAGAATATCATTGTAATATCATCATCTATGCTCAATGATGGAAACCCCCATACCTAATCTCCTGTTATATACTGCCAGAATTATATAAAAAAAAAATATTTAAGACTGAAAAATTAAGAGGAATATAGGAAAACATCTCAGCATTTTATCCAAAGTAAAAGTAAATTTAAATGAAAGATTAAAAAAAGAAAAATTTAGAAAATGAGGAATCACAATACCCTCTAAATACAATGTCCTTGTATTAAGAAAAACATAAACAGCAGTAATAAATGATTATCTATTTCAATATTTGTCACTCATCTCATTTTAAACCCCATGTACAATTCAGATTATTTTCAAGCTAGCTCTTTAGTTTTATTTTTATCTACTTCGTTAAGGAAATTCAGACTCATAAAATTAGTAAATCTGTGTGTGTGTGTATGTGTCCCTATTTAATTTTGAACCAATAAATGAAGCTTCTTGAAACTTAGCATTATGCAGTCAAAAGACGATGTAACTTCGGTGTGTTTGAAAATTTTTTGATATGGATCCCTTATTGTGAAAAAAATGTGCACTTGTTTGACAAAACTTCCCATAGAAAAATACTAGGAATAAAATAATTAATTTCTATTGAAGTTTATCAATGCATTCCTTTTAGTTATTCACTAATTTCTACGTGATTTGATATTATTAGAATTAATTGGATTTCAGCAACTTCAGGGAATAATTAAGATTTATTTAATTTTCTGAAAAAAAAAAATCAGGATACTGGCTATATTTGGCATATGTTACAAATTTATAATAAACACAAGAAGACCTTTCCTTTGTTTTCAGGACTTAAATAAATAAATAATTGAACATGTTTCTTCTCTCGCTTACTGAAGATGATCCGTTAACGGGAGGAAACTAGTTTGGACTTTTTTTAATTGTAAATAGTTTTTAATTTTAAACTCAGTGTGTTGGCTATTTTAAGACTTGGAAAAAAAAAAAAAACTTATGTTTCTCCATTTGTCTGTACGAGCATCATGCTGAAATAGCTGGACTGATTTCATTCAAATTTGGTATTATTTATGGTTTAAATTAAAATATGAACAGGATTATTTTGGTCTCCACTCCCTCTCCCTCAAAATCCCCTCCAATCACAGCATGCTCAGACACCCCTACACTATGGATAGCTAAAGTACACTTAAGATGAATGTCTATTTTCTATTTTTCGTTTTGGTTAAAATCAATTTTGTTGTTTTTGTTTGTAGCCATTTTGTAATCATGAGCTCCATTTAATATAAGATTTATAAAATCGGTTTGGAGCTGTTCCTGTACTACAGTGAAATTATTATGTGGGTTTATTAATAAGAGGTCATCAGCATACGCAAACGTTCAGAAAATTTTATGTTTAGATTAATAGACTGAACATGCTAATTTTTACTGTTCCACTTCAACATTTTATTCTATGTTTGTCTGTATGCATATCATGTTGAAGCAGCAGGACGGATTTTCACAAAAATTATTATTAATGGCCCAATTTTGAAATATGAGCAAAATTATGTTAGTCTTGCCCTTCACCTCTCAATCCTAAAAACTAATACCTCATCACTGCATGCACTTTACTTGATGGATAGCTGGGACTATGCCTAGTAATACTAACAAACATTTTGAGAAAAGCAGAAGTTCTTTCAAGAATATCTTGTTCAATCTGAACTCATTCTTTTTAAATATCCAAATTATAAATTATAGACTAATTATTCAATTGTCTGGAGAGGAATTTGAAATTTGCCCAGGAATTTGGAATGGGAGTGTGTTATGTGGTGCCCCAAGGATTAGGAAAAAAATATACATTGACAGTGTCATTTTACTTATTTAAACAAACAAACAAAAATTCACTGAGCTAATTTTTGTTTGTTTGTGGTTTTTTTTGTTTAGTTATGTGCGTTTCTTATTTTCTTTTATGTAATAATCTTGTCACGCACGTTAAATTTGATTTGATTTTACTTACCTATTTAAAAACAAAAAAAGAATATATTAAAAATCTTATCCTATAAATTAAAAGCAAAGGATTTATGAAACATTTATTATGAAGAAAAGACCTTGTGGGTCACTCCCGGTACACCCTGGAAGATCGGCTCCAGTGTGCGGTGCACACATCGCACCCTGTACCACGACACCTCTGATTCTAGCAGTTCAACTAAAAGCAGTGGCGTAGCAAGGGGAGGGGGGCGGGAAGATCCGCCCCGGGCCCCCGCCTGGAAGGGGCCCCCCCAGCCAGCTTATTTCCTTTTTTTTTGGTTGTAAAAGCAAGCCTAGGGGCCCCATCCACTCAATTATTTCCTTTTTTTTTTTTGGTTGTAAAAGCAAAATTTCCTTTTTTTTTGGTTGTGGAATAATGGAACTCCCGCCCCGGGCCCCCAAAGGCGTTGCTACGCCACTGACTAAAAGTAAAATACTTGGAATCCTTTTTTCGGATGGGAGGTGGCTATAAACAAAACGATGGCTTTCTAACTAAAACAACTGCTGATTTTTCTTCCATTTTCGAATGTAATGGATGAGGGGTTTAGAAATCACTACCAATTCTCCCTTTGGTTCGCCAATGATTGCTTATCTCAACCAAACACTATCTCTGGTTCCAACTGTGGCTTTAAATGAATAGTTGAAAAAGAAGTTGATGTAGAAACGGAACTCTTTCTAACTCTTAAAAGGTACTAATTGTTTGCTTTTTTTTCTTTTAATTTTATAAACGAGCAAAATTCCTAATATAAATATTTTTATTCTAAATAAATAACAAGCAATCTATATTACTAAAATCTTTTATTTCTCTGTCCGGCGCAATTTCCTGTGAGAATGGAAAATATAAGTAATTGTTACAATGAAATGACGGGAATCGAACCTACAACCTTCTGATCCGAAGTCAGACGTCTTATACATTAGGCCACCGGGACTACAACTCACTTTATTTTGTTTTTTGGACTTATGTGTCCTTCCCATTCGCCCCATTAAATAATGAATGTATTCAACCTGTTTTTTGAATCTCAAGATTGTTTATTTATTTCCGATCCGTCTATTTGTAATTCGAAAATGACAATTAAAACTATAATTGCCAAAACGTTGCAATATTTTAAATATAATATTCTTACTTAACCAAATCTATGTGATATAGAAAAACAAGCGCGTGAACACGGGAGATGGCCTAGTAATATTCTAATATGACAAGCCTGTCATGTTTATCGAGTATTTGAGCATGCGCAGTCAAGGATGAGTAGTGGTTAAAAGTAATTCCCGCCATGCATCTGAGCTGTCGAGGGAGATTTAATTTTCAGTGAATAGTAATCGTCCTTCATTTATAAATATCATACGAAATCCTTTTTAAAATAATGAATTATGAGACGATCAGCTGCTCCTAGTCAACACAGCAGTAAACGACCAAGATTTGTAACACCTTATGGGAGATCGAACTGTGAAAATGCGATTGACTCAAGTAAACTAGAAGCATCTGGTGGTAAAACGGTACTATTAAATGAACTGACCATTTTCTAAACAATTTAAACGAAAATTTAAAAACTTGAAATTGAAGAAAACTTTTATTTTTTCAAAAATCGATTACTCTATCATCCCTCATTGAAATCCTGAAGATAAATGTCTATTTGATAGATTAATAATAATAACAACTTCCTTTTTTTTTTTTTAGTAATAATTCACTTTTAACTAACATAATGTAATAGATATTTTACGTGTGCCAAAAAATAATTAATAATATAATGAAATAAAATTCAAGAAACACACATGGTTTAAAAAGAAATGAATTAAAAAAAAGTTCAAATACTTTACATCACGGGAACCGGTTTTCAAGCCCTTACACAGGGATTTTCATCAGCCTGAACAAATTGTCTTTTGATTATAACAAGTGTGTGTATATACAGTCGAACCTCCATATATCGAAGTAGGAAATTGCCGGAAAAAAATTCGATATATAGAAATTTCGGCAAAACTCCGAACGGCGGTCCCAAATTATGATAACCTCCGAACGCGGTCGTTGTTATTAATGAAACATTTGTCTTGTTATTAATGAAACATTGTGTCAAGTATAATGACATCGTTATTGTTATTAATGAAACATTGTGTATTGTTGCTTAAAAATCACTTTAACGTGCCATGGCTGGTAGACCGCAAGCACCAAGAGTAATAACGCTTTAGTCATAAGTCGCACATATTCGGGCAATACATATTTTTTTTTGTAAATATGTTGAGCGAAAACTATATGATTTGATGTGTAATAACTCTGGCTATGTGTTATCCTTCACAGTCATACTGTTATCTGTCATTAAAAAGGTTATATAATTTGGGACCGCCGTTCGGAGGTTTTCATAATTTGGGACCGCCGTTCGGAGTTTTGCCAAAATTTTGATATACAGAATTTTATCATAATTACTCCTAAAACATTAAAATGAAAGTTAATACGGATAATTAAAAAATGAATTAATATGAAAGATTTATTGAGTACCGTACTAGCTGTACCCGGCATGCATTGCAATGCCACTCAAAGAAAGAAAGGGCTCGTGAGAAGGGGCCGTAAATATAAGGTCCCAGTGTCGATCGGGGGTGAGACACTTAGGCCCTTGTGTCGCCATCCCCACCCAAGTGTGGTGGACCTGTCCCTCATAGTAGAGCGAATTTTTCTCTTTTTCCAATTGACTTAGGGGCCCCAAGAAGGGGCCCTAAATATAAGGTCGATCGGGGGTGGGACACTTAGGCCCTTGTGTCGCCATCCCCCCACCCAAGTGTGGTGTCCCTGCCCCCGTAGGAGAGTGAAGTTTTCCCTTTTTGCAATAGACTTGGGTGGGGGGCCGAGAAAGGGCCCTAAATATAAGGTCCCGGTGTTGGTCGGGGGTGGGACACTTAGGCCCTTGTGTCGCATCCCCCCCACCCAAGTGTGGTGTCCCTGCCCCCATAGAATAGTGAAGTTTTCCCTTTTTGCAATTGACTTGGGGGGGGGGGGGCGACGAGAAAGGGCCCTAAATATAAGGTCCCGATGTCGATCGGGGGTGGGACACTTAGGCCCTTGTGTCGCATCCCCCCACCCAAATGTGGTGTCCCTGCCTCCCAAAGGAAAGCGAATTTTTCCTTATTTGCAATTGACTTGGGGGGCCCGAGAAGGGGCCCTAAATATAAGGTCCCGGTGTCGGTCGGGGGTGGGACACTTCAGCCTTTGTGTTGGCTTCCTCCCACCCAAGTGTGGTGTCCCTGCCCCAAATAGGAGAGCGAATTTTTCCTTTTTTTGCAATTGACTTGGGGGGGGGGCCCAAGGGCCCTAAATATAAGGTCCCGGTGTCGATCGGGAGTGGGACACTTAGGCCCATGTGTCGCCATCCCCCCACCCAAGTTGGGTGTCCCTGCCCCCATAGGAGAGCAAATTTTTCCTTATTTGCAATTGACTTGGGGGCCCGAGAAGGGGCCCTAAATATAAGGTCCTGGTATCGGTCGGGGTGGGACACTTCAGCCTTTGTGTTGGCTTCCTCCCACCCAAGTGTGGTGTCCCTGCCCCCCATAGGAGAGCGAATTTTTCACTTTACACAATATTTGTGTAGTTCTTATTTTCACCACCAGGTGGATATTGGGTTTTTCAGGGCTTTTAACCCCTTTTGGGGGGTGGGTCCGGGTTCTGAGGTAGCCTATCTTTTCCGCAGTGTCCTAAAGAGTAGTTCTGCAAAGTTTGGTCCAGATAGGTCAAAGGGCCTAGAAGTGTATAAAGGACAAAGAAAGAAAGATACATTCATTTTTATATATGTAGACTACATACCTTATGTAAAAGCAATAATCCAGACAGTGGTTACAGTGATCACAATTACATTTTTGTTAAAAAAACTTCGAATATCTTGCTGAACAGCCAGTTTTGCGGAAAGTTCATCAAAGAAATGTTAGCTTTTATTCAGTCCACTAAAAACTTCATCAGGAACATTTTCCGCGAATTGAAGTCCACGGCGTATTGTTTCAAACGCTTCTCGCATTTCTTTTTTCGATGTCTTGGAAATGTTTTCAGATTAATTTACTTCCTCTGGTTCTTCGATTTCTTTTTCAGTTTCATGAAATGAACTCAGTATGTCTTCGTCTGTAGATAATCAACAACGGCATTCTGATTTTTTATAATAGTCGAGAATACCAAATTTAGGTGAAATGTCTTTTTTGCGCATTCCGCTATCTACATTCATCAGCAATTCAACTTTATCCACACTTTTATCCCAGTAAATCTTGAAAATTTTTTTTCGATATATAGAGATTTTTTCGATATATAGAAACAGTTTTTCTATGTAATGAACATGGAGATTTGCTAAGAGTTCGATATATAGAAAATTTCGATATGTAGAAGTTCGATATATGGAGGTTCGACTGTATATATATATATATATATATATATATATATATATACGGATTTTTGAGAAAATTGTCAATCGTGACAGTTTTATTTTGAATTTTATTTCAATATATTTTAACTAATAATTCGTAGTTTTTAATAAGTTTGAACTGCTTCTTATTTTGAGATTCCATTCATTAACTAGTTTTTAAGAAAAATAGTGAGATTAATTCTTAACATTCTTATACACGATTACATTTTTAAAAAATTAAATTAATCTGTTCTTATGAACTTAAACCTTGAGAAAAAAAAAAAGCCTTTTCTCCTGGACAAAAAGAAAAAGAAAATTATTTTATTTAATAAATATTTCGAGGAAATTCGTTCCACATAGATAAAAAAAAATATTTCAAGTATTAATTAGAAAATACTGTAATAATGGAATCAGAAAATCTTATTTAAGTTTTGCTAGATTATGAAATATATTTAAAAAAATCCAGAAAATTTTTACATAACACCGTTAATTGGAGTTGAAATTTTTAAGTTTTTCTGAAGTTTTTTTTTTCTACATTTCATTGATAAGGAGTGCCTTATAGTAAATTTGTAAGCGATTTCAATGAAACCTTACAGTGACCAAATTACCATGCAACATTTGACATTCAGGAAAGACTGTTGATAACTGTTTAATGAAAAAAAAAAGTGGCAACTTCTTGTAGCCAAAAATTTCTTTCAAAAATACTACAGTATAAACATTTCATTTCCAATTTGGCTAATTACATGATCATTATTCAAAAACAAAATTATTCTTCCCAAAGTATTGTAGAGATCGCTATAAAATGCATGAATACTAAAATTACTATTGTAATTACGTCATTTAATAACATACATAAAATGCCAGAATGTTTCAATCTGCCGGCAGGTTATGTTCAGCTGTAGTATTGGAAGGGAATGGGACGTTTAAATAGTTTTTAATGATGTTATTATATAATTCGCTATTAATTGTGGGAGAATTGAGGATGTGCCAAGACTCACGCAAGGTAAGGGAGAAAATAGAATTGGCATGGTCTATTACTTGAATTTGCTCAAAGTTATAATGTAGGAAGTTATATTGTGCTGATATATTATGGATTTGTATTGATCCTTATTTTGATAATTTGTTTGGTGCTATTTCAATCTTTTTTGCAAAGACTGTGTCCTATAACCAATATATTTTTTATTGCAGCCGGAACATGGGAGGGCATAAACTATTTTATTTTTGGTTTGAATATCCACTTTGTTGTTGGATTTGGGATAATTCATATTATTGTTTGATGACTCGGATGTGTTTTTTTAAAAGTTGTTTGATACTGTGATTAATTCCTTGCATGTAAGAAATAACTACATAATTGTGGGTTTTTTGTGTATTTAAGCCGTGGGCTTCAGGTTTATAATTTTTAGCTTTGTTTTAACTTTATCAATGAACTTAGTAGGGTAATGAGATTGAGTGAAAATTTGATATAGATAATTTATTTCCCTATTTAGCAGTTCTGCGGAAGTGGATAGTTTAAAAGCTCTATGAAAGTAAATAAATATAATGTTGGCTTTAATGTGTTTCGGGATGTTGGAATGGTAGTCCACTATATTATTGGCATGAGAGGGTTTTCTGTAAACATAAATTTGCAACTCATTCTTTCTAATTATTTGGCAATCTAAAATAAGCAGCGTGTTGTTAATTTCTATTTTCATTTCAAATTGGATGGAGTCATTTAGGCTATTGATATTTTCCATTATGTTCTGCAGGCTGAGTTTATTGGCTATGGCAAATATGTCATCAGCGTATCTGTAATATAAAGCATTGTGATTGTGAGAAGTTTCGAGAAATTGATATTAGATATATTTCATGATATAGTCAGCCATTGAGGCAGAGGCTGTTATTCCCATGAAAACTCCTTTTTTTAGCTTGTATGTTTGTTCTTGGTATTTGAGACATTGATTATTTAGAAGAATGTCCATAAGTTCAATAAAGGTATTGATATCAATCTTATATTGTATGATAAGGCCTGGTGGTCCGTAAGTTTAATTATGGCCTGCTTAATTAGTTGGTAGTGATGGGAGCCATATAGGTTAATGACATCCAATGAGATCAGAATATGTTTATTTTTAATGGTTGCTGCTGTTTTTGTTTGAATTCCTAGGAGTTTTTTATATTATAGTTGGAAAATGTTTGGTTGAAACAGCTTTGGAGTATGTGAGAAAGATATTTAGATAAGCCCTTTATTGGAGCATTATTACAGTTAATGATGAGTCTGTCCCGATAGATATTATCCAGTTTGGGTTTGTGAGTTTTTGGTTTCGTGGTAATTGTGGGAAAATAACTGTTTAGTTAGAGGGTTTAGTTGTGTAGTGTGGTCAATAAGCCTTGTTTGGTATAAGACCTTAATACTATTGTTAAATTTGGTTTCTACCATGTTAATGGCGAGTTTTTTGATTTTTTTGTATGCTGTTACCTCATTTATCTATGTAGTGCAGTCATTTTGGTATATTGTTCTTCATTTAAAATAATTATTTTTTTTACCTTTACCTGCTTCTGTTATGATATTTTTCAGTTTTTTATCTCCTTATATGCCATTTGCTCCGTTGGGGTAAGGTTACCTTCTTGAGTGGGGTTATAGTTTAAAATTTTCTTAATTTTCTTTCTTATATTGTGCTTGATTTCATTAGTGATGTCTGTCTATGTTGACGGCTGATTCAGTGCTGTCAATAATGTCTAACTTAGGCGTATTGGAAAAAGTTCTATTGAATTTTAGTCCTTTTTCGAGAATGCCAACTGAATTAAAGCCAACATTCTATTTATTTATATCATAGAGCTTTGAAACTATCCACTTCTGTGGAACTGCTCAATAGGGAAATAAATTATCTATATCAAATTTTCACTCGATCTAATTACCCTACTAAGTTCATTGATAAAAGTTACAACAAAGCTAAAAATTATAAGCCCATAGCTAAAATACACAAAAAAATCCACAATTATGCAGTTATTCTTTACATAAAAGGAATTAATCACAGTATCAACACTTTTAAAAAAACACAACATCCGAGTCATCAACAATGCCAACAATAATATGAATTATCCAAAAATAAAATAGTTTATGCCATCCAATGTTACTACTGCAATAAAAATCCTATTGGTTACACGACTCAATCTTTGCAAAAAAGATTGAAGCAGCACAAAACAAATTATAAAAATAAGAATCAATACAAATCCATAATATATCAGCACAACATAACTTCCTACACCCCTAACTTTGAGCAAATTCAAGTAATAGATGTTGCCAATTCTATTTTCTCTCTTACCTTGCAGGAGTCTTAGTACATCGCCAATTCTCCCGCAATAGTGAATCATCTAATAACATCATCGAAAACTATTAAACCTCCCGTTCCCTTCCAATATTATAGTTGAAAATAACCTGCCGGCAGATTGAAGCATTCTGGTATTTTATAAATGTTTTTAAACGACGCAATTACAATAGTAATTTTAGTATTCATGCATTTTATAGGGATCTCTCCAATTCTTTGGATTTATATCTATTTTACCCCTTTCTTTTGCATTTCAAAATTATTCTTTGTAAAGATTTTTATTCTTCTCTTTTGTTTTGGGAATTTTAAGTTCTGCTTTCACAATTTGCATGTAGAGTTTGTTACTGATGTATTCCAAAAAATTAAAAGTTTTACTTATTTATTTTTTATCTGAAATTAAATTTATTATTGTTCATATTATTTATTTCTAATATGAATTTATCATATTAAATTTATGCTTAACTTAATTGATCAATAGTCTTCAAATTTTCATTGAGTCATGATTAATAAATTTTATTAAAAACATTTTTAAATCTATAAAATTGACAATCAACTTCAAGCTTGGTGGTTGATAAATTGAATTTGCTCTGTTGTTTCAAGAGTATTAATAATGTTGTTCTTAAAATTTATGATTTTTTTTTTTTTGAATGCATTATTACATTATGTGATTGATATGAAATGAAATTTTGTGTTAGTTAAATGTATTAGATTATTATCTCAATTTCAAGTCATAATCAAAACTTTAGAATAGGAGATTTCTTGGAGATGAAATCTATACAATTCAAGATTATTTGGATTTTTTTCTTCAAATTATTGGTATTTTAGGAGAAATTCAATTACTATTGAATTTTTCTATAACAAATAAAAAATGTAATCTTGTGATTATTATGAGTAAAATTAAAAGAAGAGAAAAAGAAGCAGACTTGTTTTGGTAAGATTTGTTATTAATATTCTGCAGTAAGCTTGCAGTACATTATGAACTGAAGAAAATAGTTAAACTAAACAAACATCCAGGATGTATAGGGGAAAGTATTTCCCGAACTCGGTATTTCTCCGATGCATTCATAGATAGGAGCACCTCTCCAAGCACTTTCTGAAACTCAGGTGATTAGTAACAAAGTTCACTGCAAGGGATGTTGGGCCAGATTGTTTTGCGAGCAGTAGCTACTAAGATGTGTTTGTTTCCCGTGCATTTGTAATTTGTTGACTCACAGCGTAAGGAATTACTCGACTATGTTAAGTTATTTTTGCTCTTTCAAAAAAATTCTCAAAATACAACTCATAATGTAAAGAACCATATGTGGTGTAGGTTGTTTACGATAAGCTATGGTAATGATAAATAAGTTCTAAACCTAATTGGCGGCGTGGGGTAAGATGACAAATGGCAGGGCGGGTAAGATGACGAGAATTTGCTTAGTTTGTCATCTTATCCAACATGTTTTTGAGTACCTTTTATGAATAGCTTTTGTCCTATTTTAAAAATTGGTTTTGAAACTGAATTTTAGTTGCAGTTATTTTTTTCTTTTATTTTAAATCCTCATGTATGACTGTTTATCTATGAATGCTTTGGGTATTATAAACAACATGCCATGAAATTATACAAGGAAAAGTGACAGGGGAAAGTGGGATAAGGAGACAATGAATGCAGCTATTGCTGAAGTAAAAGATTAAACCTCAAGTGTAAATGCTGCAGCAAAGAAACATAACATGCCAGAGCCATCGCTAATGTTCTTCTAACGTTTTGTTGTACCTAATTCTTCAAAGTTTTGTTTCATTACGAGCAATCTGTTATTGTATTTTAAGTGTTTCATCTTTGACTTTTTTACTTTATGCCACACGTTAGTAAGTGACGTTGTTTCTCTGCAATTTTAAAATTAAAGGTTTCTATCTTAATGTATTACTTTTATCTGTTCATCATCTTAGCCACCTCCCTTCGTCATCTTACCCCACTTAGGTGGGGTAAGATGATGAAAATTACTCTTTTTGTTTTGGTGAAATATTTTTCATAATTCGAGAGGAGATAACAAGCGTTTCATAATTTTTTATTGAACATAAAGGTTAAAAGAAGTGTCCTTTCAAATTTCAGGTTTTTAAACCACTTACTGAACCGAGGGAAAAAATTTGAAGCTTAAGTTCATCATCTTACCTGACTTTACCCTATGTTCTTTCCTTATCTGTCAGTTAAGCAAATGCATTATTTAGACATTTCTTGTCTTTGAGTACTAATTCAAATAGAATATATAATAAAATTGCCTAAAAACATCCTAATTACTTCAGACCAGATCCTCTTTGCAAGTTCATGCTGAAATTATGTGTTTATTATTATTTATTTTTTTATACTTAAATTAGTGCTTATGTACAGGTTAGATTTCAGGATTTCTGTAGAAACAGTGTTTTGTTTCCTAAGGAAAATTAAGCTCATAAAATCAGTAAATGTGTGTGCCTGTTTCCCTGACAAAAAATATATTCATTTGACTGCAAACAATGAATTTCATTTACGTCTAAAAATGCATCATAGTTGTGACACATCTCATCCATTTTGTTGATTTTATTAAAATTAATTGGATTTAGATATGTTAGTATTTAATCAATTTTCAGCGAATAAAAAGATTTACTGGTAGATTTTTTTGTTTTTGGAGGATATTATAATTTACAAATATAGGGATATGGCAATCATCTATCATATATTTGAACAGACAGTCCTTGTCACAGCAATGTAAGGAGGTTTCATCATGTAATGTTTAAATGATGATTTAAATGTTACACCTTTACTTTTAGATGAAAAACAGGTAAAAGGAACTGACTGTACAAATACTTAAAATTGGAGAGAATTAGGTGAAAAGGGTTTTGTTTTTTTCTCTTCAGTATTTTAGAATTTTAAAGTATTAATTCATTATTCTGGGTTAAATTAATATAATAGTTAGTCCAAGCAGTCTGTTTAAGATTTTCATTTTTTGCTAAGATTTTGATGGTGCAGCTAAAAATTCAAAATAAAATGTTTGTTAATACAGTATGTATATATTCTTTTAGATAGGATTTGTTGATTTATTATTTATTTAATTTATCTTATGACAACTCAAGATTAAATCCTTTTTTGCTTTTCCTTTGAGCTTGATTTGATATGTGATATGTCATCATTTTTTTTTAATTTAAAATTATTTAAAATAGGAAAACTAAAAGAACTAATAAAATGATAAAATTAAAAAAAAAAAAAAAAAACTAGTAAAATATAAAAATCTTAAATTTAAAAAAAAAACTAAAAGCTAAAAGTTAAAAAACTAAACATACTAAATATAAGAACTAAAAACTATAAAATTAATAATAAATAATTAAATTTAAAAATTATTGTAAGAATGGGTGTGTTTTGGTATAATGCTTAACTTTGGGGAAGTGTGGTGCTATTTTAGAACATACACTCATTAACAAAAAAAACGACGCACCTAGAAGGAGTTGTCCGATGAAGACAAAAATTGGTGAAGAGGAAGATTATGTACAGAATAGAAAATGATTACACTTTCAGACAAATTGAATGATTTATTTCAGAGTTATAAAGTAACGAGCTCAATAAGGTGTTGACCCACCTCTACCCTGAATGCTAGCTGCCACACGACATGGCATAGAATGATAAAGCTCCCTGATGGCCTCCTGCAGTATTTCTTGCCAAATTTGCTCCAGTTGTCGGGCTAGGTCATCCACATTCCCTGGTGGATGCAGTCGCCTTCCCATCATATCCCAGACATGCTCGATTGGAGAGAGATAGCAAAACAGGTCTCAGAATGTCATCGACGTATCGCTGTGCTGTAAGTGTGCCGCTAATGACGACCAAAGGGGTCCGGCTATCCAGGGAAATGGCACCCCAGACCATAACTCCTGGTTGAGGGCCTGTGTGGCGTGCAATAGTGAAAGCAGGATCGGCACGCTGACCTGGGCGTCTCCAGACATGTCTGCGACGATCGTCAGGACACAGTTGGACTTAAATATTGATTTCTTGTTTTTAAAGGAAATCTGCAATTTTTATATATAAGAAAAAAGGTATTGAATAGTAGTTAATGTTTAAGTAAAATTTATTATAAAATGATTGTGTGTATTTTTTTTTTTTTTTTGACAATTTTTTTTTTTTTATTTGAAGGCATGAGTTGTCTTAGGAAATTTCATAATAATGCTTTCAGAGACTTCAGCCTTTCAAATGTAAACTATTCTGAACATTCTATTTTTTAAATTCTAATGAAGAATAGATTATGAAATTGTTTTAGTAGATAGGTCCCTGCAAATTAGTATTTTGTTGAAACCTACCAATTTTCATTCGTGCATAATTTTGTATATTTAAGGTAAATCAGCAGGAGGGACGTAGCAAATTGGATATCTTAAAACTTATTAAATGTCCAGATGTTCCATGTCCTTCTGAAGCAGAAGATATCAACCATGTTTCAAATGAAAGTGGTTCTTCTGCAACAATTGATAACTTTCATTTGGAAAATGCAATTGAGGTTGAATTTCAGAAAGAAACTCAACAGAATGTATTATCCAGAAATGTGAATAGCTGTAGAAAACAAAACTTCATTACAGATGATATTTCAGGTAATTTGATCAAAATATTTTAAAATGAATACAGAAACATGTATTTTTTTCTTTTTTAATTTAAAGGCTTGTAATGCTTATATATGTTATTTATTTCCTTACAGATAATTCCGATGGTGGAAGTAAATATTTTAGTGTTGTCTGGTGCAAATTATCTAAGAAAAAGGTAAAAAAAGAAAGAAAATATATTCCTTTTCTCTTCAATATACTAATTTCAGTTTAAATGTCTTATCTTCAAAAATCTTATCCTTTTGTTTAATGGAAGTTATCTTTGCTATCTTCACATTTCTTACCTGTTTTGAAGGGATGGCTCTTCCTGTATTAATTCGTATATGAGGACAATGTCAAAAGTTCCCGGGACACACTGTATAAATAATGACAATTTAGAAGTAATAGAAAAATATTTTATTGAACTTCAATATTTTATTGAACTGTACTTCAACCAGCAGTCGTACCATGGCTGGAAACAATCCTGGAAGCCATTCTTTGACACCTCACGGAGTGCAGTCGTCGAAGTCTCAATAACATCATTGCAGGATACAAATTGTTATGGTGCCATGGTGAGAGTAAATATGGAAGTTGTGTTAAAGTAGGAGTACCCATTTTGGCAAGATAATTATTCTCAGAATAACATCTGTGTGCCAGAGCGTTGTCGTGGTGCAGTATCCAAGAATTTTCCCTAAACATCTCAGAACGTTGTGGCAGATAGCTTCGCGCAGTTGCCTCAAAATGGTAACATATGCATCGCCATTTATTGACTTTCCCTCAGGAAGTTGCATGAATCCGTGTTGTACAATGCTGTGAACATGAAGAAAACCACCATCATCATCTTTTCATTGCTCCTGTCACATTTCACTGTGGTGAGTTGCATTGCCGTTTTTGGTAACCACACAAATGACTTTCTCTTCATCTGTGGGTCAAAGTGGTAACACCAACCTTTGTCCCCAATGATGATGATGTCCATATTCAATAAGCTTTTCCGAACATCCATAATCAAGTCCCCACAAATTGTGATCTTGGTTTCTTTCTGGTCGTTCGGTAACAAATAAATTTTGGGGCGACGAATCAAAGATCAAGGTGCTGTCAAAATGTTGGGTTCACTGTGGAAGTTACACCTATCGTCAACATCCTGATATGTTTGCTGCAGGGTACTTAGCAATTGCAGCACCAACAGACTGAATAACATCTGGACCCCAAATCCGAGGTTAACCGAGATTCTCTACCTTTTGCAAAGCTTTATATGAAATGTTTTGCTTCTGCTTAGCATATCCTCATTGTACACTTGCATTATCATTTGGTATGTTTCTGAATTTAATGGATGAGCATACCTCGAAATGCAACATGTTTATCACTTCTACGCTACTACTAGGACATCTTCTGAATGTTGCCTCATGTACAGGAGCTTCAATATAGAAACATCTTAATGCACGTGGCATTTCATTGTTGCATTTCAACGATCACTTTGGCGGGAAATTTGGTTTGCTACAGCTCACCTTCAATATTTCATATATGGTGTCCCGGAACTTTTGACATCGTCCTCATATATAGGTCCGTTTATGTTTTCTTTATTTATACTTCATATGAGGCAGTTAGAATCAGTTTGTGCTGCAGAAATTGTTGCTTTCTGTTCTGTTTTTTTGAAAAATTTTCATTAACTTTTCTGTTTGATTTGTTTTTATATCTTCAGGAAAATTCAGTTGCTGAATCCAAAAAGATAATTATTTTTTAAGTTTTTTTGTTGTGATATATATCTGGTTAAATTTACATTACTGTAAAAGATCTCACCAGCCATGTGACTGCCAATAATCAGTGCATACACTGCTTTCTCCACTGCAGACCTGCCTTAAAATGCAATGTGTCCTGTTTCTTTAAGTGGAATGTAAAACAGTGCAATTTATTCTGTTATAATTCCATCACTTTGAAGCTGAAGATTCTAATAAACACATCTGCAATCCCACTGTATTTTTATTGACTGCAGGCAGGATCCCCCCAACATACATCTGCAATCCAGACCCTGCTACCAGATTTGGTGATGGACCTATCAGTGCTAGATTAGATGACGACTCCCAAGTATCGGATAAAATGATGGGTCCCTCTGGAAAACTCCAAATGCTTTATTACATCTACAAGTCTGATAAATGAATTATTACAATTCTACTTTTTAAATATGTATATCTGTTTTATATGGATATTAACTATTCTCATTGTGATTACAATACAATACTTATACAAATAGGCTCTATAGAATTGCATAATATTGATGATTTTTAATCTTCCATCCTTTTGTAACTGCAAGCAAATTAAGTTCATTCCCAATGAGACACCCAAGTACCAGGGTTCCTGTGGCCCTGTCCTTACCAATGAGCAATGAGGTTCTACTCATGAGAATTCATTTTTTTCCTGAACACTACCTGCTGCATTTATGTAAGCAAAGCTCCACTTGTAATAGAAAAATTGGTTGATAATTGCACATGGGTTGAGATAATGGAATGGATGTTAGGAAAGATAATAATTAAGATACAGTGGACAAATGATCAAAAAAAAAAAAAAAAAGTAGAAAATTAATGAGAGAAAAAAGGTAATTGTAGCTGAGGGAAGGTAAGGAAAATGATAAAAGAGGGGGGGGGGAATTAGAAATAAATATAATGTTCAACATTTCTGTTAAACACGTGTAAAAAGTACCAGAGGTAAGAGAAAAGATCTTTAATATCAAATATCATATTTACTTTTTTCCTCTTCTATCTTTTTCTTACTTTAACCCAACTACAATTATGTTATCTTTTTTGTTTATTTTTTCATTATATCTTAGTTTCCCTTCCCATTCCTATCATCTCAGGCCATGTGCAATTGTCAACCAATTGCCTATTAACTGCTTGGTACCATAGACTTATACCTACATATTACCCTCCAGTCCTAATATCCTGGCTTATTATTAGGATACAGTTGTTTTGTTTTTTGAATTTTTACAATTTTTTCCATTTTCAAAATAAACGATACTCTATCAAAGCTTGTTTACAAGCTCATATAACTTTCAATCTGGCAGTTGGAAATTCAATGCGAGTTCATAATCTTCCATAATGAAGTTACAGACTGTAGGTGTACAGAGGTTTCTTAGATTTGAACATTAATGATTTCCCTGATCCAAGATGTTATTATTTTTTTATTTTTAAGTACTCTGAAAGTTTTTGTAAAGTTCAATTCTAGCTTGATGAATGCTTCTATCAGAATATAGCAGTCATGGTTTGTTTTGTTGTATATATTAAATATTTGTATTGAATTTCATAAAAAGTAATCCCTCCTCTTTTAATTAAGATTTCATAAATAATTATCTTTATAATAATTTTTGCTAAATATCTAACATTTATCTTTAAATATTTTGAGGGAAGTGTACTATTAAAATACATGAGTTTTGCATTGAGTTTTGCATGATATGACATTGCTAATGATTTAGTGAACATTAAGTTTTTACATATGCTTAAATTCAAAAATGAAGTATAGAATTATTTTTTTTTTTATATTTTTCTTAGCATAAAAAGTGGGAAGGTGATGGTAAGTTGAACATTCATGTTTTTATATATAAAAAAAATATTTCATGTTTATTTTTTTTTTTTAAATATTTCACATTACTAATACTTTTATTGTTTTTAATTACAGTATAGATTTTAATTTTGATAGAGCATCATTTATTTATTTTAGCTATTCTTATTGTTCACGGTCGTAGTGCTACTTTAAAGGACATGGATGCCAAGCAGTAAGTATTTTAAAATTAAAAGTATAGAATTTACTGTACAAACATTCCTATATTTTATTAAGGTTTAAGAAAGAAAGAAAAATGAAATGTATTGACTGTGATGAGAAATTAAGTTGGAAAATTAGCACAGAATTAAATAATACAGCAGATGAAAACTCTACCACGTTGTATGAAAGATGACAACAATGCACAAAAGTCTGTTTTGCACTGTGAGCCATCATCGATGGGAATCGGGGATGGCCAGTTCGTCCTAATTAGGACTAGTCAGATTTACTATGGATGATAGACTCAGCAAGGTGTGAAAGGTTATGGATCCCGCTCCCACTCCCGGGAGTGGAACCCCACAAAGCAAACAACAATTTAGAAAAAAAAAAAACAAACTATTAATCAAAACAGTTTTAGATCCTTGATCTAAGAACTGTCAGGCTCAAAGGGAATTAAATGTTTGTACAGTATTGTCATTTTTCATTTGTTTTGTAATATAAAGTGCACTTGAAAGTTTATTTCAATTAAACTATATGTTTTTCGTTTTTATCTATTCTTCAGTTTAATTCCTTTTAAGCCTGACAATTGCTAGGTCAAAGATTTAAAACTGCTTTGATTTTTTTTTTCTTTTGTTGTTTGCTTTTGTGGGTTCCACTCCCGGTAGTGGGAGAGGGATTCATAACCTTTCGTACCTTGCTGAGCCTATCATTGAGGGTAAATCTAGCTGATGAGTCCTAATAAGGGTGAAACAGCAGTCCCAGATTCCGATCGATGATTGCTTAGGTTGCAAAAGCAAACTTTTGTGCACTATTGTCATTTTCCATTTGTATTGATATTATGAGTTTCTCACTGGTTATCACTCTTTCAGTCATAGACATTGCTCATTTTTATTAGCTGTTTTAGAAAATTATTTCTCTGACACTAGGATTTTATCCAGTCGATTAGTTCTAACTCATTGATTATCCAACTCTCATTAAATAAAATTTCTATTTGCCTATATATGCTTTCTTTTCTATCCCTGTGATTTGACTGAATTCAGAAATTCTTATAACAGGATTTGCCTTTGCTTTATTATTCACACTTCTGAAAGGGCTCAGATGATCATGTTTGAATTACAGTAGAACCCCAATTATCCGAGTTAATGTGGACCAAGCTTTAACCAAGAAAAACTCGGTTAAAGCGAAAATTGTAAATAAAATAAATCGTATAGGTTTAAATGTATATTTTAACAAATACAAAAGTTATATAGATACACTACATACAATTCATATTGAAAGAGTTCTTTTACTTAAACCTTTTACTTTTCTGCACACCATTTTTCTAATTCGTTTCTCTTCCTTTTCCAGTCTCCAACAGTAACAGCTCCAACACCAAGATCTGCCGCTACTTTCTTTATTGATTCACCATTATCTATCCTTTGGATTGCTTCTAATTTTGTTTCTATAGAAACAACAACTCGCTTTCTCTTATTGCTACTTATTTCAGTAGAATTGACAGAATGTACCACCGTACTTTTCAGATACACTGCACGATGTGACCAATCGAAACCATTCCCCGATTCCAGGGAGGGAATCATGTTACCATCCAA
>JAFIDM010009631.1:77220761-77254205 GCA_023159025.1 Thereuonema tuberculata | reverse complement strand
TGATGAGTCCTAACAAGGACAAAACAGCTGTTGCAGAATTGCTTTGTGAATGGAAAATTGTGCATACTCAATATTTCCCCTTTTTTTCATGTTTCAATTTGTGGATTATAACTCCCTCTTTTCCCATTACTGTCAAATAGAAAAAGAAGTGAATTAAAAAATTTTCATGATTAAATTCTCTGTCAACTGTATGCTGTGCTAAGAAGGAATTTAATATAAGAATTAGATTTAAAATGCAAATAGTTCAAACGAGAATGTGCTCTTTACAATATTTGCATGGGTATTAGCACTCAAAAATAAAAATAGGATGATGATGTGCTAAAGTGCATATTTAAATTTTGTTTTGTAATTCTTGCAGTTTACTTCAAATTATGAGTACTGTGTGGTTGGCCATCTTAGTTCAGTTCTTCCTATCCTTCAGGCAATATTTTAATGTAAAAAAATTCATAAATGAACTGTTTACGGGTGAAGATAATAAGAAAGGATTTTGAGATTGTAGACTGTTGTTGACACATTTTACAAAGTATAATGAAGTTCTCATAGTTTAAAAGAATTAAAATAATAATGCAAATGAAAGTAATTGATTACTTTTTAATAATTCATACTTTGAATATACTTTAATTTTATAGTGATGAAATGGGTCTCGGCAAAACTCTCCAATGCATAACTTTAATCTGGTAAGCTGTTATATTACTTAATTAAATCACTTTTCTTGAAATAAGTTCATTTATGAAATTAACTGGAATTACAGAACATTTTTTGAATTAATAGTGTTTATGCTTTTCTTGTATTGTATTCTCTTCTATTAAATTGCTAGTGCTCTTATCTAAGAGTATTTAAGGAGGTCTATTGGATATTGCATTATCTCAGAAGCAATTCTATATTGTTGTGAGAGATCTTAGTATGCTTTAATAACGAGTGAATAGTGATTTCAAATGCAAATCATATCTACAAATCAGTCAACAATTATGTTTTTATCTTGCAGGCAACATTAGCTGAAGAGTTTTTTATACTGGGCAGTTTTTTGAATCCAACTATATTTATTAATAAATTTATTAGATAACAAAAACAGAAAAAAAAAAAAAAATAATTGCTCTGTTAGTTGAATTAGGCTTACAAATGGCTATTTCTTCTACCCCAAAGGTGAAATTCAACCTAAAATAAAATGGTTTTTTCCAACACTAACAAATGTAAAAATTCCAGCAATAACAGGCATTTTATTTGAGATGAGTAAAAATGTTTGAAGAACACAAACATTCTGCAAAATGAGCAATTTATACGAATTTTTCAAAACAAATTTTCTTTACTATTTAAAAGTTAGCCTATATTTGAAATATAACTTTTTGTTATCCATTTATATTAAATAACGTATTTACTTTAGCTTGTTGAAAGAAAAATTAATTAATTAATTAAGCTTTTTGTAAATTTATATTTAAGCTTGAAAACATTTACTGATATCTAAATGTAATTCAGTTTTGTAATGATATTCAAAGGACACTCCTGAAGCAAGGTCCCTATGGTGGCAAACCTGTTTTAAATCGTGTTTTGATTATAACACCTAGCAGTTTGATTAAGGTAAACGGATAGTTTATTTTTTTATCAAAAAATTCCCCCTTTTTTTTTTTTTTTTTTTTTGGCAGCAAAGGTTTCTTAACTTAATGCTTATGGTTTATGCATAGATGTATAAATGTCAACTTATGGAATGGTTGTTTAGTTCCTGTATGTTGTAGTATTTCTGTTGTTATTGTATGTACTACCATTTTGCTTCAAGGTACTTTAATGTTTATTTATTTTTAAGCTTTTTCATAAACAGTGCTTCAACATGGAAATGGATTTCTTTTAGGAAAAGTCCAATATATATTTACTTGTTACAATAAGGAAAGCTAGCTAATATTATTTAAAGAATGTATTATGAAAGATGCAAATTTGATTTATCAAATCTGTTCCCTCATACTGAAAAATTGAAGCATTAAATTATCTGAAACTTAAATGTTGAAAAACTGTTTTAAGAAGTTTATAAAAACTGTAAATAAATAAAACAGGAAAACTTCATAACAGTTAGATTTATAGTGGATATGATGCTTTGAAATTTACTGAACAGTTCTGGAACATTGGTTACATCTCTGCAATGCTGTGCAGAAGCAGATTTAATGATGGGACATGCTTTTCAGAGAAATTTATTGCTAAATAAATAAATGAATAAATAAATAAATAAGAGGGCATTACAGTTATTGACCTAAATAGTAACTTGCTTGAAGGTTACATATTTAGGTCACAGAGTAATAATGAACATAACAGAGGCATTTTCTCATCTCTGTCATCAGTTTGGCCATTTCAAACCAAAATGTGGAAATTTGAAGTAACTGAAAAATAAAAAAATAGAAGATCAGGTAATTACTTTGTAATTATTTTCTCATGAAAACATTTAGGTAACTTGTGATTTAACAGTGAAAATTAATTTAGATAACTATCTGATATCATTTTATATCTGATATCATTTTGTGAAAGACTTAATAGTGAAAATTCAAGTACAGTTTTGGTGTTGTCTAGTTCAAAACATGGTTGAAATTATTTTCACAAAAACCTTCTGAAGCTAACCCTGAGTTAACTTCATTAATTGAGAATTAATATAAGCAAAAGGATGCAAATAGACTAAGTGGAACATTCAAAAAATAGGTCATTAATGTAAACTATTTTACTAAAGGACAATTTTATACTTAAAAGAAGAAGACACACCCTGTATCTTTCAAATCTGAGTGCCCTTTTGTGAGATGAAAATACACATGAAGTACTTAAAAAATATTTATATAGGTTTTGGGACCAACGCCCTATAGATTTTATTTTCATTGATTTTCAAGTATTGCCTTATTAGCTCACTGGTGTCATATGAAAACAAGTGTTACCGTTGACTAACGGTATTTCACTGGCCTGCAAATCCAAGGTACCCGAGTTCAAGTCTGCTGCAAATCTTTTTTTTTTTTAATTTGATTTCCTTTTTTTTTGCCTTCTTTCTTTATGATAATGTAAGTTTTTCCCGTTTATGTTATGAATATTAGACAGAAAACCAATTTATGATTAGAAGCAAATAAATAATATTCTCGTTAACTTTGGTTTTTAATTAATTAGTTACTTAATAAACTAAACTTCTTTTTTTTTCTTATCATGTTGTGATGATACTCTTTTACTGTTTGTTTTTAAAATTATTTCAGTTGTGCTTTTATTTTAGGAAAAATTAAGTTTTTATGGAAGAGTTTTAAATGTAATACTTCACTAACTGAATTTTATTTTTTCTTTAGGTAATTATTAATATGTTGTATTGGGTAAAAAAAAGTTTCAAAAACAATATTAATGTTGCAGTCATCAAAAAACTTTTTTTCCCCTGCAGAATTCAAAAATGCAGTTTTTTTTTTCTTTCATGTATTAATGTTTTGAACAATCTTATTTGAGGGGGAAAAAAATATTCAAGTAAAGAATTGTATAAGAGAGTCAATCGTAGAGAACTAGGATAATAATAGTTCCAGAATATTGCAAACAGAGGATAGGTTGACCTTGAGTCCCTCTCCATTCAGTACCATGATTGCTTGTGTAAACATGTTGCTGTTAACTGTTGTGGAAGTTAGTTAAATTTTAAAAAGTGCTTCCCATGGATATTTACATAAAATTTGTATGCTTCTTTTTCAGTAACACACACCTATGCATTTACAGGAAAAAAAAAATCATATGAAGATGTTGATTTTTTTTTTTTTACTTAAAAAATGATGTACAAGGAATATGGATGGTATTTGTGTGGCAATTTAAAAATGATAAGATTGTTGCTTGGGCAGCAATCTTGCTACTCAAAAATATCTCTTTGTGTGTGTGTGTGTGAGTGGAACAGCTGGGACAAAAACAATCACTGGAAATTTAAAGATTGACAATGTAGAACAAATTTACTGACTGGATCTAAAAATATTAAATAAGAACAATTGATTGACCCCAAAAAGTTTTACTTCTACCTCTCCATATTAAGCTGTGTTTAATGAAAGCTTGTTAAGGTCTTGGACAAAGAGGATGAATGTTTCCAGTATTTGCAGCAATCCATAATTAATTAATTCCTACATCCATAACTAATGAAAAACTTAAGGAAGAAATCTTCATAGGACTTCAAATTTGAAAGCTTATTTTGGACAGTGAGTTTAAGGGGACCAGGAGTGGCTGCAAGAATTTGGCTTGGATAAACTTCAAAAACTGTTTAGAAAATGAGAAACATTCTAATTACAAAGTTATTGTTGATATTATGTTGGAGAAATTAGAAAACTAGACTGAGAAAATGAGTGTCGAAATACATTTCTTAATACCTGTGTTGATTACATTCCTGAGAATATTAGTCCTATAAGTAAAAAATGAAGAAGAAAGATTATATCAAAGCTTAAAAGATATAAGGGAAAAAAGTTGCCAGGGAAAATGTATGATGGCTGACTAATACTGTTAGATGCTAAAAAGTACCTTTGCAAGTGAAGCAATTGGTGTCATACAGAAATCAAAGAAGTGGTAACTTCTTCCAAATTAAATGTGAATAAATTACAGAAATTAATAATATTTTAATAATACATATTATTAATTTTACAATACAGATAATTGCAATTTTTTAAAAGGTAAAATCTGTTCAAATAATAACTCTGTGACTTATATTGACATGCCCATGTGATTAAAATGAATCAAATTTCTTTAAAAAAAATCTTTATCATTTGTAAATAAAATCTGACATGATTGAGATGAATAGAGAAATGAAATCAGCATTTAAAAAAACATTAAAAATCACCTATTGCTTATAAACAATGGGGGAAAAAAATCATTTTGTAGCCCAAATACAACATTCATTATATTAATGATTACCTAAATCAGTATTTATTTAGTTTAAGATGATAAAAAAAATATCAGTTTCCATTCAGCACAGTTGAATTCATTATTTTTCCCCCTATATTCTTTAGGAATTCCTTAATTGTTGTTGAATTTCTGTTTTTCTTTTGTTATGATTAATCCATTTTTTTCTGGAGTTTATTTTTGTTTTGTTTCTACATTTCATGAAGTTTATTTATAAATCATGACTCATTCAAGGAACTCTGATTCAACATAAACAAGAAAAAAATTATTACTAGGACCAGAATATTTATGACCTAAAAATTTAAGATATATGCTTACACTTATGACTTAATCAACATACGACCAATGTATGCAAAATGTGGACTCAAGTGTGACCCTAAACATCACTTATCCAACTAAAACAAAACATGACCAGCTTGCATCTCTAATCAACTTTACCCTTCAATCCCAAATCATTGCTAAGCAGATTTCCCTTAAAACCTCTAATATAAGAAATGCCCAAAATATGATCAGATATGCCCTTATTTGGCCAAAATACGCTCTAAAACTCAAAAAGTTGCAATAAAAGTCATATTTCTGAATCAGTGTAACTCGAACATGAATATATATCTACTTAAAAATGGAAATAAATTTCATGGGAAAAAATCATAAAAATCCAATCCCTAGTTATTATTTATATCATATTTATTTATTTATTTATTTATTTATTTATTTATTTATTTATTTATTTATTTATTTATTTATTTATTGAAAATTAGATCCAAATCTTATTGATTGAAAAGTATTTCTATTTATCGTTTTGCGTTTTTTTAGAATTGGATGAAAGAATTTGAAGTATGGCTTGGCAAAAAAAAGATTGGTATATTTACTGTTGATCAAAAGAATAAAGCAAAGGTAGAAGATATATTTATTTATTAATTTATTTTTTACAATTGTATATAAATATTTGAAATATAGAATAGTGTAAAATGCATTTTTTTCCCTTAGTATGTCATGACTTCATTTATTGAATTTGTAATGTATAATTAGAAAATTTTTCATAATTTAATTCTTTTAGTGAAGTTTTACAGATGGAGTTTGATAATAAGTTATATTTTGTTTGATTTTTTTATTTTGTGTTGTGTGTGTGTAGGTGCTGTAGCTAACAAAATAATTTCTGACAGGACCGCTGAACTGAGATTAAATTAACTTGAAGTTGATGATGTAACTCCTTCCAATATATTTGACAAATTAAAATTTAAAATACCAACTGTACATAAGAAACAAAACAAATGAAAAATGCGTATATTTGCAAAATATTAAAATGCATGCATACAAAACAAATGAAAAATGCTTAATTGATAACATTTCAATATAATTTGGCAGTGATTTTTCATCTATTCTTTGTGTTAAACTTTCATTCCTCTAAGTGGCTATAGATCACATGTTATATATGCAACCTTCATCATCTTTCTGGTATCAAGAAACATATCTCAGTCCCCATTTTTTGATCTTCTTTGATTCCATCCATCTTGTGGTATATCCATTCAGCCATTCAGAAGTTTCTTATATAAAGTATAATATTCCACTTATCACAATTATGAGAATTCTGGTATCTTCACATTAAGTCCCAATATATTCATTTATTTCTCTCTATCGTTGATTGAAATCTACACTTGGATGTGTGCTTTGAAAAAAGTGAACTATTCATTTTATTGTCAATCCCAACAAACTATTCCTGGTTACTTCATTTGCTGGTGCTAATATATTCATTCTTAATTTCCATTTCATTTCTCAACCTGTCAGGAAGACAGGTTTACATGGCAAAATCACTTTCAGCGACACTGTCTATCTATGTTACCTACACTGTATCAGGAATATCATACAAAGGGATGATCAGTATAAGGTGTAGATGCAGTTGGCAACATGATCGCCAACATGTGATTGCCAATGTATGCATTATTCTCATTCAAGTTTGATAGGGACTCTTAAATGATGAAATATTACATTTCTGGTATAGTATAATGAAACACAAGTATAATACAGTATGCAACTGCTGATAGAATATTGTGGAAGTGCTAATTTATTAACCTAAGATTAACAGTTATAATTTACTTTATGGTACCATGTGTTTATGATTATTATTTCTTTTTTTTTTTTCTTGAATATTCTATTGGTGTCTTGGTAATATTTTGCTGCCATGGTGATGTAATTTTCAGATGTATTTTCTTCTAGTACTGGTAATTCATTTGGGTTTGAAAGTTTCCCTAGATAGTTTTCACGACAGATTTGTCTGCTTTACCTCAGTGATATAAAGTGATATTTATAAAAGAGCTTATATCCAGAAGGTTTGAGTCTTGTAGAAAGTATTGATCTATCCTTTATCATAGATCTCTTTGTCAGTGTAATGCCATGAAAAAAAAAAATTTTTTTTTGAAATGTTGTGTTAGGTATTGACTTGTAGGCTAAGCTTTATTATTTAAGATTCATAAAAAAAGGTCATAGGAGTGTTTAATCTCATTAAAATTTCATTAAAAGCAACAGATAAGACATATTGCAATACAGAGATATATGTGAAAAATAAAAAGAGAAACTAAGAATGGTTCAAGAAAAATGGGTTTTGCATTATTATAAAACTTCATTTGAAAGCAACTTCCTAATTTAAAAATATCTGAATTGTGACTGACTTAACATAATGTACAAATTAGCTATGCTAGGCAGAGCTTGGTGAGTGGCAAAAAGAGGGACATTTATATATAAAAAAATTAAAACAAACAAACACAAACAAACACACACACACACACACACTTGAAGAGATATTGAATTGTCTATGGTGGTACAGATTATTATGTATTGGCTTTGGAGGATGAATAAAATTTTACAGATTTTTGGAATGTTTTGGCATTAAAAAAATGTAATTCTGTATAGTAATCTGTATAGGGATTGTTCATTTGCTGTGGTGCGATGATGTTTTCATATGGCATATGGTACCTTAAGGTAAATGTATACCGGACTAACTTTTTTTTTTTTTTTTTTTTACTTTAGTCAGACAATATCTTATTTTAGAATTTTGAATTGACATTTTTTTTTCCTTTCAAAGAAGTTCTTTCTAATTTGATATTGAATTTTTAAGTATCATGTGTATGATAATATTCCTATCTTTACCTTTAGGATTATATAAAGCTTCCATCAATGCCAGTGATGATAATTTCTTATGAAATGTTCGTTCGCAGTTATGAAGTTATATCCTCTGTTAATTTTGATCTAATAATTTGTGATGAAGGCCATAGGTTAAAAAACACCAATATAAAGACTACTTCAGTAAGTATTATTTTAAACTTTAAATTATTATCATTTTATGATTAAAGAATTCCATTACTTTCATTGTTCAAGTAGTCAACACTGTTGGTTTGGCAGTGCTACAGAAATCCTAGTTTGGATTGATTCCTAGCCAAGACTTTCGTATTTCTATTACTCCTCCATTCATTCAAAATCATGTTAATTCCTGGACTAAGATCTCTCACATTCCTTGAGTTTTACTCTTCCTTCTTTCAGCTTTCTTTGACTATAGAATCTCACCAGAAAATCAGTGATAGAGTTTGAATGGTAGCCATTCAAAAAAATACAGTTTTTTGAAAATTTAAAGGTGCTGCATATAAAAAGAATAAATTTGGTTAAACTTAAAATAAATTTTGAAGTTATCATATTATAGTGCACATTAAGAATATGTGTTTACTTCTTAAGAAAATGGATGTTTTATAAACTGAAGTAAAATATTACATTTAAAGAGTGTTTAGTAATAAATTTTCTCTATAAATTGAAGATCATGGAAGACATTGAGATCTATTTAAAAATATGAAATTAGAATTATCAGTTTTTACATTATTAGTTGACAGATTTAAACAGATGAACCCACAAAAAAACGTTTCAGTCTGTATTAAGTATTACTACATTATGATTTTCATTAGTGGAAATTAAAATCATTTTCTTTCGATGAACACCACTCATTTCTTTTTTCACAGCACAGGACTGAAGTATCTACTGTCTTTCAATTCCAACATTTGTTGAGATTTAGACAGTTGTATACTGCAGTTTCAAATGTTGTTCTAAGTATTGAAGATTATATAATTAGTGGTTTGTTAAAAAAAATAATTACATGTTTCAAATTTAAACATTTTAAAACATAACATTAAAGAATTAGGAATAAAAGAAGCAACTAAGGGTAATTGACTGTTAATTTTCATTAATTATTCTTATAAGAATTATAGTAATATTAATATTGATTTATGGTGTTATTTTTATTACTGTCATTACTAACTGCCTCAGAGATATATATATATATATATATTTTTTTTTTTTATTACAGTTAATTATGAGTTTACCAACTAAACGACGGATTTTACTCACTGGAACCCCAATTCAAAATGATTTACAGGAATTTTACTCCATTGTTGAATTTTGTAACCCTGGATTATTAGGTATAGTAAATACATTAGATTAAATTTCATACATTTGCTATTTATTTGCTTATAAATTAAGTAAATGAGTTATTTATTCACTAGGTGACAAGTTGCTGGAGTTCTTTTGGTAGTGACTATCTACGGTATTTCAAATCTTGAAAATTTTAACATCCCATTTATGAAATTATTTTCTAATTAAAAAACTTGAAATATATATTTAGGTTCTTGTGCAGCGTTTTGTAGAATTTATGAAGAACCAATTGTACAGTCACGCCAACCATCAGCTTCAGCTGAAGAAAAAGCCATTGGAAAGAGCAGAGCCGAAGAGCTTTCTAGAATGACGAATCTTTTTACATTAAGAAGAACTCAAGAAGTGAATAAAAAATATCTTCCTCCTAAAGGTAAAATTTTAAAAGTATTTACAAGTTACAAATAAAAGTAGGTTAAGATTTTTTTTTTTTTTGGTCTGATCTATGAAAACATATAGTTTATTTTATAACTGTGGAAAATTTAATCATTAATAATAATTTAATATTATGGTATTAATAATTTTTTCTTCTTTTTTCTTTTTAGTCGAATTGATTATATTTTGTAAACCATCGTCTCTTCAGTTAGAGTTGTATGAGCATCTTCTTCATTCTCCATTGCTAAATTCATGTTTTAACAACTCAGATGGAACTTTTCATCTTTCATGTATTGCTGCTCTTAAAAATATATGCAACCATCCTTTTCTTATTTATAAGAACATTCAGAATGAAATGGGAAGTGAGGTTATTGCAGAGGTTGGTTTGTTTGTTTTTAAAGATCTTTATGAATTATTTGGTCAATTCATTAATTTAAAAAAATAAGAAAATAATAAATAAATAAAAGCCATTAAGAATATAATTAAGAAATTTAATTTTAATTCTAGATATTTCATAATAATAATATCAAGATTTTGAGCAAAATATTAATCTTTTGCTAATTATTCATATTCTTTTATTAATTCGTCTTGAGAATGTTCATTAAATTTCATTTCATTAAATTATATGCAGTTTTAGTAGCAGTCTGATTATCTAAATTTTTTTCATGGAGATTATCTATTTTTCCTTTAATTTAGAATATTCATCATTAAATGTATTGTGCAAACTTCATTAATTCATTTTTTCTTGTATTCTTTCTACAGCACTTTGAATTACATTTACATATATTTTAAATTCTAAATATAGTATATTTTCTGTTGATTTTAATGCATCATCTGTGTATTCATAAAAGTATTATGAAATTTGCCATATGATCAGTAATTGCACCAGCACAGATCACATAGTGACAAAAGAAGGAATTAATACTAACCAACTTCCAAGTATTTAAATGTTCATATTTAAGGGAAATATTTCAGACTTACTATATGGGTGAGGAAGAGGTTTGTAGAGGAATAAAGTTGCATGTGAGGTTGGTAAGATGACTAAGTAGGTCAAAACCATTAATAATGTATAATTTAAAATAAACTCAAACAACACTGGGCTATGCTTTCAGATATCTTAACACTCTTGGCACAAACATTAAATATTCATGTTGCCCTACTTAAATTATATTACTGTCCTTTCTGTTTCCCTGGATCACATCTTTTTAATGTTTTGATTATAATTAAATAACTTGGCATGCAAAAAATACTTCAGTTAATCAGTATCATACAATAAATAGCTTAATCTTCATTTGATAATCATGACTTCCCTTTACAAAATTAAGTAACTGAAAAAATATTTACTATGCAGACTTACTTCAATATTTCAACTTTTTCAACAAAAGTTTTCATCAGGAATTACATAAAAGAGAAGAGAATGATTAAATCACTCTTCTTCTACTTAACAACAGAAACAGAATAATAATCATGAATTGAATCTCACAACACACTTGGTAACATACATAATAACCATACATTGTAACCCAACTAACAAGTATTGTATCAATTGTTGAAAACAGAAACAGAATAATGATCATGAATTGAATCTCACGTTACACTTGGTAACATACATAATAACCATACATTGTAATCCAACTAACAAGTATTGTATCGATTGTTGACAACATGCAACGGTTGTTGCTAAATTAATTCTAAATCTATATATATAAAAATGAATGTATCTTTCTTTCTTTCTTTCTTTCTTTCTTTGTCTGTCCTTTATACACTCTTAGGCCCTTTGACCTATCTGGACCAAACTTTGCAGAATTACTCTTTAGGACACTGCGGAAAAGATAGGCTACCTTAGAACCCGGACCCACCCCCCAAAAGGGGTTGAAAAGGGGTAAAAGCCCTGAAAAACCCAATATCCACCTGGTGGTGAAAATAAGAACTACACAAATATTGTGTAAAGTGAAAAATTCGCTCTCCTATGGGGGGCAGGGACACCACACTTGGGTGGGGGGATGGCGACACAAGGGCCTAAGTGTCCCACCCCCGATCGACACCGGGACCTTATATTTAGGGCCCCTTCTCGGGGTCCCTAAGTCAATTGGAAAAAGAGAAAAATTCGCTCTCCAATGGGGGACAGGTCCACCACACTTGGGTGGGGATGGCGACACAAGGGCCTAAGTGACCCACCCCCGATCGACACTGGGACCTTATATTTACGGCCACTTCTCACGAGCCCTTTCTGTCTTTGAGTGGCATTGCAACGCATGCCGGGTACAGCTAGTTAATTAATAAAAAATGTTGTCAACAAAACGCTACATATTCATAGTTAAGACACATTATAGTAATCTATTGACTCTTATTTTATAACACATATTAAGAGTATAAATCCTCATTACTTATAAATTTAAAGAATCAATACAATCAATCACTCATAATATACACTCTTAATACACTCTTAATATGTGTTATAAAATAAGAGTCAGTAGATTACTATAATGTGTCTTAACTATGAATATGTGGCGTTTTGTTGACAACATTTTTTATTATATAGAATTAATTTTGCAGCAACCATTGCATGTTGTCAACAATCGTTACAATGTATGGTTATTATGTATGTTACCAAGTGTAACGTGAGATTCAGTTCATGATTATTATTCTGTTTCTGTTTTTAAGTAGAAGTAGAGTGATTTAATCATTCTCTTCTCTTTTATGTAATTCCTGATGAAAACTTTTGTTGAAATATTGAAGTAAGTCTGCGTAGTAAATATTTTTTCAGTTACTTAATTTTGTAATTATAAATTTCCTTTGAAGATGGATAATGACTTCCCTTTGTTTTAATCTTCCGTGAATACTTTTCTCTTTAATCTCCATTTCTGCTGTACTTTTTTATTGACTTTTATTGGTTCTGTTTACTTGTTTCTTCTAATTGCATTGTAGCCTTTTAATTTGATGCTTCTAATTTTCTCTCTTCCCTGTGTAGTAGTTTATTTTTTTTTTTATCATTCTGCTGTTTTGATTTCATTGTTACATTTTATGGCTTCTACTCATTTCTCTTACCACTCTTTAGTAGTATTTTAATTTTTTTTGTCTTATCCTTATGGTCTCGATCCCTGAGACGGGGATTTTTCCACATTCCATTCTCTTTCAAACTGGTCCTAGGGTCTACCCAGTACCCCCTATTGAATGGGTAACAGATTTCTTTCCCAGGGGTATAGGCGGGTGACAGCTGGGCTGACCACACGGCATCATCTCAGTCCATTGGTCAAAGAAACATTGTAGCCTTACCTTTAGCTCCCTGTGGGTTGTGAGCCTTGGGACAAACCACCTACGTACCTACCCTTATACCATCTTAACATTTTTTCCCCTCCTTTATTACTATATTTTAACATTTAAAAATACATTTGAAGTTCCTCTTCCTTTTACCTTTTGCTGTTTGTTCTTTCTTAGTACAGCATTCCGATTTCTAATGTGCCATTAAATACAGTTAACAAATTACCTAACTATCCTTATTCAGTGTACAGGAAGTCAGCATGACTTTTATTTTTTTTCTTTCTGCTTTTCAAAGATCCATAAATATTTCTTCATATTGATTAGAAAGGCTAGTAGAATAACGTCTTCCTCTTTTAACTCCACTCTTTCTCTTTTCAGATAAGCATATGCAGTGTTAGTTTACCAATATGTACTGTATGTATGTATTACAAACATCCATTGTATTAGGAGATTTCAGTTTTTCAGAATAGCTTTGTGTAAACAGGTTTTTATAAAATTAGATATGGAAGATTGTTAGTAGACTTTTGAAGGTAATATATCGCTATTAGGATAACTTAAGCTATAATTTACTAAATCCCTTAATGAGCTTTTATAGATCTCTTACCAACTACGTACAAATTAGAAAAAAAGAAGAAGAAAGCGGAAGTTTTAGAATCGAATGATATACAATGTAGATTTTAATATTTTAATGGGAATAATTAATACTGAAATACTGACAAATTAAAATTCTGCTAGCAAATTAAATTAAAATAAAAATATTGAAATATTCTGATAATAAAAACTTTACATATCATGATATGTAAATATAATGGGCTTTGGTTGTGTTTTGTAAAGAACAAACATGAAACAAACCATCTTTTTTTATATATTAAATCTATATTTTGTGGATGGGTAAGGGCTGAATGGGGAAGGACGGTAGCTGAATAGGTAAGGGCGATTGGCTGTGGATTGCAGGTGGCGGGTTCAATCCCCGCATCGGCAGAGGGCGGGGATTTTTCCATGCTCCATTCTCCTCCAAACAGGTCCTAGGGTCTACCCAGACCTCTGTTGAATGGGTTCCGGGTTTATTTCCCGGGAGTTAAAGACGGGCAGGCATCGAGCTGACCACCTGACCTCAACTTAGTCCCACCAAGCGCCAGGAGCCTTACCTCCTACAACCCCAAGGGCCTGCATAGGCCTTTAGTGGGATACTTTAACTTTTAAATCTATATTTCAGTGATGGACATCCATAAAATATTAGTAATTTAGATTTTCAGCCAAAAAAAAACCCCTAAAACTATGAAATGATGATTTTAAGTATTTCAATACTACATTAAATATGAAGTATTAAAAAATGGTTGTTGTTATCATTTTTGCTCAATTTTTGACTGATGGTTTTGATATGACTTCTCATTCTAGTTTTATTTCTCAAGGCGAAGGTCATATGGTGTTCTGTGGTTTATAATGAATTGGGTTCTATGTAGAAATTTGCAAACTATATGACAGTCACTTTTTACATTTGCAAAAAGAAAGAGAGCAACTTTTTTCTCTCTTACTTTACTTAAAGTATCAGTAAGGCTGTGATGAAGATTCTTTGATATTAGACCAGTTGCTGAGATAATGATTGGGATGTTGTTAACTTTTTTTCGGGTGCCACTGTTTTTGAATTTACAAAGCATGATCTGAATATTTCAATACTTTATTCTGGTAACTTGATGTTTTGTTATTGCTTGGGATGACTGCACCAGTCTGAAATGCTATTTTGCTTGCTTTGTTAATCAACGTGACGTCTGATCTGTTATGTACAACTAGCAGCAAAGCCTGTTGGACGACAGGCATAAAAAAGTCTGGAAAATCATTTTATTATCAACTATCAAATATAAAGTAAATATCTCCTTATAAACTACATTTTTGTAAAAACAGCATCAGATCCTTCTATCAGATGTCCTTGATCTATTCGGTCAAGAATTTAGATTTTGACGTCGCAAGCACGACCTGCTTGAGAAATAGCAACATATAACTGTCCATGACTAAAAACAGGCTCTGGTAAATAAATACCAACCAAATCTAAAGTTTGTCCTTATAAATAAATTTTACTCAAAGTAAGAATGGAATAATTATTATTTTTGACTCATAACACCAAAAGGCATTTAAAACTCACCTTTGTAATCTAAATACTGCGCTAACTTATGAACGAAGCTTCCTCGGCAAAAATGGTTTTGAGTTTCAAAATCAGCATAAAAAACTGAGTAAGTATGCCAAATTTCATTAAAATGGGTGCAGTGGTAACAAAATTATTTGGTTTTGACCATATGTTTTGTTAGAATTTCAGTTGTCTAGGTCACTTCCCAAGGATAAAATTTCATGGAAACAACATGGAATGACAAAATGAACTAATATTTCATCCAATTTGAGTACCCTTGATTCAATGGCACCATTGAGAACCTTGGATCTATCTTAATAGCTTAATTATATCGAGTTACAGACAGAGAGACAGACAGACGAACTTAGCCAATTATATAAGTTGATTGTCTTGTTCGTAAGAATAGATCTGTCCCAATATAATTTGTAGTTATTTTCTATTACAGTTTTAGGCTTCTATTTGTAATATGGGGGAAATTGCACGTTGGTGAGATTTTGCATTATACTGAGTTGTTGTTGGAGGATTTTGCAAACTTGATCATGTCACCATTTGTAGTCGGTTTGGGGCAAGATTTTGCAGGAACATCATGGCATTGTCAGCATTCATCTGATGTTAATGTGGGATCCTTAATTATGTTTTTCTGTAGTTTCGGGTGTTAATTACTTGGTCTTGTATGGCTAGAATAAGCGCTTCTGTTTCTGTGTGGAGATTCGAATCTGAACCAAAAGTTTGAGGATGTTTTATCAATGTGATTGACTTGTAGTTCTTTGCAGTGTTTTCAGTGTAATGGCTTTTGTGCTCACTCTTTGTATTTAGTAGTGTCTTGTACACTGTCATGTGTATATGGGGTTTCAGGTTGAGCGGTAATAGTTTATTATCTGCATGTATGACTGCTTTATGTAATGCTGATTGTTCTTGTTTGCAGTAAAAATATTATGAAGGAATTAATATTTGATTGCAATGTAACTGTGTGATACCTATTAGTCCTTGACCACCATCTATTCTTGGAAGTGAGTCTCTCAGTGCATGCTAATGGGTGATGCTTTATAAGTGAGGTGAGTTGGTGTCTGATATTCTTTCAAGGTCTTGAATGTCAGTTGTAGTCCCATGGATCATTGCAAAAGAATAGGTAAGGATGGGAATGCCATATGTGTTAATGACCTTGATTGTATTTCCTCCTTTAAGATGTGTTTTTAAGATCAAATGGAGCCACTATTTGAATACTTTTTTTAGAAGAGATTTGGTTTCTGTCTGATTAATTTGTGTTGATTGCCAGTACCTAATATATTTATAGGTGTCTTCTTCTTGCATGGCAGTGAGAAAGTTATCTGCTTTTTGCTTCCTTTGGGGATGGCTTATGTTTTGCATTTATCAATTCCAAATTCCATACAAATGGCTTTGGAAAAGGATTCAAAGATATGTAGGCTGTCCATGAGGTATGATTGCAAAGAAGTGAACAGTTTAATATTATCCATGTAAAGGTGTGTCAACCTTTCAGTGATTATATCAGTTTTAATTTGTTACCCATAGTGAGTAGAATTATGCTAAGGTGAAAATAGATTAATGGCTAGGCAGAAGCAGAAGCTGCTTAGTGAATCTTCTTGGTATATACTTCATCTTATATGAATGGTTTTATTGCCTGTCTGTAAAATTATTATTATTCACATTATTTTAATAGATTAATTTATATTTTATTGTTTTTAAGGCAACTCTATACAGTGATACACAAAAGTACTTCAGAAACATCACTGATCCATTACATAATTTGAATGAACATTCAGGAAAAATGTGCGTCCTCATGAAACTAGTAGAAGCTTTACACAAGTTTTGTAATAAAGAGAAGATTGTTCTTGTATCTGGATCAACACAGGTATTTGTTATGTTCATTCTTGTAGAGAAGCAATTCAGTAAATACAGTATGCGCTGAAACAAACGATACTCAAATATTTGTGTACAAAAAAGATTTATGTGACATACAGAATACAAATAGTAGAGGATGCTTGCAATACATGGAAGTCAATTTCCACGTTTTCTGAGGATAGCACGTGTTTGATATGCTGTCTGTTGCATTGCAGGCAGTACTCATAATGCTCATGTACATTCTCAAACATGTCCTGAAGAGAGGTTGCTTCATTCTTCTGACACATGTCACAATCTTTTGATGGAAGTTTCCAGTGGGTTCTCTTGGAAAATGGCTTCCTCAGCATACCCCAAATGTAAACCTCCGGTGGTGTACGATCAGGTGAATGAGATGGATATGGGAAGGCTGTTCCATGGAAAATGATGCGATTACCAAAATTCAGATGAAGCAACTGAAGCGTGTCCCTTGCTGTGAGGCAAGTGGCCCCATCCTGCCGGAACCATTGAGTACGAAGTGGCATGTTACGTGCACAGCAGAATCTGATGAGATCCCCCAGAAATGGTGTGAGAATGTTTTCTCTGAAACTTTACCTGGTTCACAGTCACACGATTGCCATGATCATCCTCAACAAAATAAGGACCCAATTTGCAGACACTGCACACCATGTTGTTACACACTAACTATGGAGGGGTTTCTCCACAATGATGTCTAACTGTTCAAATCCCAGGAAGCGGGTTGTCTGTCAATTGATAAATCCATTCAAATGAATATGGCTTTCATCAGAAAAACCAGACATTTGACAGGAAAGCTTCAACATCGTATGCCATTGCTAACATCGTCGCACAGTAAACGATTCTCGCATCCTTGTTGTCATTATTCAAATGCTGTCTAGTCTGTATCTTATAGGCAAACTCACCAATTTCCTTGAACATTCGTCTCGTAGATGTTTGATTAAGATTCATTTCTAAGGATGTTCACCGGAGACTTCGTTTAGGTAACTGTAACACCTGCTCAAGGAATCTCCCTCAATTCTCATTTGTTGTCACTGTAATTGGATGTCTGGTGCAGCCTTTGCTCTGTGTCAGAACACTGCCTGTAGAATGAAATTTTTTAATGACTTACCATAACCATCTTTGTGGGGGGTGGTTTTTGAAATCGTTCTCGAAATACATTTCCAATGTATAGCAAACTTGGTCCATTTGTACATCCAACTCCGTATGATCGAAAGTAATGTTCCACAATAAACATTTTTTCCTCCATTGTTAGCACCATTTGAACATCTATCAAGCTTCAACCAACATAAGCATGCTTTATGTTTCCATGATGACGTTCGATGAGGTCATCACGTGGTGAGCATGAGCAACAAAGGCTTGTGACATTCAGTAACGTTTGTTTTGGCGCATACTGTACCCTGACAATAAACCATCCATGGATATTGATAAATAAGATCATATTTTTCGTTTGCATGAGATACGAAAGGTAATATGATCTTATTTATATTTGCCTCCTGTCAGAATTAGCATTTTCTAAAGTTATAACATTTCGAGCATTTTTTTTGTTGTGACTCTAAAATTGATATACTAGTATGACTTCAGCCCTACCATCAGTGTAAAGTGGTTTATACATACTGTAATTCATGGGAAACATTTTAAATATAACTTAGAATTACGTATAATTAAAGTTATGAGCTTACTTATTTATTTTGTTTAAAATTGAACAAATACTTATAATTAATATCTATATAAGTTACATTTTTCCACTTCAATTTTAAAACATAAATTTTCTGATTATTCAATTCAATTTTTTTTTTTTTAATTTTTAACATAGCTTATATAATGTGTTATGCATAAAGATCTACATTTGTAAGTTTAAAAATGTTTTGGATCTTGTCATGGTATTTGATGTTTTGCCCTTTCTTTTTTGTCCCAGTAACGAAAATGTTAATGATTTTCAAAAATCGTTATCATTTCGGATATATCTGGTTTGGCTCATAATTAATTATCCACTATTTAATACATAATCATTAAGATAAATATTCATTTTAAGCATAACAAAATATAAGATAATACTGATAATCAGTATTGGTTATTATTATTTCCTTAATGACAAATGAAATAACCATCAAACATTGGTGAATTAAGCAAAAAGAATTATCAAATTAAGAAGTAATGAGCTCATTAAAATTTGAGACCAATGTTCAAACTGACATATCAAGACAGCCTGTTTAACGCTAACTTTATTTTCCAATATGCAATCCTAAAAGACGTGACAAACCATCTAGGCAAACTCGACATATCCGGAATAACAATCCATCAGCTTCATAAAGCAGATGGATTGTTATTTGGGACATCAAGTTTGCCTAGATGGTTTGCCACAGCTTTACTTCAAATTGCACATACACTTTGGAAATATCTCTAGCTATCCTAGGTTCTTGGAAAGGACTCAATACCTAGATTTTAACAAACCAACATTGATGACAGTAGTAAAAATTCATCAACATATAACAGTTGCATTGATTCACAGTCCTACATTTTTTGCATCATTTTATATCTAACTTAAATACATTATAAATTATTATTATTATTTTTCGTATTTCGTAATGTTTTATAATTCTTACATGAATAATAATCTAATGACTAAATTGTGCAATAATATTAAAAGCTGTGTTAAAAACTATGCATTTTGGATCACCTGGAATCTAGAGGGCTTTATTAATAGTATTACTTCAGCAAATGCAAATTAGCATACACTGTCCAGCCATTTTATTAGGTACACCTACCTAGTAGCGTGTTGGGCCTCCTTTAGACCTCAAAACAGCCTGAATTCATCAAGGCATGGATTTCACAAGATGCTGAAAACGTTGTTGAGGTATTGTGTACCATGCAGACATGAGTGTGTTATACAGTTCCTGAAGATTTGATGGAGGTGTAGGCTTGGAGCAAACAGCCCGTTCCAGCTCATCCCACAAATTTTCAATCAGGCTGAGATCCGGGGATTGAGCAGGCCACTGCAGCAAGGAAAAGTCATCATCATGTTCCTCAAACCATCCCATAATGATGCGGGCTTTGTGCACCGGCACATTTCCTGCTGGAAGTAGCCATCTGCATGAGGATAAACTGTTAACATGTATGGTTGCACTTGGTCAGCTACGATGTTTAGGTACGCTCTAGTCTTCTGACGTGCCTCCAGAGGTATCAATGGACCCAACGTGGGCCAGGACCTTACACCATGACACTGCCCCCACTGGCTTGAAGAGTTGTTGTGAGACACAACATTTGTGTGCACAGCAGGGGTGTACCTAATAAAGTGGCCGGACAGTGTATAATGCATTTCTTATCCATTTGCTGTATTAAACAGCTTGAAAATTTAAACTTTAATTTTATTTATGTATTTTTTTTACATACAGGGTGTCTACAAATGATTGGAGTGGTTTTATGATTGTACTGTTGATGTATTATTTAACATATCATCAAAAAAATTATACAGAGACATAGAGAAACTCTCCAAGTTTTTGTTCCATTTTAAAGATTCGCGATATGTGCACCGCTAGTGACTCTGCACACATCAACTCTGAAATCAAGTTCGTCTCACACTCGATGTAGCACGTCCCTGTCAATTCTAGCAAAAGCATTGCAATGCGAGTCCGCAGTTCTGGCAGATCAGTCGGTAATGGAGGCACAAACACTGTAACTTTCACATGCCCCCATAAAAAAAAGTCACAAGGGGTTAAGTCAGAGGAGTGTGGAGGCCATGGCAGCAGTGCATAATCGTCATTCCCAGTAAGACCAATCCATCGGTTTCACAGTGTACAGTTTAAGAAGTCACAAACATCATGATGAAAATGTGGTGGAGGACCATCCTGTTGGAAGATGAAGGCCATTCTGTCTGTCTTTAGTTATCTTTAGAATGAGCCTATATTCCAGCATATCCAGATAAATGAGTCCTGTAATGGATTTCTCGATGAAGAAAAAGGGGCTGTAAATTTTAAATTTTTAGACCGCACAGAAAACATTGATTTTTGGAGATGCCTGAACATGCTCCATGGTAGCATGGGGATTGTTGGTTCCCCAGATTCCCATATTCTGTCTATTCACATTGCCATTCAGGAAAAATGCTGCCTCATCACTGAACTCATCCTCTTCCATAAGTTCTTTAAATCGTGCACAAAACTCGATGCACTTTATCATTGGGCAACAATGCTTGCAACAATTGTAAACAGTAAGGCTTCTGCTTCAAACGTTGCTGTCAGGCTTTCCAAATGATCGATCGTGGAATGTTCAATTTCCTGCTCGCTCTGCGAGTTGATTTTCGTGGGCTACACACTCAATTGTTTCTTCATGCACAGGAGTATGACCCGTTGATTTCCCTTTACAGAGGCATCCTATAGTTGTAAATTGTTCATATCATCATCAAATGGAGTTGGTGCTGGATGGATCTTTATGGAAATTCGTTCTGAAGCGACACTGGACCGTTGTGACAGATTGACTTGCATGGAATTCGAGGACAACATACACATTTTCATTGTTAGTTGCCATTTTGCAACTGCAGCACTCTCGTGGTTGGAGGCGGAAACATATGTCTGTTGGACAATTCAAACAAAACTTGAGATGCTTGTCTTATAATAACAAACTCAATCAGCAGAACTCTATGAATGTGGCCATTACAAGGTCATGAATCATTTGTAGACACCCTGTAATATAATGCTTTATTTTGTATTGATGAAGAGATAGCTTCACATTGCATTGAAAAGTTGCTTTTATCTTTAAGTTGATGCTTATTTCAGCTTCTGATTATGGTATTCACACCATTAAATCTTTAAATAAATTTTTATTTTATTAATTTTTTTTTCTTTTTATTTTTCAACTCAGACTTCAGTTCAATGAATATATGAAGCAATGTAAACTTTTGAATTTTTTATTGTCATGACTTCTCTGTTAATGATTGTAATCTTAGTTAAATATAAAATAAATAAGGATCAGTGAGGTATTTTTCCAACTCCAGGTGATTTTTTTTTTTCAATATTTTGGCTTTATACCTTGAGCCTTTGTTAGGAGACAAAGAGAATTTGAGCATTACATTGTAAAAATATTATGTGTTATTATTTGGTCAAAATCAGTGTATTAGAGCAGACAATTTCGTGACGTTCTTGCCCAAAACATTGTAAAGACACTGGTCTTAATGGGAAATAGAGGGACAGCAAGTTCATAAACAGGTTAGACCCTTCAGGAGATGTTTTAATTGTGTGGGAGAGATGGGGAATATGCAAGTTAAAAAGTGAGATGGAGAAATGTATTGATGTGTTTAAAATCCAAAGAAAGAAGAGAAGTGAAGTAAGAAAAAAATATGTATAAAGTCACATGGAAAATAAACATGTAATATGTAGTAATTAATAATAATAATAATAAAACTTGGCAATATGTGCTTTAGTCCTTGACCCGCCATGTTGTCTTTGCTGGGGAAAACCATGGTTTGAAACTTTTCAAAATAATAATAATTTATAATGATAAAATAATAATAATAATGATGATGATGATGATAATAATAAGAAGAAATAAAAATTAAAAACAAACAAACAAAAAAAAAAACATAAGTAAATTAAAATTGAATCTGAAATGAAAATTGACAGAATTAAAAAATGGATTAATATTTATTTATTCATCCATTTTTTAGTTCTGTCAATTTTAGATATACATAATATATAATATTTAGATTTGTATAAAGATACATTGAAAATAAGCAAAAAGTGAACAATAATATTCAACAACAACATAATAATAATAATATAAATATAATGACAATAATGAAGGAAAAAAAGAGATGAGAATCTACTGACATTAAGTTAAATAGTACAAGAATAAATATGGAGTGATATTGTTATCAAGCTCAGTAAACACGTGTAATTGCTTGGATCAGTACTCGAATGTAAATAGAAAAAAAGCAAAACAACATTAGTATACAAACTCAATCTAAAGGATAAATAGTGTAGTTACAGTGGTGGAATGAAAAGTTGAGGGAAGTGGATGGGAGGAAAGAAAAAAACAAACAAAAGTAAGTGAGGGGAAGAAATATGTTGATATTACTGTCGCCCTGGGATTGGTGCCAAATGTGGTGGAGAAGTTCTCTGTTCCCGTTTAGTGTTTTGGGTGTTTTCAGAATCCAGTGCATCTCAAATGTGTTGTTCTTTACAGTATCTTTACAATGTCTTGAACAAGAAGGCCATGAAATTGTCCACTCCAAACTTTGACTAATCAAATAATAGCATATAATTTTTGTAATGCAATTCTCTAAAATGCTGAAATTACCAAGTTATCAAGCTGAAATATTGAATAGTCACCTGGTGTAGGAAAATCCCTCATGAGAGCTTACATTATTTATATATTTAATTAAAATGGGCCACTCCTCCTTCAGAAATAAGTGAAATTGTAATCTTCTGCTTAGAGCACGTCTCAATCTGTAAATATTAATTTGAGATTACGTTTTTTATTATATACACCTGAAAGAAATCCAAAGTCCAATTCTTCTGTCCTTAGAAATTTAGGTCCTTTTGTATGTTCTTTGTTATTCATTTGGTAAAGATCTTCAGCCACTCCCAAGCTAAATTAGAAGTATTTCTTTGAAGAATATACTGTAGAGTTTAAACATCTTGAGTTATTCAAAAGCTATTATAAGCAAGTCATCTTAGTAATAATGGCTCATTTTACAACTCAAAGCTTAAATGTTTTCGATATATGAAGATTTACATTGTTCATTTTATTTTATTATCCTGCAGTGATTAATATGACATTAAGAAGAACGTCAGATAATAAATATCTTTTTTAGAGACATATCTACTAATGAAGCTACTTTAAATCTATATTTATAAATTACTTATATCTATTTAATTTGTTTTTTAGAGAAAACACTTCTTGCATTTGATTTGCATGTTATTCATAAATTGTATTTTTTTTTTTTTTCATTTAGGTTCTTGATCTACTCCAAAAATATTGTGAAATTAAATTTTACAAATATCTTCGTCTTGATGGCTCAACTCCAACTGGTCAAAGACAAGATCTTGTTGAAAAATTTAATAACAAATTATCACCATACTGTAAGTAAAAATTTATGATTTCATAAAGCTTATGGGCTAGAATATAATATTAAAACAAATTTTTAACTACATTATTTCCTTTGTTATTTGTATAAACGTCTTTCTCTGAATACAAAATATGGTTCATATTTCAGTAATTGAAATGAAGTTAAACAATAACAATTAATGAAAATTTATTGATTATAAAATTTAATACATCTGACAATTTCAGAAATAAAAAAGATTAATATTTCAATTTTCCTTGTGTTCTTTTAATAAGTAGCAGTGTGTGTGTATGTGCATAGAGAGAGAAATCAAGTTTTTTACAGTTCACTTTATTATGTGCCTCTTTATCCTTCCATTAGTTTCCTTCTAGCTCTCTCTTCATACTTTTTGTCATGTGGGTTTTGTCTTCTGGCACTCACTATCTTCGTGAGTGTGCTACTGGCTGCCACTTCTACATTCATTATGGCCATCAATTTGACACTAACTATCCATTTCTATAAGTCCAACCACTTTAGCCTTTTTCTTTTCATTTCTTCCTCTACTAAATCTATTCTAAATTCATTCTAATATTCTTTATTTGTTCCTCATTGTAGTCTTTATATTCGACAACTTTGTTTCATAAAGTCGATTTACATCACTGCTAATCTTTATCTGCCTCATTGAATTATTCTCATGTTTCAGCTCCATAGCATAGTAATTGTTTCACACTTCCTCTTCTATGGTCAAGCCTTCTGATCTCAATTTTATTCCATTCTTCAAGTATCAATGGGATCCTTTATCTTCCTTTCATCAGTGGTTTAGTAACGATCCATCATAACTGTACCTTTAACTTAATAACACCCTGTTTTTAGTTATTTGTTCTTATGGACTATAGAAGTGAATTAATTTATTAATTGCCTGTTCTGTCTGAAATATTCTTAATGATATTTCCTGCTTCTAAAGCCATTGTTTGAAATACCATATTTATCGGCATCTAACATGCACCCTAATTTTAAGAAGGAAGTTTGAGTAAAAAGACTTAAAATTTAAAATAAAAGTAGCATACGCGTATAATATGCAGGTAGAATTTCAGCCAAAATTTTAGGAAAAATAGTGTGTGTTATTTGCAGATAAATACGGTAATTGTACATAAATATTTGTACTTGTCAAGCCATTTCTGACTTTTCCATTAATTTCTTTGCCACTTTGTTCATCTTTTACTGTTAAATAGTTAGTCTTTTTCTATGTTCACCTTAAATCCACCTTTCCAAAAATGTATCATTTAGTTCTGTCGTCATGTATTTTATATTATAAGTCATTAGCTGCTTTTACAATTTAGTCTCCTGCAAAACTGCACATGTATGTAGAAAAGTTTCATTTATTCCTAAAGGCATTCCTCTATATTTATCTTTCCATCCTTCAATACCTCATTGATATACACTGTCCGGCCACTTTATTAGGTACACCTACCTAGTAGCGTGTTGGGCCTCCTTTAGCCCTCAAAACAGCCTGAATTCGTCGAGGCATGGATTCAGCATAGATTCAGATGCTGAAAACATTGTTGTGTACCATGCAGACATGAGTTTGTCACTCAGTTCCTGAACATTTGATGGAGGTGTAGGCCTGGAGCAAACAGCCCGTTCCAGCTCATCCTGCAAATTTTCAATCGGGCTGAGATCCGGAGACTGAGCGGGCCACTGCAGCAAGGGAAAGTTATCGTCATGTTCCTCAAACCCTCCTATAGTGATGCAGGCTTTGTGCACTGGCGCATTATCCTGCTGGAAGTAGCCATCTACATGAGGATGAACTGTTAACATGTACGGTTGCACTTGGTCAGCTACGATGTTTAGGTAAGCTCTAGCATCCTAACGTGCCTCCAGAGGTATCAATGGAACCGTGTGCCAGGAAAGCATCCCCATACCATGACACTGCCCCCACCGGCTTGAAGAGTTGTTGTGAGACACGACGGGTCCAGACATTCATGCACACAGCAGGGGTGTACCTAATAAAGTGGCCGGACAGTGTATGTTTTAAATAGACAGCATTTGGGAAAAACCTTTCATTGGTTCAAAGGTTTTGGACAAGTAGTTGTTTTCATTAATTTAATTTTCTTATCCTTATAAAGTCTCTTATTGCATTTGAATAGCTACGCTATAAATTGTTGTTAACAAAACAGTGCATCTCAACTTCTTTGACTTCACTTCACACTTTTACAATGATCAACTCCCACGTCACACCAAACCTTGTTCCAATTATTTTACTATCACTTTGTTTATATATTTAGTATACTTACTTGTTGAATTAATACACATGAACATTTATGCTTCATTTGAAACAGAATTGATCCAAAGACATTGTGTTTAATACAAAATAGTACCGGTAATATTTATGCATTTATTTTCTCAATTAATTATCAGTAAAAATAAGAAGAGAAAATTAAAGTAAAGACAGGCTGCCAAAATTGAAACATAGTATAATTGATTTATGTGTGATGAGACTGCAAACAAAAGTTTTGAATTTAAAGATGATGAAAGGTGCTGATATTAACAGTGGAATAAGAAGGCAAATCTTTTAAATAGTTGCTTTAATAAAAGGCCAATTAATTTAATTCCAATTATATATCTCCTGATAACATTTATTAAAAAACAAATTTTATATGCTGTTTGCTGTAAGTTGTTATTGAAATAGTATGGAAGCCAATTTCAGCATTAATATTTCACTTGTTTTTGTTGCAGCTATTTTTCTTTTAAGTTCTAAAGCTGGGGGAGTAGGATTAAATTTGATAGGTGCTTCAAGAATTTTGATGTATGATATTGATTGGAATCCAGCAAATGATCTTCAAGCAATGTCTCGAATTTGGAGAGATGGTCAGACTCGTCAAGTATACATTTATCGACTACTTACTACTGTTAGTAACCCCTACTTATTTTTTAAATATCAAGATGATAAATGTTGCTGAATTTCTGATTATAGGAAGAACAGCACTAAATTTTTTAAATTTTAAGCATTACATGTGGTATAATATACAGTAGATGCTTGTTGGGCTTTTGTGCAATTTTAGTACAGTCCTAAAAATAAAAGTCAATAATTAGGCAAGTTTTTATTGAACAACTTATTACCAAAACAGTATATCATTATAAACAACAGAAATTTTAAATAAATTACAAGCTTTTATAGCCACCAGAGGAAATTTGCAGAAAACTTGGCTATCTAGTTTAAAAGTTATAAACTTGGAAGAACAAGCAAAATTTCTAGTTCTCTCAAAATATAGAATGGAACTGTAGTTAAAACTAATTATCACATATAGTATGCTTATTGATTTTAATCATTTCACTGTACTCGAATAGCACTTCAGGAATAGTGTTTAATGTTATTATACTACATGATTAATGATAAGTTTTTATATCTTTAATTATAAACTGAATATCAATTTTTTTTTTATATTTTTTTTTCATAATTGTTATAAAAAATCAGTTTATTGGCAGTGGAACTGTGAAGCCACAGCTTTGTTGAGCAGGTTTCCCCTATAAATTCCTGAAAAATCATAATTTTTTAATCATAGCTTGTTCGTCAGATTCTACTTCAAACTTCACAACATTTCTATAAGGGTCATTCAAATGAAAACAAGCCAAAGGGCTTCTTAGCAAGACATATTTCATCTCTCGCAATGATTCTGTCGATGGAATGGCAACCTTCCTTTTGCTATCGGAGCAAATGTTCCAGGAAAGACCCATGCGAATGTCTTTAAGGAACTCCAAGCTTTGTAACCCACTGGGCTCAAATCTTTCGGTATTGCAGACGATCCTTGATAATGGTGTGCACGCTTACAATACTTATTCCAACTTTTTCTTTTGGCAAGTGCTTCCACCGTGACTCTTCTGTCTTCCCGAATTACATTGTCAGCTTGCAATCACACAATGTGCTTGACCTGGCCTGCAATCATCAGTCAATGATGACTGCCTCTCTCTGTACCACTTACTCCATTCTTTAACATGAGACAAAGAAATGCATGTTTGGTACATATTTTACTCATGCGGTGATGGATTTTGTTCTCCTGAAACCTTCTGCTGTTAAAAAATGGAGAATTGCTTACTGTTCAAAGTTCGTTGTATCAGTCATGACTGTTTGGAGGTACCCTAGCATGACATCCTGAACAAAAGCAGATTGCTACTCTCCTCATGTGATAACGACGCCACCTATGTTCAGCTTCAAAAATCCCACAATAAACCCATCGACATTTTACTATGTCCTTTGGCTCGTTTTCATTTGAATGAACCTTTATATGATATATAAATTTATGTATAAATTTACATATAAATTTATTATAAGTATTGTAATATTTTACTTCAAAAATATCTTTAGGGAACCATTGAAGAAAAAATTTATCAACGTCAAATTTTAAAACAAGGGCTTAGTGGATTTGTGGTTGATAGAAGTAACAATGGGCAAGCTCAGTTCTCGAAAAAGGAAATGAAGGTAATTAAGAGTATGAAACTTTAATTGCTTCAGTGTAATAATAGTACTATCATTGGAAACATTTAATACTTAAATAATTTCATTTCATTCTTTCTTTATTTTTTTCCTTAAAATTTGATTAAAGCTATAGCAATGTAAAGGAATTTCACAAAACATAGATTTTGTTGATTACAGCCAAATTACACTGAGGAACTTTCTGTTGATGTTTTAAAACTATCATTACTGTTGTGAGTTAATGTAACAAAAAAATCCTAGGTAAAATAACCATTTTAGGAAAGCATTATTTTAATTATTAATGTTAGCTGACTGAAAATTGAAGAATCGCTTCATCTGATTAATACCATAAACTCATCTCATAAAAGGACATTGATTTTCGCAATGTTCAGGGTGTGCCCTCTCCTGGTAAAATAGAAACTTGTGAGTTGCCTTTACTAATAGTTCAGGTAGACATTTGTTTCAGTAATCATATCAGTAAAAGCACAACAATTCACAAATTCACCAACATTAAAACATAAAACTTATTAACATTCATTTGTTTTAGATTGTTTATTTGTTTTTATCTTTAACTGTTTATAATTTATGCCCTTGCCATTTTTTTTTATATATAAGTAAAAAGTCATCATTTCATTATAGGATGGCCGAAGAATATGAAAATATATGTATGAGGAGCTGTTTAAAAAAAGCAAATATCAGATCAAAAATTAAGGATGGGCTCAATAAAACTAACATGATTGTAATTTGAAATTATATTAAACATATATTTTCGTTGAAAATAGCAGCTATCACATTTTAAAATATAGCATTAACTTTACTGTGGTTAAAAAAAAAAGTTTACTAATCTAGACATTTGCCAAGGAAACAGCTTATTCTTTTGCTGACAGCAGTGATGAGTGATTGGTGTAGCTAGGATCAACAGAATTGCAGTAGATTTATTCCTTAGTTAGGGTCAAGTAGTATAGTGAAAGTGTTATCCGTATGTTATCCTAATTATTGGATTAACAGACATTATTATTATTATTATTATTATTGCATGATGTTGCTGAGGGTAACTTTCATTGTCATATGCAATCTGTTTGCTATTCTAAATGTTGATCAAAAGTTCTAAACTTACTAAAGCTTACTGCATTTGATAGGGTCTTATGTATTACAATTTAGTAAGTTTAATAAAATGGAGAAACTTCTAAGGCCTAATCATTTGAAGCTGATCCTAATTCCAAGCAAGCTACAAAGAAATGGAAACACTGGCTTAGGACCTACAAAAATTTCATTGGAACAGCAAATATAACGGAAGCTGAGAAACTAAAAATACTGATCAATTTCTTATCTTAGTGGTATATGAATTTATTAATGAGTGCATTACTTCTGAAGATGCTGTAACGATTTCGAACGGAATGTACACTGTCCAGCCACTTTATTAAGTATACTCTGGTGTTCACCAAGGCGATGTGGTGTCCCCCCTGCTATTCAATATAGTGATTGACATGATCATGAGGAAGGCCTTCAGAGGCCGACCAGGAGTACATTTCGACCAAAACAACTCAATCACGGACCTTATGTTCGCCGAGGATTGCACAATTTTCGCAGAATCGGAAGATGATGCTACTGACATTATCAATGACATTGCCTACATTGCCCATTCCTATGGCCTCCAAATCAACACTGAGAAAACGAAAGCAATGGTCACCGACGGTTCTCCAGTGAATGTTTACTTAGAAGGAAATTTAATTCAACAAGTCTCTGAATTCAAATATCTCGGCTCCATTTTTCAAGAAAAGAAAACTACAGCAACGTCTGAAATTAACAGCAGAATAAGCCAAGCAACAGTTGCTTTCGCTTCCCTTAACTGGTGTCTCTGGAAGAAAAACAACATCTCGCTGAAGACAAAAATACGTATTTTCCGAACATCAATAATTCCAATACTTCTCTATAGCGCTGATACCTGGACACTCCTCAAAGCCGACATCAACAAACTCGAAATTTTCCAGATGAGGTGCCTGAGACGAATAATGAGAGTGTCAGTAAAAGATAGAATCAGAAACGAATCCATTCGAGACAGTTGTGATCATCAGGCAACCATTCAAGTACAAATCCAGAAGAAAAGGTTACAGTGGTTTGGACACGTTTGTCGTATGAACAATGCCCGACTTCCAAACAAAGCTTAATGGAAAGAACGACCAACCAATTGGAAAACCCAGAGAAGTGCCCAAAAGAAAACTTGGATTGGAATCATCAAGGAAGACTTGAAGAGCCTTCACATATCAATAGACGAAGCCAAAGTCCTAGTTGCAAACCGCCATGATTGGAGGAAGATCATTTGCAAAGTTCAATGTTCAAAGGCACCCACAGCAGCGTACTGGTTGAGAGGAAAACCCCCACCACCTGCCAGCTAGGGACAATGATGATGATACCCTTGCTGTGCTCATGAATGTCTGGACCCATCATGTCCAGAAAAAAATAAATAATAATAAATAAATAATACACCCACAGTACAATCATGAAACCACTCCAATCATATGTAGACACCCTGTACGTAAAAAAAATGAAAAAATAAAATTAAAGTTTAAATTTTCAAGCTGTTTAATACAGCAAATGGATAAGAAATACATTATACACTGTCTGGGCACTGTATTAGGTACAACCCTTGTCTCTCTCAACAACTCTTCAAGCCAGTGGGGGTAGTGTCATGGTGTGGGGGATGTTTTCCTGGCACATGTTAGGTCCATTGATACGTCTGGAAGCACGTCAGGATACAAGAGCGTACCTAAACATCGTAGCTGACCAAGTGCAACCGTACATGATAACAGTTTATCCTCATGCAGATGGCTACTTCCAGCAGGATAATGCGCCAGTGTACAAAGCCCGCATCACAACGGGATGGTTTGAGGAACATGACGATGACTTTTCCTTGCTGCATTGGCCTGCTCAGTCCCCGGATTTCAGCCCGATTGAAAATTTGTGGGATGAGCTGGATTGAGCTGTTCGCTCCAGTCCTACACCTCCATCAAATCTTCAGGAACTGTGTGACACACTCACGTCTGCATGGTACACAATACCTCAACAATGTTTTCAGCATCTTGTGGAATCCACGCATTGACGAATTCTGGCTGTTTTGAGGGCTAAAGGAGGCCCAACTCGCTACTAGGTAGGTGTATCTAATAAAGTGGCCGGGCAGTGTATATTAAAATCAAAATTGAAGTTTTCGCCAAGCATCTTCTAGTAACTACGAAACAACATTGTGGTGAGTGAATTGATCAATACATGCAAGAATTATGGAAGTTAAATAAAGATTGTAATTTTAATGCTGTTAGTGCTGTACAGTACCAGGACAAATATATGAGAGATGCTTTTATAAATGGGACATTTTCACAAAGCATTCGTCAGTGACTCCTAGAAAGTAAATTGTCGAAATTGAGAGAAAGTTATAAATCAAACTCGCTTCAACATAGCCCAAATAACCAAAAACTGTAATGCATATAATAATTTTTCTGCACAGAACAATTTGAATGCTGCTTACTCTCCTCTTACTGAAGCTTCTCCAAACATATCTGCAACTTTTGAACTCTTGTTTCTTTTGCAGAAACCAAAGAATCCCAAGAAATGTTTGTACGTCTGGAGCTGGAAACTGCAATGTTTGTGGTAAAAGAGGTCATTTTGCAAATGTTTGTAAAAGCAGTAAAACTTTGCATTGAAAACCTTCTCATTCTGCTACTACAGCTTCGATACGAATGCTTATCAGTGTGTCTTTTGTTAACTCCAAATTTGCTGTCTAAAGCTTTGACAAAACCTCAACTAAACAATATTGAAGCCAATTTTCTTATACATACAGAAAGCTCTAACAATTACATAACCATGACTTTTCTCGTAAATATGATATTAAGATATAAGAGTCTTTCTTGAGCTAGACCAAGTTTCTATGACTTCAACAAATCTGTCTTCAAGATTAATGGGATATGTAATCGATGATTTGTTACTTCAAGATTATACCTAAAAATAAACCAAATTATCCATCCTTCCCTAGTTGGGCTTGGACATTCTGATAGGACACGATATCTTGCAACAATATTCTATTTTGACCTAGTGCTCGGAGGCCACTGACCTCCATTGTCTATCTGCAACTTAACCTATGCTCTAGTAGAGCTGTCTTGATCTTTAAAAACTTAAGCCAACACTGTAAATCTATAGCTACAAAATGTAGCTGTCAGTCGAAAGAAGACACAGAATTCATCAAGGAAGAAATTAAAAAAACAACTGTTGAATGAAGATATTATTGAAGAAAGCCCTTCCCCTTGGGGTGCTGAGGTGTTGGTTATTAAAAACGATAACCACGAAAAAAGTTGGTCGACTATTCTCAGACAATAAATAAATATACACTACTTAATGTATATCCATTTCCCAAAATTGAACAGTTAGTGTCTGCAGTTGCACCATAGGAAATATTTAGTATTGTAAATCTTAGATCAGATTATCATCAAATAGCAATTCATGAAGACAAGAAACTTTTTAACAGCCTTTGAAGCTGAAGGTCGACTTTATCAGTTTTAAGAGAATTCCTTTCGGAGTATCTAATGGAGTTGCTTTTAAAAATTTTTTAACTGCATTGTTATTTAAAGAGATTTTTTTATTTATTTATTTATTTATTTTTTATTTTATATATATATATATATATATATATATATATATTTGTTTGTTTGATGCAAGAAAACTTAAATCTAAAAATTTAATTTTGTCATTTCATCCACCACAATGATTTCTTTCAATTTCATTGTAGAAAGGTATCAGAAACTTTCCCTTAGCAGCAATTTTAAAGTGTTGACCTTTGTACATAATTGAGATTTCAAACAAAGGAATGTATATCATTAAAGTATTGTTGACTATTAATTATTTGCTTTACTGTATTTATATTCTCTGTATATGATTACATATAATCTTTTTCCATTTTCTCTTAGGATCTCTTCACTCTCAACAAAA
>JAFIDM010009631.1:77188806-77200770 GCA_023159025.1 Thereuonema tuberculata | reverse complement strand
CATAATTCAAATCGTCAATAGACGATGGGAGCAGTCTACTAAGGCGATCGATTATAGACGATGGGAGCAGTTAAAGGGTTAAATAACATTCTAGTGAGTAAGTTGAGGGAAGCAAAGATCTTAATACTTTCTTATTATCATCCTTCATTGTTCATAGAATAAATAAAAGTTATTGGATATATTGATTTTTCTATTTAATTATTCAAAAGAAAAGGGGTATTTCTCTGTAGCAGATTTCATCTCTGTAGTAAAAAGTTTTTTATGTTATGGATATTGGTAGGGAGGTTTCATGTATTTCAAATTTTTAGAAAAGGAAGAACAAAATCAAACATTTATGTCTTTCATTGGTTTCTTTTTCTTTTCCAGGATCCTTGTATATTAGCTGCTAAAGAATACATAACATTTATATTTAAAAGCAAACCAGAAGCCAAAATGAAAATTGATGGTGAACTTATTTGAAGCAAGGATGGAAAGAAACCAAACATTGATTGTTAAGATATACAAACTAGATATATAGACCAGATAAAGAGATTATCTTGCAATTCAACATTTAGATTAATTTTTAATTCAGTTTCAATAATTAGCATTTTTGAATAGTTGCATTTGAAGATGATGAAGAAACTCAGAGGAACATCCTAACAATTGTTATAATTAGCCTGAATGTTCTTGCTTTATTATAATAATACATGTAAATAATCACTTATAAAACAGTTATTGTGTTACATTTTTTAAGAATGTTATCCTAATAAAGTCTGATAATGACAATGTTTTAATTCGATGTAACTTGTGTTAATAATAAATTAAACAAAAATCATTTGAAAAGAAAAAATCTGTTCTTTTCAAAGCAGTTTCATCAACAGTTAAAAAGATGCTTTCATTTGTTTCCTTCCACGAAATCTCATGAAGTTAATGATGTTTGGACTTGATATTTAATATAGAAATCACAGTTGCAAAAAACTGTAAATAGCAGTGATGATTTGGAAAATCAGTACCAGCTTCTGCAAAAAATAATCATTTAACCTAAATAATTATATAATATACATATACCAGTGTATGTTAGTATATTTATGTGACTCATAAAAGAGAATGATGGACTTTTACAATCGTATATTTTATAATAGTATTGATGAGTCCAGAACTAAACTATATTGCAGCAGAGTAGTCCCAGTTCAAAGATTATAATAGAATTATCTGTCTATTTAGAGCATCTGGAATACTTTTGTTTGCATTATCAATCAATGAATTCCAAATTTATTTCTCTTTTCTTTTAATTACAAAATCAAATTCTGAATTTGTTTTCTGTCAAAAAAAGGACAGGACATTTTAGAATTGCTAAAGGGCTGAAGAATATTTGATATCAATTAAGTAACTCTTACCAAAATGAAAGCAAACTAATTACAGGTAATATTGATCTAGTGTTTAAAGATTCAGTTAGAATGATGAACCCTGTTGATATTTGCTTGATTATCTTCATCTTCTTCACCTTTTCATCCCGTTGCAGTCTTGGTAGGGGGAGCATGGATTAGTGACCGCTATCTTGTCCTTTCTTCCCATCATCTCCTTCCACACCACCTTCGGATCAGCATCTCTCTTTGTAAGATCAATTTTTATCATATCTTCCACCTCTTCTTTGATCAGATCCCCACCATCTTTTCATGAATCTGCCTTGGAAGTCGATCTTCGGACATTCTTTTTCATGTGTCAAACCATTTTAGTTTTATCCTTTCAATTTGGTCTTGCAACGTTTCTAATACAACACTTTCTCTTAATCTTTCATTTCTTATTTTATCCTTGCATGATTTATGTGTGATGGTTCTAACAAATTTTATTTCAATTGCTTGTATCTTACTCTCCTCCCTTCTTGATGAAATCCATGTACTTGATGCATAAGTGAGTATTGGTACCAGATACAAATTGAACACTTCTTTACATTTTCTTGGCACTTCTTCATTCCATGATAGATGTCTGACATCCTCCTCATTACTTCCCTGAATGACTAGATCATCTGCAAACACTGCTCCATTTAGTACCATTCCTCTTAATCTTGTTTTTACATTTAACATTATTTCACCCAAGACCAGAATAAAAATCAGTGGTAAAAGTACATGCCCTTGTCTAAGACCTGAATCGACCTTAAACCATTCGGTCATACCCATTCTTGTCTTCACACAATTTTTGTGATTATAATGCATAGCTTGAATGAGAGTAACTAATTCATTGCTAAGTTGCTTATTATGCAAAGCTCTCCAAACATTACTTCTTAGCACACAGTCATAAGCCTTTTCAATATCAATGAATGCCATAATCCCTTTCCCCGTACCAGCACTTTTCCATCTCCTATCTTATTGTGAAGATAAAGTCCATCGTCAGTCTCTCTCTTCTAAATCCATATTGGTTGAGTACATGTTTGCTTAATATTTCTTTATTAAAAATGCATCAACAATCAGAAATCAAATTAGTATGCATCTCATCACATCATTTACAAAGCTTGAAGAACTGAATATGGAAATCAAAAATATAACAGATTCATTATAATAACCATGATTAATAAACTAAGTAATGAAATCAAGATAAAATCTTCATTCCTTGTTATTTTTTTTTAGAAAAAATACCAAATACATCTTGAGTTTAACTGGATGAATGTGTTGAAATCTTTCCAATGTTGCCATGAAAACTCATTTTTGATCCTAGCGTCTTAGCATTTATTTCAAATATTTTAACATTGTCAGATAGATAAATTAGGCTGTAGATTATAAATGCCTTTAGCAGTGAAAGTAATTAAAAATACAAGGTTTCAAAATGGTTTCAGTAAGCAAGAATCAACACAATTGAGAGTTAAAAATTTATATTTGTGATGCTATGCATGAGCATAATGTATCTTTGCTTGTTTATGATAAATTTTATGTTGCATTCGAAAGATAATGTTGGATAATTGAAATCAAGTTGTTTACAGTTTTAATTGAACAAAGTTTTTATTTATTTACTAATTAAATAAAATACTGTTAAAAAAAAAATAGTACTTGAAATAAAAGAACTAAATATTGTGAAAAGACTATTAGATATTTCAATTCATATTTTATATATTTACAGTAAAGACTTATTAAATGTAGTTATTCTTTAGATATTTACTGAAGGAAAATATGAAGTTTTGGGGTTTTTTTCTCTTAAAATGTACATACTAAATTATGTAGATTTTTCCGATCTTGGATTTATTCAGAATAACATTATAATTAATACAAAGGACCAAACACACAAAAACAATAGAAATAATAATAAATAATTTCATTACATGTTGCGAAGGTACTCTTTCTTCGTCGTCAGATGATATTAAATAAATAAATACATGAAAAGGAAAACAAGGCTCGGAATTAAAATTTAAATGTAACAATAATTTTGGATAACAATAAAATCACAACTTGCAAATGTAACATATAAAAATCTATCGCAAATTATATTGTAGCGCGTTCTTAATTGATACTTCAGTATTGTAACAGTGTTTAGATTTAATTAACAATGATTCGTGAAATTTACGTAAGTAACAATTCTTCTCAATCCCATAGATGACGGGATTGTTTACCATTATATTGTGACCGGTATTTTTGTGATGTAATGCTGTTAAATATTGCAGGTTACTTTCTCTATAGCTGTTTCGTGTTCTTTCATTCATTTTTTTACTTTACGTTTAGTCTCACCAAAATACGTGCAATTAATATTGCCACCTTCACATTTGATACCATAGATAACTCCCATTTTATCGTCATTATTAATTTTATTAATATTCTTATTAAATATGTGTTTTAAAGTATTATTTGCTTTGTGTGCCAATTTTATGTTTGCTTGATTTAAAATTGGATCAAGCAAGTGTTTAAGGTTAGCATCATACGGAATAGAAACAAATTTCTTATTTTCTTTTGTACTAGGTTTTGAGAATTTACTTCTTTGCATGGTTTTGCTAATTGTTTTATTAATAAAATCTATAGGAAAATCAGATTAAACACATAAATAAACTCCTGAAACTCCTACGCCGTAGACATATTCGTTTTAATCTCTCAAAACTTTTTCAAGGTTTTGAAAATAAAAACAAAATTAACATAAGATATAAAAAAATTGGTTTGCTCTTCTTTAGATGTTTTGGTTCCTATTTTTAATGTATGTATGTGAGTATTAATTAAAAGAAACATTAAATTATAGCAAAAAAATATAAATAAAATAATAACAATATCTATCCATCACAATACGTGGAAGGTATTAATTTAAATTCTTAAATAAATATTTTGGTTTCAAACAGAAAAGCATTTTAGGGCAAGGAATTTTAATAAATAAAGTTCTTTTATTTATTAAAATTACATAAAAAAACAATCAACAATTAAAGAAGTTGTAGTTTAATAAATTACGAAATAAGTTACTTTTAATTTTATTTTCAGGAGAAAATGTTCATGAGCTTGAATTTATATTGTTTTTATTAGCATTCCATTATCTATCCATCTTCTATAAATAAAGCTCAAAGCACAAAAATGTTTATTAGTTTAAAACTTAAAAACTACTAAACCAATTTGAATGAGGTTTTCACTATTCAGAAGGAGATGCATCACCTCTTATGGCCACACAACATCACTTTACTACCTTAGGAATTGCTCAAATTAGAGAAAAATGCTTTTGAATTGATAATGAAACAGAATTTCACTGTATCTTCTAATTATTGTGCCTTACAATTAATCCAAATATTCGTTTTTAACTTTCAAACCATTCAATTAATGTTGGTGCGGTTTTCTGAAGTTTGTAGAAGGTTACATTGTGCTTCTTTAAATGTATAATCATCTCTATATCCCCCATGGAACAGGGATAGTTAGATATTTTTTTATGAATATGGATTTGACTATTTTAATATGCTTTTATTTTCAACTCGCTAACTTAAATCATACTTGAATTTATCGATTTTTATGAAACTTTCACAGGTATGTAAAAGAGTTTTTAAAGGTACAAAACAAAGTTTGTTTCATTAATATCGTTTTAATAGGTTTTCAGTAATCAGTGGCGGCTCGTGGCTGTGAAGTTAGGCGAAGAGCTAGTAGGAAAATAATTATATTGTAATATATCATAATATATATATTATAAATTATATATAATATAAAATATTATGATAACTTCCTTCTTATCTAATTATATTACAATATATCATAATATATATATATATATATATTATAAATTATATATATTATAATATATAAAATATAATAACTTTCTTCTTATCTTCGTCTTTCCAACGTGAAAATGATGTTTCTAATAAAACACACACTATATCTTAAACAGGATTCATATTTAAAACAGCACAGACAGCGAAACAAGCACGCTGGAAGATGAGAACATATCTGTCTTTGGAACTTCACCTTTAGAAATCTCTACAGCGGGTGACGTCATGGTTGTCATAGCAACCATCGCCTCGATTGAGGATCTAAGCTCCGCCCCTGAGGTTGAGATACTTGAAACGAGGTCTACTTCACTTGGTAGGTCAGAATCGCACCGCGCTCGGTGCCAGAACTCGACGGCGCGGGACTTACAAAATACAAAAATACGTTTCTATTAAAACCAACATACGTGATAAGGAAAATAAATTTTTCCTTATAATAATTGTTATATTATAAATAAATAATATTATTTTATTATAAATAATTGGTGAAATGTCACTTCACCTACTTCCCCTGAATAGCCGCCACTGAGCAGAAGCACTCAGAGCATTAAATTTTCAGAAACTACAAAACTTAGAAAACATACAAAAGATGCAACCAAAATCGTGACTGTGCTGTAGTATGGATTATTTTAAGTATGGTCAGTTGTTCATCAGTACTTTGCTTGAGCATACTAGTACTATTTGTATACAACTTATTCCGAAATAAAATTTTTAAAAAATAATTTCTTTCTGATTCCATTAATTTTAATTGGTTCAACCAAATTAAAAAATTATAACCTAATAAACTGATATTTTTGTACGTATTAAATTTTACAAAGAATTATACTGTATTTATATAATGCTTATTTATTGACAAATGCATATGAATCGCTTATAAGGTCATTTTCGCGAGGCCCCAAGGGGTGACCTTATATCGAGGTCCGACTGTATTATCAGGCAGGATATTTAACTAATTTGGAGAACATGTATTTCATCCAATCAACCAAGGAAAAAAAAATTGCAATTTCCATCTTCCAACCAAAAAATAAATCAAACCATCCTAGTGTTTCTTATTTTTCAACAAAAACAATAAACTTCTCAATGTATCCTTAATCTAATTTACTGTAATAAATTAACAATGTTAATTGTTATTCCTTGATCTTATGTTGGCTGTAGACCAATGGTCCAATACAGACCCAACTTAGGCAAACCCAGGTAATCCTTTTTTCAGTTTACTAATTTAATGCTTTTATGAAAATTAATAGCTTTTACAGAATTCATATTTAAAAACTTTGAGAAAAATCCATTTCTCTTATTAGAAGAGACATAAAACTTAGTTTCTAATAATGTAATTCATTTCCAATTTCTTGCATTTTTTTTCCCCAAGGGACAAATCCCATTCCTTTAGCCACATACTGTCCCAACTGCTTCTATAGTCAAGTTACAAAAACGACCCACACTTCTTCATAGTTGACAACAACACCATTTTGTTGTACATTTTAAATATTTAATCTCATGAGCAATGTTTACTGAAAATCACTTTCTTAATTTATTTGCCAAAAATGAACAAAGTAAGAAACTGCTATTAGTAGTGAAATGACTAATTTTGATGGCTGCAAAATCACACTTTCAAATGAAATGAGTATAAAAATATATTTGGTTTAATACATTTCTATCCACTCAGCATAGTATATTTTTAGTAACTGTCTGGAGACTATAACCTAATATTATTCTGTTGCCAAAGAAAGTTTCTGGAAAACTTTGTATGCAGCATGTGGAATGGAAGATACTGCGAGCCTGTGGTGACAAACATCCCATAGTGCTGTGCACAAAAGAAGAGACTCCAAGGACAGAACATATGCTTTTTATGGTGAAGATTAGTTGCATGTGGTGACGATACGATGGCGATATTGAAGGAAGGTGTTTGTGGGGTACTGCTCTATGAATATCTGAATAGCGTGAGTGACAGAAGCAATTGGAAAATTGCAAAAAGCATTTGGTGACAATATTATTGGGCAGAGTACCTGCTATGAATGGTACAGAAAATTCAACACTGGTGTATGGAATCTGCGCCCACAAGTGGATGGCCCAGTGAGATGGAGGATGATGCTTTCAACCAAGCCTGATGCAACGCTATGGGAACTGCAGACCTCCCATACGACCATCAACACCAGACTGCGGAAGTTGGGATATTGGTGTAAACTGAGCAAATGGATACCCCATGCTTTGTTAAACCAGAATCCGATGCAATGCTACTCCACTGCTGTTGCTCTGCATGAAAGAGAAAAAAAATGGGAGGGCTTTTTGCATAGGTTGGTCATGGGTGATGAAAAATGAGTCACATATGTGAATGCTAGGTGATAAAGAGCATTATGCCAAGCAGGGCCAACCCCCACAGAAGGTCGTAAAGCTACCAATGCAAGGTGATGTCGGAAGGTGATGTCGAGTTGCTGGTGGGATTGCTGCTATGTGATTCACTATGAACTCTTACTGTAGAACACTACCATCACAGCAGATTTCTACATCCAATGGTTGGACCATCTCCATCCTACACTGCAAGAAAAGCGTCCAGCACTGATTAATTGACATTGAGTCATATTCCACCAGGATAATGCTCACCCATGTCGCATTATGGACCCAGCAAAAATTGGACAAGCCAAAATGGAAAATATTGTTGCCCCCTCCCCTTATTCCCCAGACCTTGTCCCATTCAAATTCAATCTTTTCTGGTCTTTGTCCAATTTTCTTGCTGAGGAAACCTTTGCTACTGACAATAATGTGAAATGTTGCCTAGATGCCCTTCTTCAACTCCCGCTTGCCAGACTTCTATCACAATGGAATACACTCGTTACCAAAAAAAACGACGCACCTAGAAGGAGTTGTCCGATTGCAATGAAATTTCGTATGCAAAGACATTGGGACCGCCCATGCAAATGATTAAACTTTGGTGTCCAATGAATGAATAGCGAGAGCTACAGCGCATCGAAACTGCGCACTCAGTAGGTGTATATAAGAAGCGATTCTCAATCTGATGGTCAAACTTTCTGTTGCATTACGAGTTAGGATAGCTTTCAACGACTGAAAAAATGCCTCGCCGCAGGATTCGAGCTCCTTAAGTGCAACTATCAGAGTTTGAAAGAGGTCGTATCATTGGATTGAAAGAGGCAGGTTGGGCAAATCAGAGAATCGCTCGTCATATGGGTCGAAGTGATGCGGCAATTAGAAGATGCTAGCAGGAATGGGTGGACAATGGCAGATTTCATCGTCATGAAGGTAGCGGTTGACCTAGGGCCACAGCAGAGCGGGAGGATAGAGTGATTGTCAGATCAGCTGTCACAGCGTCTGAATCATCGTTATCAACCATCAGACGTGCGACCCGCACACGAGTGTCCACCATGACCATTCACAGACGGTTGAGAGAGCGACATCTACGCTCGTACCGACCGCTACGCCACCTGCCACTCACGTCTGCACACCGTTGGGCCAGATTACAGTGGTGCTTGGCTCGATCCGGTTGGAATGATGCTGACTGGGGACGTTTAGTGTTTAGCGACGAATCCCGCTTCCAACTGTGTCCTGACGATCGTCGCAGGAGACGCCCAGGGCAGCGTACCGATCTCAATTGCCGTGCTTTCACTATTGCACGTCACACAGGCCCTCAACCAATAGTTATGGTCTGGGGTGCCATTTCCCTTGATAGCCGGACACCTTTGGTCGTCATTAGCGGCACACTCACAGCACAGCGGTACGTCGACGACATTCTGAGACCCGTTTTGCTACCCTTCCTTTTTCAGTACCCTGGCCTTATTTTTCAGCAAGATAATGCCAGACCACATACGGGACGTGTTGCTATGACCTGTCTTGCAGCTTGTGAAACACTTTCTTGGCCAGCCAGATCCCCAGATCTCTCTCCCCAATCGAGCATGTCTGGGATATGATGGGAAGGCGACTGCATCCACTAGGGAATATGGATGACAAAGCCCGACAATTGGAGCAAATTTGGCAAGAAATACCACAGGAGACCATCGTGTGCTTTATCACTGTATGCCACGTCGTGTGGCAGTTTGCATTCAGGGTAGAAGTGGGTCAACACCTTATTGAGCTCATTACTTTGTAACTCTGTAACTCTGAAATAAATCATTCAATTTGTCTGAAATTTTAATCATTTTCTATTCTATACATAGTCTTCCTCTCCACCAATTTTTGTCTCCATCGGACAACTCCTTCTAGCTGCGTCGGGTTTTTGGTTAATGAGTGTATTTGTACTCGTAAATCAGTGGAACAAGGTCATAAGTTTAATGGGGACTAACTAGACATTTACGACAGTGCTGTGTATGATTGTTCAGCTTTCAAACGCATGCTTCCCTATTTTTTCGAAACCTTTCTTTACAACCTGATAATTTCTCTCATTGGACATATTTTATTTAAGGTATTGGGACCAATATCGGTATGGTTAGTAGTCTGTACTATTGTGAAATAAACATTAGATCACTAAATATTGTTTACTAGCCGGTTACCGTCGCTTCGCTCCGGAACCCTTGCATATATGGCATTAAAAAAAAAACTTTATTTATTTAGCAAATTAATATTGAAATCGGAGAATATACGACGTCCCAGCCCGTTGTGGCCTTCTCCGCTTAACTCAGGTGTATTGCGGGTTAGCATCACATACCTGGGGTTGCCGCCACACACACTTCATGATCAGTTTGCCAGATTATTCCCTATCCCGTAGGAATTTTGAACAATCCGGCCTTATTCCTTGTCTACATCATAAAGGGAACCTCTGTGCAAAATTTCAGCTTTCTAGGTGCAAGGGTTTGGGGTGGGCATTGATGAGTCAGTCAGTGAGTCAGAACTTTTTCTTTTTATATATGTAGATTCTTAGCAATTTTGTTTTGTTAAACTCGTTAATTAGTTCTTTATAGATTATATTTGAATCTGTTATTTTCTCATTTTCAACTCTTACTATCCGAGATTCGTTCTTTACATATTATTCCTGGTGTTTCGATATCATGCTTATTTATGAAAATATGATCTATATTTGTTATCATATTTCTATGAATTGCATAGTTGTTTCCTGTTGTTCCGTAAAGACAATTTTTGAAACCATTATTGCACATAAGTTTTAGGTATTTCTGTACTGCATTGTTTTTGAGTGTGATGTTATATGGTAGTGAATCATGGACTATTAAAAAAAAGGAAGAAAGATTTCTAGAAAGTTTTGAAATGTGGCTCTGGAGAAGAATGTTAAAAGTGAAATGGTCGGATAGAGTAAGGAATGAGGACGTTTTAACAAGAATAGGTGAAAAAAGGAAATTGTTAGAAACCATACGCAAGAGAAAAACATCTTGGTTAGGACATGTGCTACGAAGAAATTGCCTACAACAAAGAATAATAGAAGGAAAAGTAGAAGGAAATAGAGGAAGAAGAAGGATTGGAATGCTGGATGATGTTAAAAGGGGAAGAAAGTATGAACAATTGAAGAAAGATGCACAGGATAGAAGAAAATGGAGAGCGTCCAATTGAAACCTGTCGTAAAGACAGTTTACACCAGAGAGAGAGATTGTTTTTGAAAAGATCTATATTTACGTCGCTAATTAGTATAGTTGGACAGTTGTTTAATATATTTTCATTTTTTATGAACAGATTCTCTAATTCTTCACTAAATTTACCATTCTTTGTGTTTGGTGGTTTATATATGGTTAAAATGTTAATATTTTGTTTTTGATAACACAAACACATTTTTGATAACGAAACATAATAAGTTTTATTACAAAACTTCATGATAAATAACATGTTTTGTGAAAATTCTTGAATCATTTTCCAAAAGATTTCCTTGCTCCGATGTTTTAGTAATTTGTAATTTAACATTTTGCTTATATAGTAATAGACAGAATAACCTTTTTCGTAATATACGTTTTTATAATATATAATAATAACAGCCGGGTACCGTCGCTTCGTTCTGGTACCCTTGCATATATAGCAAAAAACAAACTTTATTTAGCAAATTAATGTTGGGATCGTCGGAGAATATATATATATATACGACTTTCCAGCCCGTTGTGGCTTCTCTGGATAACTCAGATGTGTTGCGGGTTGGCTTCAAACACCGAAAATTCATATTTTTGCATGCATCTTGCAAACACTGAAGGGTTTGTGAATAAGTGATACATCGTTCGATAGAACTTTCAAATACCAACATTTTCTCAATATAATGTTCTTTTCCATCTTTTACACTTTTCTTTTAAATTGAGAAAAAGTCCAAATTTGACCCTTTAAAAGGCGACATCTTGGAAACCAAAAAATTTTTTCGAAAGATTTTTGTAGCATTTTGTCTGTCTTAAAAAGATCTCCATTTTATCCATTTACATGACCAATCTATATGTTATAGTTTGGTCACAAAATTGGAAAAACGTAAAGTCTTATGACAGACAGAATAACGCTTTTATAATATAAGATTTCTGCCATCCAGAATTCAAATTGTTTGAGTGCTAAATTACAGTATTACATACTACAAAACATTCTGATTTTTATACCAGAACCACATAATTTTCATAGAAATATGAAAATGATGGAACATAAAAATTTATTGTGAATCTTCTATCTCTCTCTCTCTCTACATATATATAATTTTAATTTGATGCAAGAGAATGTTAAATAGAACTCTTTTCAATACAGTTTTCTATGATTAAAACAAAATGCCAAATACAAGTTCTTAAAGCAATGTAGTTGTACCCACTCCCCAGTTATTGACAACTTTAAAATATAAATGAGTAATGCAAGGAGAAATACAAAAC
>JAFIDM010009631.1:77171094-77185808 GCA_023159025.1 Thereuonema tuberculata | reverse complement strand
TTTTAATTCAATTATCAGTTCAACTATATTAAATTTTCCTATTGGTGAATATTAAAAATTTAATATTCCTAGCATTTTGATGCTGAACACAATGGTGAAGGTTTCATTCCAATATATCTAACCATTTGGCCGCTACAGTGTGTGACATCCAGACAGGATAAAAGCAATGTTAGCGGCCCCTAGGTTACAGCTTGCCTGTAAAACATAGGGGACTGAAACTTTCACCATTGTGTTCAGCATCAAAAAGTTGGTGACCACACGTCCAAAAAAATCGGACCTCTAGAACCACTCAGTGACCGGAAGTTGGGGGGTCAAAAGTGGTCGCTTCAAATAAAGTTGTGTTTATAAAAGTTTGTTTATAAAATTGTGCATTGTATGGAGCTTTGCTTTCGACACTGTCTAAAAGCATTAATTATCTTGTTTTGTCCTTCAGTGGTTAATTTAGTAAACTTAGACTGAAGTAATATTTTATGGAGAACCTCATTTGGAAAAGCAAAACTTTTTATTTTTTTATTGAAGGAAGCTGTATCATAGGCCGCTGCCCAACCCAAACATGTTCTATGTGATTTTTTTTTCTTCTATATTTTTTTTTAATGAATATACAAACCTAGGTGTTGAGTGATGTTTGGTATTCAAATAAGAGTAAGTTGACAGTTTTACCCTCTGGTTGCTTAATGGTTGAAATCCTGGTCAGTCAATACCACATGTGCATGGGTTTATTTTTTTTCTAGTGGTGGATTGATGTTTTGTATTTCTCCTTGCATTACTCATTTATATTTTAAAGTTGTCATTATTGGGGAGTGGGTACAACTACATTGCTTTAAGAACTTGTATTTGGCATTTTGTTTTAATCATAGAAAACTGTATTAATAAGATTTCTATTTAACATTCTCTTGCATCAAATTAAAATATATATATAAAGGGAGAGAGAGAGATAGAAGATTTACAGTAAATTTTTATGTTCCATCATTTTCATATTTCTATGAAAATTATGTGGTTCTGGTATAAAAATCAGAATGTTTTGTAGTATGTAATACTGTAATTTAGCACTCAAACAATTTGAAGTCTGGATGGCAGAAATAAACAATATTTTGTGATCTAATGTTTATTTCACAATAGTACAGACTACTAACCATACCATATTGGTCCCAATACCTTAAATAAAATATGTCCAATGAGAGAAATTATCAGGTTGTAAAGAAAGTTAAATTCGAAACATAGGCAAGCATGTGTTTGAAAGCTGAACAATCATACACAGCACTGTACGTAATTGTCTAGTTAGTCCCCATTAAACTTATGACCTTGTTCCACTGATTTACGAGTACAAATATCCCATTGTGATAGAAGTCTGGCAAGCGGGAGTTGAAGAAGGGCATCTAGGCAACATTTCACATTATTGTCAGTAGCAAAGTTTTCCTCAGCAAGAAAATTGGACAAAGACGAGAAAAGATTGAATTTGAATGGAATAAGGGGAGGGGGCAACAATATTTTCCATTTTGGCTTGTCCAATTTTTGCTGGGTCCATAATGCGACGTGGGTCAGCATTATCCTGGTGGAATATGACTCAATGTCAATTAATCAGTACTGGACGCTTTTCTTGCAGTGTAGGATGGAGATGGTCCAACTATTGGATGTAGAAATCTGCTGTGATGGTAGTGTTCTACAGTAAGAGTTCATAGTGAATCACATAGCAGCAATCCCACCAGCAACTCGACGTCACCTTCCGTCCATGCAGTGGTAGCTTATTATCAAAATAGATAAAATAAATAAATAAATTGCAGTTTTGATGGATACAATATTTTAACCCTTTCAGTCCCACTGTTGCTTTTAAGCAACATGTATTTGTAAATGAATTTTTGCATTTAGCTTCCACACTTAACCGTTACACCCTGTTGTAGTTTGAAAATAACATGTTTCTTCTATCTATTTATACTTATTGGTGATAGATTTGTCGAATTTTTTTCATTATAGCGATACAGTTTGGGGATGACAAAAACGCAATCAGTTCAAGGAATTTTTCCGTTTTTTCTAACTACCTGTATTTTTTGGAAAAAATAAATTATTTAATTTTTTTCTTTTAGTTATTGTTGCTAGAGAGTATAACAATCTATAAAATTTATTGGCAAGTTATAACGCTCTTTATTTGCGTTACAATACTGTTTTGAAATACTCGTTGCTTTAAAGCAACATTGGGACCGGAAGGGCACATGACAGGAAGTCACATTTTAAGTTCATCAGCTGCAGAATGGAGAGAAATCTCAGAACACTCTCCTCAAATTTCAGTCGCATATTGCCTCAGCACTTACAAATGCTGGAAAAGCTAAAGAAAGGAAGCGTGGAAAACAACCATGCATTCAAAGAAAACAGTTTCCATCACGGCCAGTAGATGACATTCGTTATGATGGAGTTCATCACTAGCCAGAATACAATGAAAAAAAAAAAGAAGATACAAGTTCTGTCCAAATGGCTTTATTCAGTTATTATATTGCAAATGTAAAGTGAACTTGTATCTTATGATCAGTAAAAATTGTTTGTATAAATTCCATAACAAATGAACTAAACCAAAACAAAAAGAACATCATGTAAAGATATAACTACTGTTAGCATTAATTTTTTTTTTTTTTAAATTGTATTATAATATTTACAGATACAGTGGAGCACCGTTTATACGTTTCTCGTTTATACGTTTTTATCATTTATACGCTTTTTTGAATGGTCCCGGCAAAATCCAATGCATATTAACGTTAAATAATTTCACTTATACGTTTTCCTGAAATCGCAAATTTCATTTATACGTTTTTTCAAGAACTCAAGAAGAGAGAAAATGCACATTTCAACCTCAGATTCCCACCTGCCGATTGTCCAATCTTACTTAGAAGTTAGAAAAGGCACGTAGTCTTAGAAAATTGCACTGAAAAACCTCTGCGAAGTTTTCAACGAGCTTTGGGGGTTTTGAACACCATGCAAGAATACCTCATTAGCAGTGATTTAAATGATAAAGTTAAGATGGCACTTTTAACTGTGCACAATGAACTTTTTTCTGTGCATTCCAAAATAGCCCTACAACCTAAAATAACAAAATATTTTCAAAATGCTGAATGAATATGAATAGTAGTACTAGTTGTACATTAAATCCGGAATAAAAAGTTTTGTATTACAAAACTCTTGTATTTCATTTTCATGTAATATTTTAATTTACCTCTGACTTTTTATTGGTTGTTATTACGAAATTGTTCGTAACTTTTGTGAATTTCGTTTATACGTTAATTTCGTTTATACGTTTTTTCATTTATACGTTTTTTTTTCTCAGTCCCTTGAAAAACGTATAAACGGTGCTCCACTGTATGTAATTGAGCAAATGCAGTATCTTATATAATGTAAAAGTATCTATTGGCTTTATATGTACAGTAGAGCTCCGATTATCCGCGGAATTCGGTGGCAAGGATTTCGCGGATAACCCGAAAAAAGACTAAAAATGAGGTGTAAACACAAAAAAAAATATTTCACCATTAAAAACTACGTTTTATTGTATAAAAAACATAATAAGTAAAACACTTAAAATATGTACAGTATAGCAGAAAGCTTTCTGCAGAGTAAGAGCCTGCCACTCATCTACAAATTCCGAGAAGGCCTATAAGATTACCATGCACAATAAACCTATCAGTAATTTTTTACCTTCGCACTGTAGGGCCTATTGTATTTTCTCTGTTATTGGCTTGGATTAAAATTTGTTGTATTGAGATTTGTAATTAAAAAAATTTTCGCGGCTCTCGCGGATAATCTACTGTATTATTTTATATTTCTCTACCTTTCAATTTCTATTTTATTATAAATAAATTATCAAAAATATATGTTTATTATATTGTCATTATATAAGTGACAAATTATTAAAATACAATAAACATTATAATTAATAAAAAAAATTAATAAGTAAATAACGTGTTTGGTATTTCGTATCCTTTCAGTCCCAATGTTGCTTTAAAGCAACATGCATATTTCTTAAACCTACTAGGGAAAATTAAAAATTTTGGTTTCTTTAATACCATGCCTTTACAATAAAACAGATGAAAAAAAATTTTTTTATTACAAAAAATTAATTTGGGATTCAAAGGGTTAATAGATAACTGAATGTATAGGATATAGAAAAATACATTATACCCACATTAGGAAGTTACTGGCCTCACGAAAGTGACCTAAAAGGGGGGGGGGGGGGACCTTATAATCGATTCATATGCATTTGTCTATAAATAAGCATTATATAAATACAGTATAATTCTTTGTAAAATTTAATACTACAAAAATATCAGTTTATTAGGTTATAATTTTTTAATTTAGTTGAACCAATTAAAATTAATGGAATCAGAAAAAAAATATTTTTTAAAAATTTTAATTCGGAATAAGTTGTATACAAATAGTACTAGTATGCTCAAGCAAAGTACTGATGAACAACTGACCGTACTTAAAATAATCCATAATACAGCACAGTCGCGATTTTGGTTTCATCTTTTGTACGTTTTCTAAATTTTGTAGTTTCTGAAAATTTAATGCTCTGAGTGCTTCTGCTTGGATCACCGCTTCACTTTCAGTATCACTGTCGTTATCCTCACTTTCTAATGCATTGGAATCTAAAACTTGCGAAACAATTTCGGTAATCGAAGCTTGAGAAGTGGTAGCAATTTCATCATCAATTCTCACATATTCACTTTTCCCTTCTATAGCACAGCCGCAATTTCTGAGATCTTGTATTAGCACAGGTAAAGGAATATCGTCTTCATCATCTTTTTTCCTAGAATGTGAGGGGATGAAGTGCTTTGTGAAAAAGCTGCCCCCTCCGTCAGTAGGAGAAATGACGCCGATAAAAGATCGTACCCACGGAAAAATTCTTGGAATTGAATCAGTGTGGCACTGAAATCACAAACAAAAGTGACTTTATATGCGATTACGGTATTTAAGACCTGACCATATATCCGATATTTCATATCATTGAATTCCTATTCAATGAGCCGGGACTTTAGAAAAGTGACCTTATGGGTCAAAATCACAGAGGTGAGAAATTCGCTTCTGATTAACATTTTCATGCTAAAATTAAATATTACTGTTACGATATGCTCTTTACAGCTTTAATTATATCCCTAATTATTAGCACCCAGCGTATCTTTAAGTAATATTTATTTTTTCTTATTTTTTTTTTATAAAATATACTTAGTCATTTTGGGAACGCGTCCTCAAACAACATTCATAATTTCAAGTAAGCTCAAAAGAATATTATGTACCCATGTAACTTTTATTATATTGGTGTGTAGCTGCATATAACACTTACAAAAATAAATAATCGATAATTGAGTTCCGATTCTTTTTATTTTTAATTTTTTTAGTTTCGAAATATTGTCTGACAGTTTAGACGTCATTTTGTGAACGCAACCCTAGTTTGCCGAAATAGTTTTGAGTAAATGCGCTAGACGGTGTTAGTATTCAGTAATGTGAAATTCGTTCGATAAGGAAGGTCGCGTCTTTCAAAGTTTGGAGCATAAATAATATATATTTGTGGTAAGTGTCTTTCAATTTGATATTATTGCAGCGTACTTTAATGCAACATCATTATGGGAACGCAATTATATATTTATTTTGCAGAGACACTATATACTTGTAGCATTATTCTTAAAAATTGTTCAGAGCACTACGTCATAATCTCAAAAGCCGGCAGCCAAGATGGCATCGTCGCTAGATAAACGAAACCATGTGTCAAATCGTCGTTTAAAGAACCGTCATTCTGAGAACGTTCGAGGACTATGACGGGCGTTCCCAAAATGATGAATAAGTTGCCAAATGACGTTTATTCTTTCCAAATAGTCAAAAGTATTATTATTTTTAAATATTCATTATTGTTATTGTTTTAGACTAATTATGTTTTTTTTTTTCAGCAAATAAATAGAAGAAATAATGGAAAAAGATAAAAAGAAAAAGAAAAAAAAAGGCTAAACATCACAAATTATGGTACAAATAGATTTTGCTGAAAATTATATGAGTAAATATGCGAAAGAAATAGTCTACACATTTTGGCGCATCTAAAGGGCAATTGGCAATTCATACAGGCGTCTTTTACTCAAAAAATGTTGATTCGGTACAGGCGGTTAGTTTTGCAACTGTGAGCAATAATTTAGACCATCAGACACATGCTGTGTGGGATAACATGTAGCCTCTACTACAGAAAATTTTAAGTGGGAGAGAAAATTTTCACATATTTTCAGACGGTCCTACCTCGCAGTATCGAAACCGCACTAACATTTACTTGTGGATAAAAACTTTGATGGAATACTTTCCGCAAATAACATTTTCAACTTGGAATTATAGCGAACCTGGACATGGTAAAGGGCCTATGGATGGTGTAGGTGGTGTATTAAAGAAAACAGCCGATGATTATGTTTTAAAAGGAAAAGACGTAAAAGCAGCTGCAGGTTTCGTCGATTTATTCGAAAACTCATCCATTATACTTAAAGAAATTCCTGACGACGAAATCTTGGCTGTGAAGAAGATAATCCCTGAAAAATTAGACGCTATTCCCGGTATCATGAACGCAACAAAAATAACGTGGCAGAAAGCATCTGATGTATGTATATATTTGCATCAGCATGCGAAGTTGCTGAAAACAATTCAACTAAATGCATTTTCCATCGAAGACAAGGAACCAAAAATCCCAATAGATATTGATAAGGACATGTCTGTAGAACTTTTGCCTACGTCATCTAACAGGGAAAGTATTTATCATGATATCTATGGTTCCAGTAGAGGGTACACAATGGACCCATGCGTGAGGTCTGAGTGGTTAACGGCTGTTAGCCGACCCTCTTATATCCTTATCCTTATCCTTATGGTTCCAGTAGCTCAGATGATGAAGACTTGCAGACGCTTTCAGGTCGACTCCACGAACATGAAAACAACATTCAGGCTGGTACATCCTAAGGCCAGGATAATGAAAATTTGCATCCAAATTTCATTTGTCCTGGGACATTTTTGCTTATAAACGTACCCAACGAAAAGAAAACCGTTACCTATAGATACGCTGCCGTCTCAGAAACCGTAGTTAATGGTGATGGTGACGTAAAAGTTACTTTTTTACGTTGTCAACATAACTCTGCCAAAATATTTAAAATTGAACCAAATGACGTTTCCTACGTTGCTTACGAGCAGATAGTAAAAATTCTTCCAGCCCCTCAATTGCAGAAAAACGCAAACCGTGGATTTTATTGCTTCCAAGAAAATGTTGACATATTCGAAAAGTAAGCTTAAAAGTTTGATGTAATTACTCATTCTTTTTCTTCTTATTAATGTCTGTTAGTTTTGATTATATAGTGCAAAGTGTCTTGTATCTTTAGTTCAATAAAAAATTTCTGAAGTACAGTAAAGATTTAATTTTGATGCACTTTGTTTTATTTTTAGTTCGTTTCGGACCGCAATATCATTCCGAGAATGTTGACGTCATTCACGGAACATAACTGTCATTTCCGGGAACGTTAGAAAAAGACAAATTATTCAATATTAGTTTTCTCATTGTAAATTATTTTTAGATAGATAAATAAATAATGTAGAAACACATACCTCTACGTATAAATTATTTAAATATGGTTCTTAATCTAAAAAACAAAACAAAGTTTCGTTAGTGAATTTTCACTTATTGCAATGTTACGAAGAAAACTTTCTAAAAAACCCTATATTTATTTTTTTAAATGCATTGCTCAAAGTATTTTCTGATCGAGAATTGTGTGTTTGATAATTTAAAGAAAGTATGCTTAATGTTGAATTCATCACAACATATTTTTTACGTTTTTAATCACTGTTCCCCAAATGACGAATATCTGCCCCACTTTTGCATTTTTTATCCATAACTTAAAAAAAAATCATTTTTGTGCGTGGCTATTTTCAATATAACAATATGACATAAGACGCTACAATGGTAAACTATGGTTATCAGTCTAAAGCAAACATTTTTTTTTGGAAATTTCAAATCTGAAAATGCTCACCTCTCTGATTTTGACCCTTATATGCGGGTAACCTTATATCGAGGTCCGACTGTATTTACAAATAAACTGTTACAATATCTTGGCTGATTATTTTACCATTTCTGAAATTCCCTGTCACCCTTCCCCCGATCGGATTGGATTCAATTAATATGGAAATTAGGTTGTTGTAATTTTTATCTATTACAAAACTTTGTTATTTACGAATTGAATTATATAAATAGATCGCAAAATTCTATCACAAAATATATCACAATTTCAAAGACTTGTTTGCAAAATTTTATTTATTTTAGCCAATTATATATGTTAGTATGAAACAAATTGCTGAGGAAATTTACTAAGAAACTTTCAAAGAAATCTATGTAACTCAAAATAGTTATTATATTTCATTGCTTTAAAGACTCAGTCTTTTTTTTTTTTTTTTTCGAATGAAAGTGACATTATTAAAATCCCACAGATTGAATTTTTAGTAAAATTAATGTTTTTGTTAATTATTTATTGTATTTTGAGGTTTTAATGAAATAATTCTGGCTGAATATTAGTAAACTTTTTTTTTTTTTTAGAATTACTTTAATAAATATTACATTTCAAAAACAAAACACTTCAATTTTAATTCATTGAAAAATAACAAAGCTTTTTCAGAAAAGTAAAATAACAAACAAAGATCATCAGCAGTTAACGAGATATGAACGCAACAATACAATGTCACGAGATAGCGAACGTTAATTCTTTGTAATTAAGTTTCACGTGGAATTAAATTAAATTCGTTCGAAATTTGGAAATACACAGAATTTGTCTTTTCCCAGCTACGTAAGGAGGGAGAAAACGCTGCTCGTGCTTCAGACGGCGTTCTAGACCTACCCTTTGCTGAAAAGCTGAATGTACGGTAGGAGCTGCTCTTTTATAATTTAGGAAGAAAGTTACTAAAAGCAAAAGTCCTGAGTTTTTCGAGTCTTTTCTGTTAAAACATTTTGAGAAATTGTGGCAACGTAAGCCTACATTCCAAAATGGAATAGGCCTAAATGACACGTTTTGTTCACTTTATTAAAAAGTGAAAAAATTAGATGAAAAGTTAGGAAAATTAAGATTTAAGTTTATAGTTAAAGAAATTACTATCGTAGTATATTGCTTTTTGTAATTTTCTTCGTAATTTTTTTGAAATTTTCACCAAATGAAACCTTACCAGCTCTTATTTCTTTCTAGCTACTAAGCGGTATCATTGAAATTATTTATGTCTATGGTTGAAATCTTTATGCTAAAGCCAGATCGCAGGTCTTCAGCAAATCGTCTTAGAACATCGTTTTTGATTTTCCTAATTTGATTTCCAAAGTTTTGGGGGTGGGGGATGGTAAGCACCTCCCCCTGGCTATGCCCATGCGATGACCACTCCCTAGATCCTCAGTAATATATTTTCAGTTATATTTATAATATTTTTTATAGTTGTATTCAGGCTTTTTAGATTCACCATTGTAATGTAAATAGTTATTGGGATCATTTACCCTGTAATGAAAATTTAGAAGATTGGAATCTAAAAAAACTCCATGATTTTTCCAACTTTGTTAAAGTTTTTATAGCCACATCTGTTAGAGTGGGTCATTAAAGTCATCAGCTATGATTGCATTTGTATCAAGATCGATATGCTCAAGATCTAAATTATTATTATTTGGTGGACTTACAAAGAAAAAGAAAAGAGAAAGATATTAATCCATTTCCCTAAGTTCACTGCTTCTTGTTATATCTTTTTGTTTCCTTCGATTTGGAATGACAGGTGTTTGTGAATATTGTGGTGAATGTGGCCACTGGTTCATAAAATTAGACAAGTCAACTAGTCTGTTTATTCACATGATGCAGGGGCTTAAATAGGCTATGTTCAAAGGCTATGATTGGTTGTCGTGCTTCACAAATTGATTGGGGGATTTAAATTACACGTGGAATTTAACTGATGTTTAGCTATCTTTTTAAATAAAGAATCAAGGATAAGAAGCACGGTCAACGGAAAATTTGAATAAAATAATGGAGTTAAATAAGAAATAGTAAAAAAATTAGAATACTCAATCGATAATAAAATAAATGCTGATTAAAGATTATTACAATTATAAACAGTAAGATAACTAATAATATACAACGAATAAATAGGACTATTATAAACAGATAAATGAGAATATATATAGTGAAGAAACATCATTACAATATTTCTTCCGACGCTGTTACTGCTAGCAGCACACTTGCATTTTCATCATAACAAAGTTGCCAGATTCTGGTAGATCTACATTGGTTTTATTTTATGTAATATTTTAATGTTCAGTATGAACAAATCGGTAGTTAGTAAGTATTTTTTTTGTTTTGTGTTATGATATTTACTTCATAATTTACTTTTTTCATTTTATTTTCTTAAGGAATTAATTAAACTTTTGCATAACAATTTACTTCTGCACAACTTTGTAATCTGTCAAAAATGTTTAGATCATCTTGTCAGTAAATAAAATCCTCTCAAATCTCAAGAACCAAAAACTTGTTTTTGTTGGAGTTCAAACCAGGAAACAATGATATAATTTTTTATCCGTAGTAAAACAACTATCAGTCATTTCACATAAATTTTCATTCTCAATCATCCTCAAGAGCCCAGAGTCCTTCTAGTTACAGTTCATTTCATGATATAGAGCAGTTAATCAGAGTATTCTGATAATAAGATGTTGCCTCATTGAATTCTAATCTTAATTATTAGACATTTACAAAAACAATGTGGAATGACTGCTTTTAATTTTGTTGCATAAATTATAGATAAGAAATAGAAACTTAAATTTAGAACTGCCATTGTTGTTTATTCTTTTTATTTAATTTTTAAGTTGCAAAAAAAGGATATTTTCTTATTTTAGAAATATTTTTAATAAAATATATTTTTCTGATTGTTTAATTATATGAATTATAACTTAAATAAATAGCTTAACTTTAAACTTAACTTGAACTTTGATGCTATCTTAGTTTGACGGGTATTTAAAAAAAAAAAAAAAAAAAAGGGTGGGTGGGGGCGACTAGCTATTTCCAATTGAAGTTATTTATGCTGATGGTATCAAAATCTGAATAGGGATTTTCGTATATTGGATATGATTATTGTTTTTAAGGAGAAATATTTGCTGCTGAATTTTGTTAGTTGATTTTACCCATTATTTATTTAATGGAATAAAAAAAGTATAGTAATAATTTTTTTAAAATTAAAAGTATTTTGCTTTATATTTAAAGTAAGCGTAATTTCTAATATTGTTTTTATTTCAGCTAGGAAGATTTATTTCGTATTCTGATAGCTTATTCTATTTTAAATCTATTCTATTTTTTTTAAAAAAAAAAAGGAAGAAAAGAACATTAATGAGCTAAAATAAATTTAAGATATCCTTACCAATAAGACTGGAAAAATTTCAAAAATTGTTCAGAATTTATTGATGTTATTTGTTATTATAAAAAATAGGTCATATTTTTTAATTTTTTTTTTTTTTTTGAAAACAAAATTTCAAAAAGTTAAAAGTGAAAATGTAAGCAACAGTATCAGCTGCTGGGAATGATAATTCTGAAGGTTATTGTACTTTGAAACGTTTGCAATAAGCATCACATTTTAGTTTGTTTGTCATATTGAGATGAATTTTTATTTCTATTATAAATTTCTTTTAGTTCCTATTAACCAACTGTTTAAATGATAATCCATTTAACTTCTCAAATCAAATTTTAGTCATTGGAGTTTGTTCTGATTTTATTGCCATTAATTGAGAATCAAAATTGAATCATATTGGTTATCTTTTTGATTAAATAAAATAGTAACCAGTTAGATTTCAGTCTTTTGGAAGTTTCCTGCCTTTTTCACAGTTATAGTGTATTTTATGTGTTCCCTATATCAAATTGTTATTTGAGTGCTAATTCTGTTGCATGATCTCCAATTTGTTTAAAACACATTGCCTCCAATCCTGTAAGAAAGGATAACAAAAACTTTGTCTTCCAGTTCTTCGCTAAAGAAATTGAATCATTAGGTTAGCAAGTCAATATGAAACAGCATAATGAGCATATAAAAATCTTTTTTTTTGTAAGCATCTTCAAATTAAAAGCTTCAGTGATGAATGTAGGAATCCTCTGAAGCAACATTTTATTTCTGTGGTTGATCAGAAAGTAAGAAATACAAAGCCTGAATTGCTGAACTAGAAATAGGAACATCAAAACTTGCTCAAAATGTATTCATAAAAGTCATATAAATATTTCCATATAATTAGGACAACAATTGACACATTTCTGCTGTGGTAAACTTTTCTATAGCTTTTCAAAAATCAAGTTCTATCTAAATACTATACACAACCAAATTCTTTCATGGAATTCTATAAAGTTCTGTTTATGTCTCAAACTTTTATGACAGAGTAATTGAGGAATAATTTTTGCCTCAGCCAACATTTTACTTAAATATTGGCGTTTTAATACGTAACAATTACCTTAAATTATAGAATGATCAGAATAATGGCTTAACCATTCTCACATCTAAATCTATACAATTGGAATCATTTGTTTCACAAACTTATCTTTAAGTACAGGTCAAAAAGTGAAATTCAAATTTTATTAATACAGTGAAACGACCTGTCAAGTTGACCACCTGTCTAAGTTGACCCAATTGACCAGGAACGGAATGGCTTAATTACTTTAACATTGAGTGAACCCTTTATAAGTTGACCACCTGTCTAACTTGTATGTTGACCAGGTAATTAGGTAGAATTTGTCACAAAGCATAGCTCAAAACCTTTATAAGTTGACCACTTCCAGAATTTTTCTAAGTTTTCTAATAACTTTTATATTGTATTTTTTTTTTCTAATTTTCTAAAGAAAAAAGTGTTAAGGCGCGTTTTAACGTCTATTCCACAGACGAAACCTACTTTGAATTTCGCCGACAACTAGTGTATCGAAATAAACGTCGAAATAAAATTCCTGCCTCCAAATCTCACTTGTGTGCTTCAACCCCTTGGCCAAGGAATAATTTGTGCAGTGAAGCAGAATTACCGCAAAATGATGTTGCAGTGTTTAGTGACAAAAGCAGATGAGTGTAAAGATTCATCCGAATTTTTAAAATCCGTCACAGTTTATGATGCAATTCGTTGGTTGAAAACCTCCTGGCAAAATGTACAATCATCAACTTATTTCTGTTCGACTTACTACTGTAGTACATACAGTAGTAACTACGAAAATATCCAATAATTAATAGTACAGATATGTATAATTAATGTTTAACCATAATAAGCAATATTATTCCTATTTTGTATAATTTTGATTTCATATTTTGTATAATTTTGTAGTACTATACTATGTATATGTATAGTAGTACGTAGATGATAAAATATGAAAATGAAAAAGTAAGTATTGTACCCTTGGTAAGTTGACCACCTGTATAAGTTGACTACGAAAACGTGGAATCACTGGGTGGTCAACTTAGCAGGTTTCACTGTAGCAATAACATTAATGTGTAAAGAAATTGATCTAGATATATGTGAGGATAAATTAAAGGTATTTAAGTATTTGTTTTAACAGTTTCGTCTATAATTTTTTAACAAATTAGTGGTGGCAAGTCTACAGGGTTTCAAAATTTCAACAACAAATCCTATAATCCCTCTGAATATTTAAGGCTAGACCTAAAATATGGTATTAATCTTCCTGTTCTGAAAATCACAAAGCATACACATCTTATTTTTATTGAATTGTCTGTGGTTTTAATGTTTTCCCCCATTTGCTAAAAGGTTATTCTGGGCCGGTTTTCTGTTCACATATTTTTTTTTTCATGTCAGAAGTATTGTCATCTGATTATTTCCTTCTCATAGTTCAGATTTTAACTTCGTATGATTCACTTTCCTCTCCTGAGTATTGTTAGTCTTACTAAAACCCTATATGGGCCCGGTAGCCGAGTGGGTAAGGGCGCTTGGCTGCAGGTTGGAGGTGGCGGGTTCGATTCCCGGCCTCGGCAGAGGACGGGAATTTTTCCACGCTTTCTCCTCCAAACGGGCCCTAGGGTCTACCCAGCCCTCTATAGAATGGGTACCGGGTTTCTTTCACGGGAGTTAAAGGCGGGCGAGCGACGGGCCGACCCCCCGTCCTCAACTTTGTCCTGTAGGTTCTGATCTCTGGAGCCTACCCTCCAGCAGCATTGCGTGGTCCTCTGGGCCTGATCGCAACTTTAACTTTAACTAACTTAAACCCTGTAAGTCTAGTGGTTCTATAACAGTGTACCGTACCCTCAGTGTGGGTGTCTTAAAGGGACTGGCGATGAAAAGTTCCTTTTCTATAAGTTGTCCTTAACACCCACCCATGTATTTGCCATGTTTTGGCCTTATCATAACAAATAGTTGATCTCTGGATGTGGGCAGCCCCATCACCATCTCTATGATTATTCAGCTGGGTACTTCTTACTATTTCAGTAGTAGGCCAAGGTCAGCCTTGCAGTGTGGATTTCTTTAAATCTTTTCTATTCTTCTGTTCAGGTATAGTTTTTGTGTATCCCTGGAGTCTTCTTGATAGTTGGCTGTGATTAAATCCTTGGTTTGGGTGCATGTCTTCTGAATTTGTTTTTTATTGTCCATATAGTGTCTCTTTTTCATTCAAATTGGAAAACAAATTTCTACACCATTGTTCTTACACTTTCTAAAACTATTTTACTTATTTTAGTTTTTGTTTCTTTGCACTCTA
>JAFIDM010009631.1:77118905-77155377 GCA_023159025.1 Thereuonema tuberculata | reverse complement strand
ATAAAATGCTTCAAAGAAGATACTAAAAACATCCTTCACAAAAAGTCGAGTCCAGCATGTTACTACCTGAACCTGGTAATAACTATGGAAAAACAGCACAGTTGATTTGAGAACTAGCAACAAAGACATAATAATAAGAAACCAGATTTCTCTTCAGCGCACGCAGCGACATCGAACTTGGGGGGTGAAAAAATGCAGTGAAAGCAACTTAAATTTATACATAGTGTTTTAAGGGGCAGCTACGTGTTGACAGGAAATGACTAGTCACGCATGCGTACCATATAGGTTTCGATCTCTTCCCTCGTGTAGAATCCCAACGTTTTATCAACTCTCCAATATTATTAAAAATATTGAGATATGGCCGCTGAATCATCAACTCCGATGAATGATAATTTCTTAGGAGCTGAAGAAATCAACGTTTTGACCGAAAATACAGCTTCATCGAGCAGGTGAGTGTTCAAATTTTCATGATTATTATAGTACTCATTGTTGTATTTAAAATCTGTCAAAATTTAAGCTTTTTGTATTTATTAATTGTTTTAAAAACTGCAATAGTACTGGAAAACAATTTATAATAAAATATTTTTCAGAAAAGAACTACGAGAGAAAATTTAAGCATAAAAAAATAATACAATTTTACCCCGAGTAACTGGATTTTAGGCCTAAAGTCAGCATGGAAATTTAAAAAATTTAAATATTTTTATTAAATAAATAAATTTCGTACATCAGTCCCCCCAAAAGTAATAAAATAAAAATAAATTGGTTATAAGTGATGTGTATATTCAGAAAAAAGTTCATTACAATATCTTTTATATTGTGGATATTTTCAACGTGTTTTTATAATATATTAACCCCCCCCCCCCATCTTGGCTCAAAATTGTCGAATATATATCTGTGCCTTTTCTGATATTTATGTACTAAATATTGCTGAAATTAATTTTTTTTACTAAACTTATATCTTTATTTATTGCAGGGTGAAAAAGAACACGAAAAGATGTATAGCTTGTGAAGCTAACTCTTCCACTCATCCTGAACGCAGGTTCTTTAGATTCTCAAGAGATGAAGAGAGGTAATAATTCACTTTTATTACTGAAAAATAGTTTTAAATTCTCATTAAATTTAAACATTATCATAGCTTAAATATTTTGCATGATAAGAATTTGTCTGACAGATTGAGTTGTTAATACAGATTATGCCTTCATTGTTATTTTTGTAACCATTGTATTCTCATTGCAGGTCCCAGCAGTGGAGAGCAGCACTTAATATCAAAGCTCTGAATAGATATTAAAGTGCTGCTCTATATACCTCTCACAGAGTTTGCAGTGATCACTTCACTGATTCCGATTATAAAACAACAAAAATGCACAGACTGCATTCATGTGCAATTCCAAGTAAGTTCATCTCTGTCATACATATAGTAAATAATGCAATTAACTCTTTAATTAGTGAAATTACTAATATATATATATATATATATATATATATATATATATATATTTGGTTTACTCATGGTAAATGTTATTAATCTTTATTTTAATGTGAATGACCAGAAAGATGGTATTAAACCAAAAAAAAAAAACAACTTTATATGTACAACTTTGGAAACAACAAAAAAAAGTTTAATATTTAAAGAGATTTCTTTGTGATTTATGATTGTAATGCCATCCTTTATACCTTCCATTTAATACAAGTTTTCACATATTCCATCAAAATATGATTATTCTTAATATTAATGGTGATACACTTTAATTAAATAAGTAATGTTTTCTTTTCTCTACACCCTAAAAATTTTTACTTTTTTATACTCTGAAGATTATAATTTTAAAAAAAAATCATAACCTCAAAAAATCTATGAATAATTACTAACGTAAATTTTGTATTGGAACCATGGTTATTGTTTTTGAAACCTCAATAGAACCTGTGCAGATCTCAAATTAAAAAAGGATTTTTATTTTTTAGGAAAAACTGATATTAGTATCCCAAAAATGCAAGAAGTTTTAGCTGTGAAGATGAAAGCTGCAATTCCTGAACCACCTTCAACACCTCCAAGAAGTCCCTCTTTTTTTGATATAGAAAACTGCTTTCAACCCATTATTAGCACACCATGCCAGACAGTTGCATATAAAAAACCAAAAGTAATTACTCCAAAAACTGCAAAAATAAAAAGATTGTCAACATCTATTTATTATTTAAAAAAGAAACAAAAAAAAAAGAAAGGCAATGTAAAAGAACTAAGACTATAGTAAAGCCTAATCTTTATAAATTTATTCAGTGCCAATTATTGAATTCAGTTGTATCAGCCAATGGACGACGGTGGACAATGGATGACAAAAATACTTGTCTTCAATTCTACCTTGTCAGTCCTAAAGCATATAACACACTCAGGGGTTTTTTTACATTTACCAAGTAAACAAACACTTCTGAAACCTGTCTCAGATATAGAAATGGAACCCGGGTTTTCAACTGCTGTGCTGAATGCCATTCAAATTGTAGCCAGTAAGTTAAAACCCGCATATAAATACTGTATTCTTTCATTTGATGAAATGTTGTTGAAACGAGGATTAGTTTATAATAAAAAGACAGATTTTATTGATGGTTATGAAAATTTTGGTTCCTACAGTACAGGTTCATCCAATCTTGCAACCCATGTTCTTGTTTTTATGGTTCGGAGTCTTTGCAAAAAGTGGAAACAGGTTATTGGTTACTTTTTTGCATCACAGACAACCTCTTCAGCAACTTTGAAGATTCTTGTCACAGAAGCCCTTTCAAAATTATTTGAATGTGGTTTGAAACCTGTGGCAATTGTTTGTGATCAGGGTACCAACAACCAGAAACTATATAAAACAGAATTGTGTGTGACAGTAGATAAACCCTATATATTTATTAATGAACATAAAGTGTTTACCTTATTTGATGTGCCACATTTAATTAAATGTATAAGGAATAATTTTTAAAAATATCTAGTTAATTTTTCTGGTAATAGGACAGCTGATTGGAGTCATATTGTCTCTCTCTGGAAATGTGATTCTAAAAGTGTCCACAGAATTGTACAAAAAGGCATTTTCCAGTGGGAACTTCGGGTTCAATGTGTGTTAGGTATGCTGCACAGGTTTTGAGCCGATCTGTTGCTGCTGCCTTGAGCCTTTTCTGCACATTTGAACATCTTCCTCCTGGTGCTGCCCATACAGCAGACTTCTGTTCTATTTTTAATGACTTATTTGATAGCTTAAACAGTCGTGTCCTCCATCATAAGACTCGGCCTCTATTGTCTGCTGTTACAAATCAATCATCCCATTTAAGTTTTGGGGTAAGCCAAATGGAATTTGTGAAGTCACTTGAGTTTGTAACTCCAGGGAATCGTTCCACATTTCCATGCTTATTGGGATGGCAGATTACATTGTCAGCATTCTTGGAATTGATTCCACTTTTGCTGACAGACATTCCATTCATTCTGATGAGTAGATTCAATCAGGATGCTTTGGAAATTTTTTTTTCTGTTGTTAGACGCAGAGGAGGTAACAATGACCATCCAACTGCATATGACTTTCAGCAGAGATCTAGATTACTTGTGGCACAGAGTATTATTAGTACTTGCGGAATGAGAAACTGTGAACCTGATCATGATGCAGTTTTAATTCCAATTGATGTACTTACACAGGATGCTGAGCATTCACATTGCGAAGACATTCCTGATTTAGAAATTAGTGTTGATAGTCCTTTCGCATCACAAATTGCCAATATCAATTCACATGACTTGCTGAAACAAAATTCTGCTACATATGTAGCTGGATTTATAGCTAAGCATGTTACAGTCAAATTCTCATGTTCAGATTTAGACAAATTTGTGACCCATATACCCAAAATGATGGGTTTTAGGTCAATAAAAACAAAACAAAACAAACAAACAAACAAACAAAAAAAAACAAAAAAAACAATTTAAATGCTAAATTTACACAAACACAAGAGAAAAGAAAAACCAGGAAAGGAGAGAAATCATGTTCAGATTGTCACAAAAGTCTTCTTGGTGATGGTACTTTATCTGAGAGCTCTGTATTTATGTACTTCAAAGAGTTCAATGAAGTAAGTAAAGGACTTACCTATCCCTCTAAAGACTTTGCGAAAACTGTAGCAGAAATGGGAGAAAAATTTAATCACCTCTTTTCTCTTATTTGCAATGATAAGCATATTAAAAAGAAATTAACTTCCCAACTTAAACAGTGTGCTCATGAATGGCTTCACTGTGAGCTTCATGACTTTGATGTATGGGAATACATTGTGCGTTATGTTCATTTAATGATAATATATAAAGTGAAGGCAATTTCCAAGGATATCACAAACAGCAAAAAAAATATTAAAAAGCTTAATAAGTTTTAGATATCTTGTCAATTGTAAATTTTTGTAATTGTAATTTTTTATCATTCTAATTAATTTGTAAATATTATTATTATTTGATTTGTTTAATAAGCTCTGTTGTCTTGCTTAGATATGTGAATGACTTTTACATTTCATTCCATGATATTTGAAGTTTTAATCATGTAATTTGGAAACAATGTACATAACTATGTGTGTGTGTATATATACATATGTTTTTTTTTTTTTGCAAATATTGTCAATTGAAAATATTGCAATAGTATTTAAATTTTTAATCATCTCTTTCAACTATAATAATACATTTTTGAATATTTCAATCAATTTGTAAATATTTTTTTGGTACTGACCTGCCTTACCTCAAATCATTCTAATAAAAATTGGAAATCATACATACTGTTTTATATTGTCAGTTGTACAAATTAAATTTTTAACAATGCTAACCAATTTGTAAATATTATTATTGTAAAGATGTTTCTATTCTTGGATCTCCCCAGCATAGACAACATGGCCCAACCACATGTTACGAAGTGTAAAAAATAAATAATTACCCCAAAGTGAGTTAGGATGTGTGGTTGTGTCCATGAATTTCCTACAGTATTTGTGTTGTGTTTGAGTATCGCAGCCTTCTGGAGTTGTGCATAAGTGTTTTTGTGAAGTATGCTGAGGCAAGGTGTGCTAGATGGGTGTATTTACTGATCTTGTCTGCATGAGTTTTGTGCATGTTCTTGCAGATGGGCACTGCAACAAAGACTGCAATATCAATGAGATAGGTCTGTTTGTTGACCTTATCAACAAGTGTGATATATGGTTGTCTGTCTGTGCAAATGGTGCAGTCCCAGTACAGCTTATATCAGGGTGACTTAAGCATATTGGTATGCTTTGTGGTGTGTACTTGTAGTGTTCTTAATAAGTGAGTGTTTGTGTGCTAGCTGTTGATGGACAATCACGCTACCTAATTGTATGGGTGGAGGTAGTCTGTTTGTGAGAGAAGGGGACAGCCTGATATTGTGGTCAATCACCGCATGTGTTACTATTATTATATATCTTGGCATTTGTAAATATCAAAATTTTAATCATTCAAATTAATTTGGAAATATTTTTTTAAAATATATCTTGTGAATTGTAAATATCATTAAAATTTCTAAACATGCTAACCAATATGTAAATATTATTATTTTTATTATTATTATATATCACAATGAGCGATAACAGCACTGGAAACAGTACACTGAGTCATGCTTGACTGGGTTAAATGATATAAAAACCAACAGTAGCTAAGCTGTGCCAAGAAAGGTAAAACAATTAAAGTTGAAGGAATACATACTACAAAAACTAGAACTAAAATGAAAAAAGAGTCAGTAAAGGAAGCCAAATCATTACACACTACATCAGGATTTCTCAACCTTTTTTTAGGCATGGACCCCTTTCCCCTTCTTTCTTTTTTTTTTTTTGGTGGACCCCCTCATAGCTATTCGATAAAAGTAAAGCTTATTCTGTTTTTCACTAATAAAAAGTAAAAGGATTAAATCAATAATCAACGAAATAGTAAATGATTATGCTTTATTTTGAATGAAAACTAATTTAATGCAAATAAATTATTCTACAGTTAAGTTCTATGGAGCATTTACGCACATTGCTAAATAATTCATAATAAACCATTTTAAAATAAGTGTGATTCAATGAGAACCCTGTGGACCCCGAAGAATATTACATGGACCCCCAGGTTCCAGGTGGACCCCGGTTGAGAACTCCTGCACTACATCGATAAAATTAAAATACTACAATAGTCAGAAAATACAATAGAAAAAAAAAAAAAAAAAGGATAAAAGCAAAATTAAAAAAATTAAAGAAACAAAATAAAACTTGGCTTTAATCTCAAAAGATGAAAGTGAAAATCATAATATAAATAGAAATCATAGAAATAAAGATAACAAAAATTACCAGAAAAGGTTTAGTAAATCTTAAAATGGCAACAGGGGCTAATAAACTTTACAAAAGACAAGAAGGGTAAAAGATCATTATCTTTTATAATGAATGAAACATGAGTAGGAATATCTAAAAAAAGGATAAAAGCTATAACAACAATGATGATTAAAAGCAGGATATGAGATAACTTCAGTGAATATCAGCAGATCAACATAAAATGCTTCAAAGAAGATACTAAAAACATCCTTCACAAAAAGTCAGAGTCCAGCATGTTACTACCTGAACCTGATAATAACTATGGAAAAACAGCACAGTTGATTTGAGAACTAGCAAGTTGTGAGAAAGATTAATTTTATAGTTAAAATGGTAAGAATGGTAACAATGGCAGAGAATTATTTATATGGTGAATGTGTAATACCTGATGTGACATGGAAGAGTTCACTTGACAACTAAAAACATCAATGCCTAGGTCAGGTTATGAAGTAACATCTTTGCAAGATTTTTTTTTTTTGAAGTGCAAGTGCCTTTTTTTGAAGGAATATTGTTCAGGTAGTAATTTTCAAAACTTTTTCAAGCTGCTTGAGTAGATAGTATTTTAAATAACAAATTGTCAGATCAAAGCTTTTTCTGTTGTTTTAATGGTCACAGAGACTGCAAAGTAAAGCTTCCAAAATAGAAAAAAAGATAGTTTTGACAAAGGTTTTGCAGTCATAGAGTGCAAAGAAACAAAAACTAAAATAAGTAAAATAGTTTTAGAAAGTGTAAGAACAATGGTGTAGAAATTTGTTTTCCAATTTCAATAAAAAGAGACACTATATGGACAATAAAAAACAATTCAGAAGACATGCACCCAAACCAAGCATGTAATCACAGCCATCTATCCAGAAGACTCCAGGGATACACAAAAACTATACCTGAACAGAAGAATAGAAAAGATTTAAAGAAATCTATACTGCAAGGCTGACCTTGGCCTACTACTGAAATAGTAAGAAGTAACCAGCTGAATAATCATAGAGATGGTGATGAGATCAACTATTTGTTATGATAAGGCCAAAACATGGCAAATACATGGGTGGGTGTTAAGGACCATAACTTATACAAAAGGAACTTTTCATCGCCAGTCCCTTTAAGACACCCACACTGAGGGTACACTGTTATTGAACCACTAGACTTATAGGGTTTAAGTAAGACTAAGAATACTCAGGAGAGGAAAGTGAAGCACAGGAAGTTAAAATCTGAACTATGAAAAGGAAATAATCACATGACAATACTTCTGACATGAAAAAAAAAATGTGAACAGAAAACCGGCCCAGAATAACTTTTTAGCAAATGGGGGACAACATTAAAACCACAGACAATTCAATAAAAATAAGATGTGTATGCTTTGTGATTTCCAGAACAGGAAGATTAATACCATATTTAAGGTCTAGCCTTAAATAATATTCAGAGGGATTATAGGATTTGTTGTTGAAATTTTGAAACCCTGTAGACTTGCCACCACTGATTTGTTAAAAAATTATAGATGAAACTGTTAAAACAAATACTTCAATAGCTTTAATTTATCCTCACATATATCTAGATCAATTTCTTTACAGATTAATGTTATTGCTATTAATAAAATTTGAATTTCACTTTTTGATCTGTACTTAAAGATAAGTTTGTGAAACAAATGATTCCAATTGATCATACACAGGTTTGTTTAGATTTAGATGTGAGAATGGTTAAGCCTTTATTCTGATCATTCTATAATTTCAGGTAATTGTTACGTATTAAAATGCCAATATTTAAGTAAAATGTTGGATGAGGCAGAAATTATTCCTCAATTACTCTGTCATAAAAGTTTGAGACAAACAGAACATTATAGAATTCCATGAAAGAATTTGGTTGTGTATAGTATTTAGATAGAATTTAGTTTTTGAAAAGATATAGAAAAATTTACCACAACAGAAATGTGTCAATTGTCGTGCTAATTATATGGAAATATTTATATGACTTTTATGAATACATTTTGAGCAAGTTTTGATGTTCCTATTTCTAGTTCAGCAATTCAGGCTTTGTATTTCTTACTTTCTGATCAACCACAGAAATAAAATGTTGCTTCAGAGGATTCCTACATTCATCACTGAAGCTTTTAATTTGAAGATGCTTACAAAGTAAAGATTTTTATATGCTCATTATGCTGTTTCATATTGACTTGCCAACCTAATGATTCAATTTCTTTAGCGAAGAACTGAAGACAAAGTTTTTGTTATCCTTTCTTACAGGATTGGAGACAATGTGTTTTAAACAAATTGGAGATCATGCAACAGAATTAGCATTTAAATAACAATTTGATATAGGGAACACATAAAATACACTATAACTGTGAAAAAGGCAGGAAACTTCCAAAAGACTGAAATCTAACTGGTTACTATTTTATTTAATCAAAAAGATAACCAATATGATTCAATTTTGATTCTCAATTAATGGCAATAGAATTTAGAACAAACTCCAATGACTAAAATTTGATTTGAGAAGTTAAAGGGATTAATTTAAACAGTTGGTTAATAGGAACTAAAAGAAATTTATAATAGAAATAAAAATTCATTTCAATATGACAAACAAACTAAAATGTGATGCTTATTGCAAACATTTGAAAGTACAATAACCTTCAGAATTATCATTCCCAGCAGCTGATACTGTTGTTTACAGTTTCACTTTTAACTTTTTGAAATTTTATTTTGTTTTCAAAAAAAAAAAAAAAAAGTGAAAAAATATGAACTATTTTTATATAATAAATAACATCAATAAATTCTGAACAATTTTTGAAATTTTTCCAGTCTTATTGGTAAGGATATCTTAAATTTATTTTAGCTCATTAATGTTCTATTCTTCCTTTTTTTTTGTTTTATTTTTTTGAATTTAATCTAATTCCCCATTTGCTATTTGAATATCAGATTTTACTCACCATGTGTTTATATGTAATAGGAGAAGCCTTTTTCAGCAGTCCATTTAATATGTCTCCATCTAATTGAATAGCCTCCTAAAAGTTTAAAACATTTTTAAAAAATACATTAAAATATAATAAATTAAAATAAAATAAAATTACATTAAAAATGAAAGAAATAACAAGAAATAGAAGCTGTTCAAACAATTTATGTCAAATAAATTACTTACTAAGCCTTGACTGTAATAACCAGGCACATATTTTTCACAAATAGCAACCAAACACCAAAAGGCTTGTTCTGCAGGCATATGCATAAGAAGGATGGCTGCTATTGGAGCCTGCGCTTGACAATAGCCATCAACAGGATTTAAAATAGAATAAGCTTTCAGAATACGAAATAAATCTTCCTGGCTGAAATAAAAACAATATTAGAAATTACACTTACTTTAAATATAAAGCAAAATACTTTTAATTTTAAAAAAATTATTACTATACTTTTTTTATTCCATTAAATAAATAATGGGTAAAATCAACTAACAAAATTCAGCAGCAAATATTTCTCCTTAAAAACGATAATCATATCCAATATATGAAAATCCCTATTCAGATTTTGATACCATCAGCATAAATAACTTCAATTGGAAATAGCTAGTCGCCCCCACCCACCCTTTTTTTTTTTTTTAAATACCCGTGAAACTGAGATAACATCAAAGTTCAAGTTAAGTTTAAAGTTAAGCTATTTATTTATGTTATAATTCATATAATTAAACAATCAGAAAAATATATTATATTAAAAATATTTCTAAAATAAGAAAATATCATTTTTTGCAACTTAAAAATTAAATAAAAAGAATAAAGAACAATGGCAGTTCTAAATTTAAGTTTCTATTTCTTATCTATAATTTATGCAACAAAATTAAAAGCTGTCATTCCACATTGTTTTGTAAATGTCTAATAATTAAGATTAGAATTCAATGAGGCAACATCTTATTATCAGAATACTCTGATTAACTGCTCTATATCATGAAATGAACTGTAACTAGAAGGACTCTGGGCTCTTGAGGATGATTGAGAATGAAAATTTATGTGAAATGACTGATAGTTGTTTTACTACGGATAAAAAATTATATCATTGTTTCCTGGTTTGAACTCCAACAAAAACAAGTTTTTGGTTCTTGAGATTTGAGAGGATTTTATTTACTGACAAGATGATCTAAACATTTTTGACAGATTACAAAGTTGTGCAGAAGTAAATTGTTATGCAAAAGTTTAATTAATTCCTCAAGAAAATAAAATGAAAAAAGTAAATTATGAAGTAAATATCATAACACAAAACAAAAACAATACTTATCTAACTACCGATTTGTTCATACTGAACATTAAAATATTACATAAAATAAAACCAAAGTAGATCTACCAGAATCTGGCAACTTTGTTATGATGAAAATGCAAGAGTGCTGCTAGCAGTAACAGCGTCGGAAGAAATATTGTAATGATGTTTCTTCACTATATATATTCTCATTTATCTGTTTATAATAGTCCTATTTATTCGTTGTATATTATTAGTTATCTTACTGTTTATAATTGTAATAATCTTTAATCAGCATTTATTTTATTATCGATTGAGTATTCTAATTTTTTTACTGTTTCTTATTTAACTCCAGTATTTTATTCAAATTTTCCGTTGACCATGTTTCTTATCCCTGATTCTTTCTTATTTAAAAAGATAGCTAAGCATCAGTTAAATTCCACGTGTAATTTAAATCCCCCAATCAATTTGTGAAGCACGACAACCAATCATAGCCTTTGAACATAGCCTATTTAAACCCCCTGCACATTCACCATAATATTCACAAACACCTGTCATTCCAAATCAAAGGAAACAAAAAGATATAACAAGAAGCAGTGAACTTAGGGAAATGGATTAATATCTTTCTCTTTTCTTTTTCTTTGTAAGTCCACCAAATAATAATAATTTAGATCTTGACCTTATCGATCTTGATACAAATGCAATCACAGCTGATGACTTTAATGACCCACTCTAACAGATGTGGCTATAAAGACTTTAACAAAGTTGGAAAAATCAAAAAATATTATAAATAATAACTGAAAATATATTACTGAGGATCTAGGGAGTGGTCATCGCATGGGCATAGCCAGGGGGAGGTGCTTGCCACCCCCCACCCCCAAAACTTTGGAAATCAAATTAGGAAAATCAAAAACGGATGTTGTAAGACGATTTGCTGAAGACCTGCGATGACTGGCTTTAGCATAAAGATTTTAACCATAGACTTAAGTGCACATTTCATAACTCTGATAAGTTTCAGGTTAACTATTTGCTAGATAAATCCATATAAAAATTATTCTATTTTGAAATTTATCTTCTAGGTATTGATTACATAGAACCTGTGAAACAAGACCAATGTACATTAACCAAAACTGAATTTAAACACATTGCACTTTTATTTTTCTTCGAGTGTTAAAATATTTACAATGAAATAAATTTTCTATTTTGTAAACTGCTTCAAGTTAATTTTTGCCCCCCCCCCCCCATGGGTTATCATACTATTATTTAAAAAAATTGAGACTCTAAAATGCAAAAAACAAAAAAACATTATACTGGAATTTAAAAAAGGTCAATTGGAACAACTATGCAGAAACTAAGAGATTTAGTGATCCAAAAATTTGATAAGGCTAATATTAATAAAGAATTGATTAAACAAGTTAATAAATTTATCTTTCAAGCAGTAAAAATTCAAATGCTAAGAGGAAAAGTTAAAATAAATAAATAAATTTGGAATGAACATCTCTAAAATTAAAAAAGGAAAGAGATGAGACAAGAATTATAGCTGAAAGTACTAATGACGATGAAAATGTAAAAAACTCAGCAGTTTTTACTAAAAAAAGTACAACTCTATAAAAAAAATCTCTTCAGTAAGTTCATTGAAAGCCTAGATTATCACAAATCAAGTATTACAATTCATCAATATATAAACCAGACGTGGGCAAACGCGGCTCTTCATTGGATTAAGGGATATTGGGCCCTTGATAAAAACAGAATTTAAAAAAAATAATAAATATTAAATTTTGAACTAATTATTTTGTGTTTTCTTTCTCATTTTTTATTTTCTTATTTATGTATTGTTTATACTTTATGTAGCAATTAAGATGTGTGTAGAAATGTAATTAAATTTGAATTTGTGTATTTAATACTATGGAACGTGACTATGGTGTGGCTCTTTATATATATGAAAATCCAGAATGTGGCTCTTTATATATATGAAAATCCAGAATGTGGCTCTTGTTGACCTCATGTATGCCCATGCTTGATATAAACTTAAATAATGAAAACAAGATTACCATTCAAAACCTCTCAATATTCAAAATAAAGATTTCATGGATGATTTGTATTTTTAATATTTTAGGAAATTTTTAATTTTTAACTTAACTAATGTGTGTCAAGTGGAAGTTATTTCAACTTTTTAATAAAAAAACAAAAAAGAAAGGAAAGAATGATGCTGAAGGTTGGTTGATTATTTGATTTTAATGGAACAAAAGTATCTCTGACTAACCTGTGCCAAGAAAGGTAAAATTATAAAGAAAAAAGCATAAATAGATAAAAATTGTATATATTTAAGATAAAATCAAGACTCTCCATCGATTGAACAGCATACATACAAAAGACCACTAAAACAAGAATAGTAGAGCTAAAAGCAAGACCAACATAATAAAAATATTAGATATTCACTGTCCGGCCACTTTTAGGTACACCTATCTAGTAGTGTGTCGGGCTTCCTTTAGTCCTCAAAACAGCCTGAATACATCGAGGCATGGATTCCACAAGACAGTAAAAACGTTGTTGAGGCAATGTGTACCATACAGACATGAGTGTGTCACGCAATTCCTGAAGATTTGATGGAGGTGTAGGCCTGGAGCGAACAGCCCGTTCCACCTCATCCCAAAAATTTTCAATCGGGCTGAGATCCAGAGCCACTGTAGCAAGGAAAAGTCATCGTCATGTCCCTCAAACCATCCCATAGTGATGCAGGCTTTGTGCACCTGCACATTATCCTGCTGAAAGTAGCCATCTGCTGAGGATAAATTGTTAACATGCACAGCTGCACTTGGTCAGCTACAATGTTTAGGTACGCTCTAGCATCCTGACGTGCCTCCAGAGGTATCAATGGACCCAATGTGTGTCAGGAAAACATACCCCACAACATGACACTGCTCCCACTTCCTGTACCATCTGTGTGCACAGCAGGGGTGTACCTAATATAGTGGCCAGATGTGTGTGTGTGTGTGTATATATATATATATATATATATAATATACCGTATATGCTCCAATAGAGGCCCCCAGCGTTTATTTGCAAAAATAGCCTTGGCTCCCGGCGCTTAATAGAGACCGGCTGCTATTAGAGGCTGGCCATTATTAACAAAAACCTTCAGAACGCAATATTTTTACACACAAATACTGGCTAAAATTACAAACAGCTAATTTATTTCAATTTCACATGCTACATAAGACTGTTAAAGATAAATGGCAATGTCTTTCTGTACCTTTCGCTGCTATTCGTCGTTCGAATCAGCAATGACGGGCGGCCGCCTCACCGGAAGTTTCTTTCGTGTATTCCACCGCACGAATCTTAAAGGCAATGTCAAATGACCGTTTCGGCATCATTTTGTAAGGCAATGCACCGTAAGGTATTACGCACGACTATAAAGATACGGACGCTTACCCTAGTACTGGTAGGCAAATATCAAAGACCCGGCTACTGTTAGAGACCAGCTACTATTTGGCCGTGAACCCTCTGCAGCCCGGCACTTATTAGAGACCGGCTACAATAGGAGCCTCGGCGTTTATTGGAGCATATACGGTATAAGCATATAAAAATCACCAGTAAAAATCTAAAAATTATAAAACGATGGGAAGGCCACATAGATGAATGAATCTTAAAACTGATGAGATTGGTAAAAGATCATTGAGATTTTAAAGCAAGAAAATATGGAATAGTACATTGAATTTAGAAAGAAATTAAAAACAGTGATGATGTTGATTAAAAGCAGGACATTCAATTAAAGTATGACGAATAGTTCAAACAACATTGAGGAGGCTGATCTTTAAGCAATAAATATTGGTGTGCTAATCTGGTATGTCCAATTCACCAGAAGTACATCCTTCAATCAAGTTTTACACATTCTATTTTTAGGAGAGGATAAAATGGGACTAACAATATGAATTTTGTTACCATGAAGCTCATCCCACTGTTGTTGCCAGAATGCTCTCAATTGAGAATAAATAATTATATAAATGTCAAAATGAGGAATGGAGATCCACTGCAGTGGCAGATTGGCAGCTTACTTGGCATGAGAATCAACAAGTTCATTGGCAAGAATTCTGATGTGACATGGAATCCAGCAAAAAATTATTGTGCTACATTTAAATCTAAAACAGATAAAAGAACAGGGTGAACTTTCAGGGTGCAACTGTAAAGTGCCTCTTAGAGAATTTTCGATAAATTTTCTTTGAATGCATATTTTAAAGCCCCAAAAATGTCATAAAGCTCAGCAATGAACAAGGAGTTTGATTACTGAAGTTCGATTGGCGATTGAATTCATTATCGATGTACAATGAATTATGGGTAGATAAAGGCAAAGAAGATTTCCATTTATGTTATGGAAAAAAGGGTAACACTCAAAATGCAACCCTGAGGTACTCCTACTTCTTGAGGATAAGAAGTGGAAAGAGATGAGCCCAGCCAAACTTGAAAGGTACAATATGCAAGAAAATTTTGAAAGAAAACAGGCATATGACCACAAAGGCTAAACCTATAAAGATTTTTCATAATACCAAATTCTCATGTGCAATCATAAGCTTTCTCCAATTTAAAGATGGAAATAAGACGTTCTCTATTAAGAAATACAGTGCGAATAGGTGTCTTCCAGGAGAACAAGATGGCGTAACAGTTGATCGATGCTGGAGAAAGCCACATTGATTAAAGGTGAGATGGTTGTTGATTTCAAGATATCACAAAGTCGTTGATTCATCATCCTTTCAAGTGTCTTGCAGAGGCAACTGATAAGTGCTATGGGTGATAGTTATTCAGATCACAGCTCCCTTTGCCAGGTTGCAAAAGGTATCATAATGGTTCAATGATAATAATCTGGAAACAGATGTTAATGACTTTCAATGAAGTAGGTGATAAATGACACAGCATTTCATAGGTACATTCTGTCAGGACCACAGGCAATGCTTTTGCTGTTATCCAAAGAAAATAGTAATTCCTCTAAAGAAAAGGGAAGATTATACAGCTCTCTGTTGTTAGAAGAAAATCTAAGTGGAATAGCTTCATCTCATTGTTTAATAACTTGGAAATCATGTGATAATTAACAGAGCTTATGTTGCGAGGAAATGCTCTTCCAAGTTCTTCAGCTTGTTCTGAGACGCTGCCTATTTCAGTGCCGTTTTCTTTTAGTATTTGCAAGGGTTGAGAAGAGTAGCATCCATGCATCTTATGAATCCTATCCCAGAAGGTCTTTGAATAAATTTTACTTGTGATGAAAGGTATATAATGATGCCAGGACTCTTTCTGGGTAGTTTCTTTGGATACATGGAGCAAAAGCTCGTGCTCTTTTAAAAATACTCGATTGCAAGATGTAGGATAACGTTAGAAAACATTCCAGGCTTTCTGTTCGATTTTCTGTGCAGAAGTGCATTCATGGTTCCACCAAGGTTTAGGATGCAACGAGAACTGTGAAAATGTTTGTGGAACTGTTGCATAGGCAGCTAAAATGATTATATTATTAACTTAGTCAATGATATTAGATAAATCAAGGCTTAAAGATTACATCAACAGGGGAAGCTGATCCAATCAGCAGATTCAAATTTTCATCAAGAATGATGAGGAGGAATAGATGAAAAGATATTTCTTTCAGGATGACAGGGAAATGGTCATTGCTTCCAGTACTGTCAATGACTTCCCATGAGTAATAGGGGAAGAGTGAAGCAGACCCAAGAGCTAAATCGACTGCGGAGAAGAAAACTGGAGAGGACATGAAGTGTATAATAGATTCTTCTGTATTGAATATACAAAGATTGCATTGAACTAAAAGACGTTTGATAATAGTTCTGCTGGTATTTGCTGACAAAGAACTCCAAACTCGAGAATGAGCACTGAAGTCTTCAACTAATAAAAGAGGTGGTGGCAATTGGTCAATGAGATTGCCAATGTCCTTAGGTGAAAGAGGTGTCATGGGGGAAAGGTACAGGCTACAGATGATGAGTAATTTACCTGTTGAAAAGGAGCAGTGACAGCATCCAAAGGAGTGGTAAGTATAATAGGAGAGGATCGAGTGTCATGCGAATGAAGATCTGCCATTTGCTCAGCATAACCATAATGAGCAAAGGTTTCGTTTCCCATAAGAAAAGTTTCTTGAAGGCACACACAGACAGGATGGTAAGTGTAAAGCAAGGCCTTAAAAGCAAGGCCTTAACATCATTGATGTTAGAGCAAAGTCCTCTACAGTTCTAATAGATAAAAGCCATTTTCAAAATTAAAATTAAAAAATTATAAGTCAGTGTGGAGGTGGTGGTGTTGGCCCAAATGTAGAAGGAAACACTGAGATGCATCCATATAATCTTCATAAAACCATCTCTGAGAGAAATCTCTTTGATGGCCAAAAGAAGGTGAATGTGAGTGAATAAAAGGCTTGTCATTGCGGTACTGACAGTCTTTTCGGTGAAAAGTTTAATCCAGCTGAGTAAACAGCTGGATCCAAAGATACCGACAAAGACAAAACTATTGATTATGAAACAGACTTATGTGATAGAACTTGTGAAGTAGGAGTGGTCAGGGCTTTAATGAGTGCAGAGAAAGACTGGTGAGGAGGACACATGATGTTAATCTGGCAAGAGACAGAAGACGTCTGTTTCAATTTTACAACAAAAGAAAGGATTTTTTAAATGCCTCAGCTGCAATATTCTGGGATTCTGGATGCGAAAGAGCATGTTTAATATGGATGATCTGAACTTCTTTCTTATCCTTTTCTTCTTTCCAGTGAGGACAACATCAAGAATAGGAAGGGTGATCATCTAAACAGTTTATGCACTGAACAGGCATCTTGCAAGGTTCGGACTCATGCTAAAACTCACTACACTTCAGACAGATTGTCTAGCCATGACAAGCCACAGAGCCATGGTCTTAACATTGGCAATTAAAACAACATAATGGGTTTGATATGTAAGGTTGCTTTGCAATGTAAATATCTTGCTTTGATGCTTGTTGGTAGTGTCGATGAGTCGAAGGTCAAGTTAATTGTACAGGTGGGAATCTCTTGATTATTGCGACTAATGTTCATCTGCCTGACGGCAGTCACACCCTGTAAGGAAAAGCTTTCAAGAAGTTCAGTGTCACTCACACCATCGAAATCAGCTTCAGACTGATCCTGTGCTCAAGTTCAAAGTTTTGTGCTTAATTGTAGATATTGGAAGATCTGCCAGTCTTCAGACTCAGCATCTGTTCAACGGTTCTAGAAAAAGGCATCTCTATCAATTAATCTCCAGATCGTAACTTCTTTATAGATTTTATGGCATGCCTTGGAAAGGAGAAATGGAGATACTTTTGATAAAGGGTTAGGGAATGTAAGATAATGAGTACTGGGTTACTAGTACAAGTTTTAAAAGGCTGTTCGTCAATGGTGTGGAAATTGCTTCCCAATGTTGTAAAGTTTAAAGAACCCACACAAAAACAGAAAAAAATCAGAGTCCATGCTGCTCACACACTATAGAGCCCAAATGAGGGGACATCATGACAGCTGAAAAAAATTTTAAAGCAACACCACACAGATACATAAACTATACCCAAACAAAAAGGGAAAATATAAGATCCACCCAGACTATGTGGTTGACCCTAAGCAAATCCTATACGGAAGTAGCAGGAGGGGATCAGCCGACTAATCTTTATGGGGGAGGGGGCACCACCTCAAGATCTTTTATATACTAGGAGCATGGGCCAAGCAGCATGCCAGGACCCATCCTTTCTAAGGACTTGGGTCTCCATGCACAGCAAACACATGGGCGGGCGTTAAGGACCCATGAAGGCTACCCTATGAAAAAAAAAACCCTTCGTGGGTGGTCCCTTCACCATGTACAGGAACATGCACTGGGGAAATGATGCTATACTTGAATCTTACAAACCTATTTCATTAATATTTATATTAGTGAAAATATTTGAACTTATTGTTCTATTATTAGAAAAAATAATTTAATAGAACATGAAAAATCTAGTTTCAATCAAGGATTATCTATTATTCATCAAGTCATTAGACTTGTACAAGACATTAAAGATTTCTTCAACGGAAGTAATGGTATTAACTTGTTTATTGATTTTAAAGAGGCTTTCGATAAAGTATGGAGGAAATTATTATTAACTAAATTGCATAATCTAGGAATCCAGTATAATACGATGTCATAGTATATCAGTTTTCTTTCACAAAGATGGATCTCAGTTTGCTGGAAAAATGCTTTTCTAAGTGGCATCGAGCTAGGGTTGTCACAAGGTTCAATATCTTGTCCAACTTTTATTAATATTTATATAAATAATTTACTTCATAAAATAAAAGACATTGCTAATATAAAAATTGGATAGTTGCTGATGATGTTCTTTTAAGAACAGTGGCTAAGAATAGAGAGATAATAAACATTTATCAATAAATAATTATGTTGCATATAAGAATATGCAACAAACTTTTACTGATACCATTAGTCTTCTACAAAAATAGACTGATAGTAATAATTTGGAAATAATACAACTAAAACTGTTTATTAAATATTTATACTACAACATAAAGACTCATGAATGAATATTTCCCAAAAAGTAAATAAAAAGAATAACTTAAAGAGATTAGCTGGACGAAACTAATCAGGAGGAACTATGGATATGTTAAATAAAACATATAAAACCTACATTGACTGTTCAATTGAAAGTGGACACCTGTGGTATGGAACAGATGCTTTATTTACAGTATGTCTAATAGCGCATACTGTGGCCTTTTGCCCTAACCACAACATCCACACACTGTTGCATGCTCTCCACCAGTTTCTGATAAAAAGCAACTGGTATTTTTGTCCACTCCTCCTTCAAAGCCTGCACAAGTTTTATGTGTGTTTGTGGTCGCATAGAACACGCACAAATCCGGCGTGCCAATGCATCCCACAGATGTTCAGTAGGGTTGAGGTCCGGACTTAGGAGTGGGCCACTGAAGTTTCTGAACATTATTCTCCGGAAACCAGGTGCTGACAGCACGGGCCTTATGGTACACCACACTGTCATGCTAGAACACAAATGGCCCTTCACCAAACTGTGACCACAACGTAGGAAGCATGGAATTGTCTTAGAACGTCCAGATACTGTGTGGATGCCATGTTCCCCTAGATCACAACCAACGGACCAGGAGAAACACGATCACACCATCACAGCCAAACTTCACTGTTGGGATGACCCACTCAGGTAGCAGCCACTCCCCTGGCAAACGCCACACCCAGATGCACCCATCCAATTGGAGTGTGTGAAGCGTGATTCATCACTCCACATATTGCTCTTCCAGCGGTCCATCGACCAAAACCGCTTTTTATACCAGGCCACACGATGCTGGGCATTTACAGGGGTGATGTTAGGCTTGTGGGCTGCAGCCCAACCGGTGTATCCTAAGACATGGAGCTCCCGACGAATATCATGGTACTGACAGTTGTTCCTGTTGCCTGCTGAAAATCCTGCTACCATTGTTCTGTTGGAACAGCACTGGTCTGCAGTACCAACCGCTTCAGGGCCCTCTAATCTCTATCGGTCAGCATGCGGGCTCAGCCATCTCCATGACATCGTGATTCCACTCCTTCCCGTTTCCACTTTGTGATAATAGCATCCACGGTCAATTTTGGCAGGTTCAGTGTCGCTCCAATGGCTCGCACACTCTGACCACTAATATGGCAGCCTATAACTACTCCACGTTGAAAATCGCTCAGCTGCTTTGATGGTGACGTTTTACCTCAGCATATTGTTAGACTCCAACTATACATGATCGTTTTGTTTTATAATGATATGCAAAATATTGCCTGAATTTGCGTGGGTTGTTCCACTACAGCAGGTTTCTACTTTCAATTGAGCAGTGTATGTGACAAGTATTGTTTTAATAGACTATTAAAACAATAAGGTTAAAATTAATTTATAATTATAAAATTATCTGTATGTCACCATAACTTATTTCTTTTGAAAATAAAATTTTAAAATATTTCTTGTGCTGTTTAATTATCAAAGGAAAAAAAAAAGTAAATCTAAAAAACTAACGTAATATATTTTCTTTCAGAGTTGACCAATTACTGAAATTACTAGCCTGGGAATCAATAAATGAAGCTACAAAATATGATATAAAAATTTTAGGACGTTAATTTGTAGCCAACTATGAGGACAGAAGTTAATTATTTCATAATTAAGAAATCAACTGAATGAATATTATGATACCCCTACTTATTAAGAATTCTGTTCAATATGGCACTATTCAGTAATGAGATTACTGACTTTTAAGAAGCTTAAAAATCATAAAATAGAACAGAAGGGTAGTACAATTAACAAGTAAAAAAGAAGATGATTTTATTTTCTTGGCCACCTAAGATGTTGGCATCCCCTTGCACCCACCCCCCTTGATTCGGCACTGTACAGATAGAATAGTCCCTCAACAGGCATATAACTTCAATTTAGAATTAAGGTTCCTTTGAAAATAAATATGAAAGGATAAATAAGATTTTTTTTCAGAAATATGCCAGTTGAAATAATTCAGAACTCAAGAGAAAATTCAGCTGAAAGACAGGGGAAAAATATGTACTGAAATAGTAAAAACATACCCATGGCCCTTAATGTTCATAAACATTTCATGAAATGGAAACTGTCTGTGAAGATCTTTTTTAATATCATCAACCCATCGGGGATTTCCTGGTTGTCTCTCAAGTTCCTATGATAAGAAAAAAAAAAAACAAAAAAAAAACATAAAGTCAAAATATTCAATATTCCGATAATGAAAATAAGATGTTGTTTCATTATAAATAAATGTTTAATTATATAAAATAAAAAATAAAAGCAACTACTAATAGGATAAGGTATAAGAAGTTACAGCAAACAGGTTCAAGATCTCATTGTGCAATATTGCAAATTATTCATTTTTCGGACAGAATGAAAACTATGTTACTACTATTCAAAGTGGGTTTGGTAATTCAAGTAGTTTAGGTGCTGGACTGCAAGACTGGAAGGGATCAGGTTCAATTCTCGGCGATGGTCGGGGATTTTTTTTCCATGATTGTTTCTCTTCCAGATGGACCCATGGGTTCACCCAGCCCTCTGTCAAATGGGTACCTGGTTTCTTACCTGGTGTTAAAGGTGAGTAGATGTCAGCCTGACCACCCGACCTCAACTTATCCCATTGGTTGAGAATTGCTGGGAGGCTAAACCTCTCACGCACCCAAGAGCCTGTATGGTCTGTAGCAGTACATCTTGAACCCATTAAAGCCTAAAGTTGCATAAGCACAACATCTCAGTTATTTTTTTATTTTTTTTATTTGTAAAATGGCTCCTCACAATTCTTTTTTAAAGTGCTGCAATACTTAATAGGCATTAAAAGGAAAAGGTTTCTTGCACCATTTCTTTATTAATTTTTTATCATCACAATGACAGTAATCTTAGAAAGCTTGGAAAAAAATACAATTTTTTTCAAAGTTCCTTTCGAAATTGTATCTTAACTTATCTGAACTCCTTATATTAACATTTTTTGCATGACAATCTTCAATTAATGTTTCATTTTGAGAAAAAAATATGCAAGAACTTTCTTTTAAGGCAATTTACCATAATGTTGTGTTTAAGCAACCTTACATCACTTACTTTCGATCAACTAAAGATTAAATCAAAACTGGCTTCCCAAAATGGCATGAGAATAACATTCAAATAGTGGAAGAAAACAATATTACATATGCATCTTCAATACTAAGTGTGAACTGAGGTGGTAACAATTTTATCCAAACATATATTTTACAATCTTTTGATACTAGTGAATAAAAACTGATATCGTTGAAAATGCACTGATTGGATGGTTTAGAATGAATATGGCTTTTGAAGATGATGATGATAGAAATATGATATTTCAATAAACAACTGGCTACTTAAGAACCCACTAATATCCTACACCTTTCCTGTTACTGTTGTTGAAAGCAAGCATTCACAAAACGCCTTCAATCTTTTAGTAACTTGTAGAAAGAACTGAAGTGGTGAAACACAAAGCATTAGTTGTCTAAGTAATTCTCCAAACTCAATGATTGCAGTACCTTGCAGTCATTAAAGGAATTTGCTTTTTACTTATGTACTAGATCTTTTAAGTATACAAGGACAGATGTAGATTGATATTTAATATCTATCAGATGGAAAGCTCAAAAGATCTGAAACTTTATAAAATTATATTTATAAAAAAAAATAAACATGCAGATGCATATGTTTCTACCCAGAATATATACTTAGAAATTCTGCAAGTAGTCCTTAATTATTCATTTTTAAGAAAAATTCTTGGTGTCAAGTTACTATTCCAAGTACCTTTAGTAACAGGAATAATGTGAAAAAGAAAAAAAAAACCCTGTTGTTTTATTCAAATAAAACAGAAAATTTGGTACCAAAAATAAACAACAATGCAATCATTGCAAAACTTTGACCACGGCTGTTTAATTTAATGTACTTTCAAAACATATGTTGAGTTACCTTCTTAAGTAATTTAGGCTCTTAGGAAAGTAGCTCTTAAAACTAATCTACCAAAACAAATATTAATCATGATTAGACAGTAAAAATCTGAAGTACACAGATGAATTGTAATTAGTTAGTGTGACTTAAGAATTAAAACCCAAACTTTTTTTTGAAAATAAAAAATAAATATTTTTATGATCATAAAGAAATTCATAACATCTACTAAAACCAGGAAATCAACTTTTCCAGAGTTACTAATCTTTCTTGTATAGCAGTGTGGAATAAGTAAAAAAAAAAAATGAAATACTCATTACAGCTTGTTTAACAGGACTTTGGAACAGCATTTTCATGCTTATTAAAAACCATTAACTAGTTTTAAATATTCAATTTATTTGTAACTTTTAACAAGTGATCATGAAAATATCAATGTCTTTAAAGAGGTGGGTGAAGGTTCAGTTAAAATGATTCAGTGATAGCTTTGGTTTATCGATTGTTTCATGTTAAAGGGCACTTACTGAAGGAAAAAAAAATAGTTACACAACAATTCCAATAGGAAGGCTTCATGTGCATTTATGAAGCAAGGGGAACAAACTAAAATGAACATTTGCACAATATGAACTACTTTCAATGGAATTCTGGAACAGATGTTTCATTGTTTTTATGTAATTGTCATGACCAATTGAAAGGTTACTTTTAAAAGGTTACATGCCAAATTACAATTTTAAAGAGAGAAAAAAAAAAAGCTTTTATCTGATTTTTCTGCTTTATTCCTCTAAAGTTCCTATCACAAGGAGGGAATTCTGTTCAATCACTGATGTTTAGTATTGAAAAGACAAGTCCATGACAAATGCCTTCTCAATACAAAAATTTGGTGGTGTGATAGCTTAACAGTAACTTCTTCTTAGATAAAAAAAAAAAAAGAAATATTATTGTGTAGAATCAGAATATAGTATAACTGAATTCCACATTCACATGCACAAAAAAGAAAAAAAATTATTTTTCAATCACAAATTAACTCATTTTAAAATCGATTATCCCATACATCAGCAGTTTTTAAAGCTTTTGATTTCTGTAGTCTCCTACTTAACTGAAACCTGTGGACCCCATTAAGTCATTACTATGATTTGAATCTCAAAATCACAATACTTTTTTTTTTTTTTTTTTTTATGTAATATACTTTACATGAACTGACCAGCCATGGATCCTAGGGTTCAAAAGACACTCCTTATGAATGGAGAAATTTCTTTTGAATTAGAAGATCACTTGTTATTTAACACAAAACATGGGAGGCATATACTACAATCAAAACTGAATACTATAATTAGTTTATAAAAGTATATTTGAGGGATTTTAAGCCATACTAGTCTAACCCTCAAAGAGCAAATTATTGGAGAAATAGTTTGAAAGCTTCGGTGGTCATTTCCAAAATAACAATTTACACTTTCCTGCTGTAATTTATATAGTTAATTTTCTTTACTACATAAATTACAGCAGCAAAGTGCATATTGTTTTTTTGTACATGACCACCAAACGTTTTAAACCATTTCCCCAATAATTTCCTGTTTGAGGGTTAGGCTAGTATGGCTTAAAACCCCTCATTTGTCCTCAGTCTTGACAAACTTTTAACACTGGAAACAAATAAAAGCACTCTTTATTACCTTTGCTTTTAGAAAGTTTTTTTAAAAAAATTATCAGCTCTGAATAATATATCTTATGATTTGGTAAGAAAGAAATAAACTTCAGTGTTTGCCCTTATTTAATATACTGCATATCTTTCTTAACCTTGTAAATTATATGCAAGCTTTAGCATGTTTAGACAAGTAAGCAAATGGCTAAGTGCAACTTATTTCCTTTTCTGTCCTACAATCTTGAAGTTGCTACATACTGAATAATATTGACTAATCAATGGTAAAAAAAGGACAAATTCATAATTATCAGTTAAACCTTCCTTTTTACATTATGTTTAAAGAAATAATTCCCACCGGCCTCCAATCATCCTTTACTATCAACTGCATACCAATGAAAAATGGCAAAGCCTCTACATTATGAACTCCCACATAATGAAAACTCCCAAACCACTAATTAATGTCATCAGTCCTGTAAAACTCTTTATTTAGAAGAATGTATGCTTTGTACAACAAACTTCCTTACAAGGTAAACTATGAAAGAATGAACTGAAATCATGGTTCTTTTTATTTTATTTTAAGACTTAAGTTAAAAACATTTGAAAATGCAAGGGCCCAAATAAAGATGATTATCGCTGACACTCACTCAGAATATGATTTTTTCTTTTTTTTGTTTGTTTTGAGAAATTTATTTCCAGTTTTTTCTATGGAAGGAGCTATGGGTAATCATTGTTCATTCTTTTTAGAGGAAATTCACAATGCTTCTTTTTTCGAGCCATTTTGTGCTTTCCTAAAATTTGATAATCTGTCCATTCTTTGCAGTCATTTAAATGGGAATCAGGAATTGGATCTGTATTTTTTTTTTTTTGGCAGTTTATGCCATTCAGATTTTGCCTTTGGAATCTACCAAGTTGTTTTTGCTCGAATAAATATAAAAAGATTGGATGAAAGCATGGATTTATATTCTATTTTTATCAATTTGAAACAAAAATTCAAATTAAATACGCAACCTTATACTTGATATTACTATCGTGGAAAAGTAATCTTCAGATAATCTGTTTCTGGGAGAGTAATCTATTTTTACTCAAAAACTTGCCACCTTGGGTGATGGATTAAATCCTTGCATCTTATTGTGAAAGAAATTTTAAAAATTCCCAACAGATGACTTATTTGTCTTTTTATATTCTTCAAAGTGATAATCAACAAATAAAATTAAATTTGTTTTGAAAGTTTTCATGTTTCTGAATGCAGAAAATTCAATTTATGTAAAGAATTCTGCATTTAGCTCTAAAAAGGTCTTATATTTCATAGTTTCTTCTTTCCTCCTCTCTCTCTTCCTATTTATTAAAAGAATAATTCATCTCTTGAATTACATGTATTTTATTTAATACAGCAAATTTTCAGAAAAGATTTAAGAGAATAGATATATCTACCAGTAAAGATGAGGATTTTGACCAAGAGTTAATTAAAATGCAAGAAATTTTCTCAAAAAAAAATGAATATGACTGTAAATTTGTAAAACTAGAAGTAAACATTCAACATCAAAGAAATAGAAGATAAAAAAACAAAATTTAGTAATACTATATTTGAATGCATATAGTTACAAGCTGAAAGATGAATGTAAAAGGTTTGGTTATTATGTAATATTTGAATATAAGAATAAATTAAAAAATTTGTTACACTCAATGGTAAATAAGAGTAATTTGATACAGGAAATGGGTGCTGTATACAGGGTGTTTCAAAAATACACGGCATAATTTCAGGTATGTATTTCCCACATGTAGACAATCAAAATAGTTCATTACAACATATGTCCGGAAATGCTTCATTTCCGAGTTATGGCCTTCACAACATTGAAAATCACCGGAACGTTTTTCGTTCCGCCGGTCGTTGCCATTACAGAAGATGTTCAAAATGACCACCTCCTGCTTGAATACAGACCTCACATCGATGTCTCAATGACCTGCGAACACGATCCCACACTCCAGGAATGTTGCGTATGTCCTCAGAACATGCCACAATTCGATTCCGAAGGGATTCCAAATCAGGCACCGGAGACGAATAAACCAATGATTTTAAATGGCCCCACAAGTAGAAATCGAGAGGGTTCAGATCAGGTGAGCGTGGAGGCCAAGCAATTGGGCCACCTCTACCTATCCATCGATCAGGAAATGTTCGATCCAAGTACCGGCGAGCCGTACGACTGAAGTGTGCAGGAGCGCCGTCATGCAAGAAGTGAGCGTGCTGACGATCGATCAGTGGAGTGTCGTCATAAACATGAGGTATGGTGTTTTCCAGGAAGTTTGTGTACGCCTGCCCCGTAAGTCTGTTTACAAGTACATGGGGTCCAACTAATCGATCACCAATGATACCGGCCCACATGTTGAGGGAGAACCGCACCTGGTGATGAGATACAACAGTTGCATTTGGGTTTTCATACGCCCATACATGCTGATTGTGGAAATTTGTTATGCCATCTCGTGTGAACTGTGCTTCATCTGTAAATACGAAAAACGTTCCGGTGATTTTCAATGTTGTGAAGGCCATAACTCGGAAATGAAGCATTTCCGGACATATGTTGTAATGAACTATTTTGATTGTCTACATGTGGGAAATACATACCTGAAATTATGCCGTGTATTTTTGAAACACCCTGTATAAAATGAGATAATTTTCATCTAAGAGAGAATAAACATTACCTTAGGGAATGTATACTAGAACACTAACTATATTAAGAGAAAGAAAATTTATGTATTTGAAATATCAGTTTGTTTATTGAGCGTGCCAAATTGTAAACTGTAATATTAATCTTTTGTTATACTTAATATCATGTCTCTCATTTTGTTGAGAAACTAATTGTTAATCTTCAATATGAGAATGGCTTGAAGAAGGAAAAGCGTAAGAAATCTTTTCCGAAAATTTGCTGTATTAAATAAAATATATGCAATTCAAGAGATGGATTTATGTCTTATATTTCTTCTAGGCACTGAAATAAATACTGTTAACTATAAAGATGGCGTTCTTAAGTTTTAAAATTCTAAAAAGTTAAGCTTTCAAATATTTGGCAATTTCATTAATGATAAATGGAAATAACCTCCACTCTCATGTTCACTTTTTAATTTCTTCATATAACTGTAAGAAGAAACTGTAGTAATCATGCAAACGATCACACAAATACAAATGCTAATGCTTTATTATTGTATTAATTTTAATTTCTCAAAGCTGATATGCAAGATAAAATTGGAACATATACTTGAATTTGTTAAATACAATTCTAAGATTTTCAGAATACATGTAGACAGTTTTTCAAGTAATGTTAATCAAGTAAATAAGTATGGATGTCAGAATCACTGTTATACACCACAAATTTCAAATTTCAGAGTTCAATATTATTTATAGCCCTCAGTATTATGGTGTTTGATTACCATTTCATGGGCCTTTATATGGAAAAGCATTTGTAGCTCAATAATGCACCAAAGAATATTAAAATTTTGTACATAAAGAGTGTAATGAACTGTGGAGATTTGATTAGATTTTGGTGTATACTAGTTACATCCAAACTTAATCAGAAGAATTACCAAAACATTACAATAGTAAGCAGAAAACCATACAAAGGCTCTTTTGCTGATAAAATATATAATATAAAAGAAATTAAGTGACAATATGAGTGTGATAATACTTACATCAAACTTGTATTTATGCAGATCCATTAAAGTTTTTCCACCACATAAATACTGCCATGCACGAGCTCGAATGGCAGGTGGAATGCCTTTTCTACATCTCTCTCGTACCTAAACAAAATAAATATGAAATTCATCAATATTTTTAATTTCAAATAAATTACTAATGACATATTTCTTTTGCAGTTATAACAACCCTCCCCAACTTCCAAATCATTAGAATTAAGTTTACAAATTGCTGTTCTGACTATCTAGCTTGATATCATATCTAGAAAGTTAAATACTAGAACATTGTTAAAACATAAATGCCTTACACTTAAAACTATGAGAATGATATGAACTTAAGCCACACTTTTAGCAAAACTGAGTCAAGACAATAATTAAATAATGGAATATTAGGAAAAGAAAAAAAAATGCCTAAGCTAGATAATGACTGCAATAAGCAAATACAAATAACCCAATGCCACAAAATATTAAAAAATAATAAAAAACCTACTAAATCAAAAGTAATTCTTTTTAAGCAATAGTTGTGGATGAAGATTTCTCTTTTTTTTCTTCTTTTTTTTACCTAGTATATCATCTAACTGGACTAGTTGTGAAGATTTCTCTGATGATGTTGTGTTAGGCTACAAACTAGGCTCATCATACTAAAGGCTTATTTTAATAGAAATATGCATATGTTGCACAGGATTATTTCATTCTCAAATAAGTGAAAAATTTTATATACAATTATTATTATTAATAACGTAAAAAACTCAAGTAACAAAATTCCTATACTGCACTTACTTAAAAATAATAAAAATGAAATCTATAGATTGATCAGGAAGGATATTTTTATAACATTTCCATCCTACTAAAAATGAGAAGCATTTTGGATGCTCACAACCAGACTATAATTTAGATGACTGAAATTGTTAATTAAGGAAAAGTCCAACAATGTTAATTATTAATATAGACAATAACAAGGATACAAAGGGGAATCTACAAAGACCTTTTTTTATTTACAGAAAAGCATCTCTGGAGTGAAATTTATCTTTAACGCTTTCAAAAGCAATTGTGAAGAAAATCTTATAAAATGAAGTAAGTCTACAGCAAAGTTAAGGAATATCATTATATCAACATTAAAAACAAGAAGTTCCTGAAAGGATTTAAAGTAAAGTGAAGAAAGCCTGATCTCTTTTTCATTTATGAATTTAATGGAAGAAAGAAAGTAAGATAATAAATACATGCCTTCAGATATACACCAGTTTTTCAGTACTCTATTTCATTTAACTTCAGAACAAAGGTCTAATCAAATTAAATTTACAAATCTTACTGTACAATTTAATATGATTGGAAATTATTAAATATTATGCCAAAAAAAAAATGGCATTGTTAAACTATACCGCTCATGTGATTATACAGATGAATGATTGTATCAATAATATCAACTGCTATGAGTTTGATGAGCCTAATAACTACAATGAAGCAAAAAATAACTCATGGAAACCATAGCCATTAATAATAATAATTGTGACTAACAGATTCACGTAAAATAACACCACCTTGACCAAATTATCATTTGACAGCAAACCAAATAAGACTTAGACCCAAGAGGTGATTGGATTTCACAGAAGCATTACCTTCCATCATGGCTGATGTTTTCCATGACTAATACTCCATTTTAGAGAAGAAGTGGAAGCATCGTAACAACCATTATGCAGTCCAGTGGCTACTGTAGATTCCGCAATACAAAGATCAAATATGAGGTCATCATGACCTACAGCAAACTTAATTGAAGGCTTGGATTCAAAATAGCAAAAGCTATATAAGGCAGAATTCTTGCAGATGTGAACCTATCAACTCATTACAATTCCTTACCAAATCATGTTTTTCAATTAAGTAAAAAATAGTTTTCAATATTGTCCTAGCAAAAACTAACATTTGTAATATGACTATAAAAAGAACATTGCAATCAGGCTTTTCTTACCAATATTTTACAGTTCCCACAATGCCTAACGTGGAATTAATTTCATCATTTTACAACACAGTATGACCATGAATATATGAAATTTGAGACCAATTTGATCAAAAGACACCAACTCTTGTTTAGTGAAGGATCATAATCTGAAGCACAGAAATCAGTATTTTAAGAAGTTCGGTGTTATAAGTTAATCCATAACAAATCTTTAAATCTAAAAATACAGAATTTATTAGCAACTGCACATTTTGAAGTAGGAAACCTGGTAGCTCAAGTCAAGAAGGTAATTTTTTTTGTTTTTACAAGAATTGCTGTAGAATCAGACATAATAATAGATAATCTTTTTTTTTTTAATTACAGGTTTTTAAATGGAGATAATGAAATTACATTAAAAAAAACTGATTCATGATTGCCTCAGTAGCATTTTTTAATTATATCATTTTAAAATGTGATTTTTAGTTCTCATAGATGTAGACAATTTTTCAGGCATTAGTCTATTTTGAACTCTCTTGAAAAACTGTAGAATATACATAAAAACAACTTTATTCATCACACAGGATCCTAGTTATGTAAGTGTATAAAGATTAGGAAAAAAGCTTACAAAGCTTGTGTATAAAAAGCAAACCTTTATTGGAAGAAAATGAGATGGTGTCCTTAAAGTGGCACAGATACACTAATTTTCTACAAAGTCACCTTGACAATTGAGGCATTTGTCACAAAATTTGATCAATTTGTCCATCCCAGCTGCATAAAAGGCAGGGCCCTGCTGCTGTAGACTCTTTTCTGCATCACGTTGGACTTCTTCATTGCATGGAAGTATCGACATGTGATATTTTAAGACAGGGAACAGATTAAAATCACTGGGAACTTAATCCAGACTGTATGGCCAATGTCCCTAAATTTCCCAGTGGAAATCGTGCCATCAAGTTCGGTGCAACTTGTGGTTGGGCATTGTCTTGAATGAGGATCACGCAGTCGATCAGAAGACCAGGACATTTCTTCCTGATGTTGTTGCACAATTTTTTTAAGGTTTCCATAGAGACCAGTATCCAAGTAGATCACCATTTTTAAATGACAATGCACACCTCCAATGACACACACGAGGAAGGCCACATGGCACTGAGCAGTACAGTACTCAATAGGATATTTCAGCAACCAATGGCATTACAGCAAACTCAAAATTTAATTTCTAGCAGTTGTAAACTGTTTTACTGATCGACCAAACACATATATATATATACAGGATGATTCCAGAAGGTGGGTCAAATTTTCAGACATAGGTCCACTCATGAAAACAAACAAAAAAGTTCCTTTTTTCTTGAAAACCATAGGGTACAGGTTTGTTCATGTGAAAATTTTCATTACCAAATAGTACCCAAAGAATCGAATTGTGGCATTCTGAATGTCCAGTAGAAATCGGAACTGGGGTAATTGGGGTCAGCTTTGAAATTTAAAATTAGAACATATGTCATGTGGGGGCATCGTTGGATAGTTCTTTGGAAAAGAAACAACTTTTACTAAAACACTTTTATTTTAAACGTTCCTTGTTTAGTCACAATTCAGGAAAAAGTAAAATGATGGCGTTGTCTATCAAGCTACTTATTGGAACAACTGCAGATGTTAACAATGAAATTGACAATGGTCCAATCAGTGTTCAAATGTGCAACACAGAGTAAATGTGGAAAAGCAATACAATCTTGAACTTGAACAAATGCCAGTAGTGGTGATTTTAACCGTTGGCTGCCACTGTTTGACAGTGTTCAATTTAAAAAAACAAAACAAAAAAAAACCACCCACAAAATTTTTCAAATAGTAAAAACTAGAAATGTAACAAAAAATGAAAAATAAAAATCTTCTTCTTTTGTTTAAAAGATGATACATTGTTTCTATTTTAGTGATGGCCTCACAAAGAAAGATAGCTTATCCCGTCCCTCCCCCTCGTGCACCTTTTGTGAAAATTACACTGTCGGGTTTTTCTGAAAATTGGGTGGGGGCAGCTCAAAGGAAAAAGATGTAAAAAGACATTTTCAAGTAATTTTTTTTATGAATATCCAACATTAATTGAATTCAAGTATTATTACAGTAATAACTTATATAAATAATTATATTAATTAATATTAAATTTTAAAAAAATCAGTTTTTAAAATAATTATTAGCACCCTCACCCAACAAGCTCCCCAGATTTCCAACAAATCTGTTAAAAGCAAATACGTAAACTCTAAACATAAATGAGGAACCTTATTGATTTATAATAATTATTAGAAGTAACTAAATTTGTCAATCAAATTTAGAGATTAAATTAAGCATATTTAAAGTGATAGGTATAGATACTAAGGAATACTGTTGTGATTGGAAATGGGGTAAATAATTATTTAAAGAATATTATATAAATAATAATAATTATTTAAAAAATATACATTAGGTATATTTGTATATTAAGTAAATTATTTATAATAAATATCGAGGGTCTCAAGCCAAAAGGTTCTATGTGCGTTTTCCCTAATTTTTGTCCATACAACTTTCGGGCACAGAGAAAGCTGAAAGACGTAAAAGAATTAAAAATTGAACCTTTTGGAACAATCAGCTGACAGGCTAGAACTAGTTTTTCAAACAAAACCTTCTGGCACACGACAGAAGTCGCCAAAATAAACCGTTTAGCACACAGAACTAAAATTTATCAAAAGTGCACATAGAACCTTTTGGCTTGGGACCCTCGATATATAAATAATGCATGTCTTATTTCATCACTAATTATGTTGTTATAATGTTAAACGTAACTAAAAACAAAATGACTTTTTACCTGAAACAAAAAATATAACTAATAATTTTTTTTATTTCGTTTGCAAGCTCTGGCTTAAAGTGAAATAAAATGATTTTTCATGCATTGCTAAAATCACATTTTTAAGAGTCTAAGACATACTATTAACAAAACAAAAAAGCTGGTTGAGTAAGGTAAGGTACTTAAAAAACAAAAGTGTTACCTATAATTATTTTATATATATAGGGTGTTGCAAAATCCGTGTGTAATATTCACACCATGTGTAGGGGCATGGCTAAGAATATATATTCCTAATGAATCCCTGTTCGGAAACATGGTGCTAGGTGGTCCTAAAGTGAGACTTTCTGAGAGAACATATTCTTAGCGACACCATGCAGAAATGTTTTGCAGGTGAGCCCACACATTGATCTGGGGGTGCTATTTTTGTTTGTTTCTATTTTATTTGGTGTTATGCAGTATTTGGGTAATTATTACAATACATTAAAAGCTAACAAGATAGAGAAAAAACAAAACTCGGAATAAAGGTTGTAAATTGATGTACATAGTATAAACATTTACAACTACAGTAGTTGAATTAATTAATTACATCTACAGTGGGTGGTCATCACATTAAGACCAGTGTTTTTTTTGTTTTTTTTTGCAATTATCGAATTTCGATATTTTTTCAAGAAAGTCTGATAACAAAACTGAATTTCAAAGCTTATATTTCCAAACTTAGTTTATTATTTAATTAAAATAAAATAAAAACTAATCAAATTTCCCACATTTCTTAAGGTAATTTTTTTTTACAATAATAAATAATATATATATTATTAACAAATAATAATAAAAAACAATACAAACTTTAAGAAAACACGTGCCAGAAATAACCTCAAAAGTCCCTGTACTGGTAGTTCGACTTTGACAGCTAACAGTGGGCAACCAGTGTTGCCTACTAATTTTGTGTGAAAACTTTACTTAGAATAGGATGTACTCATCATATAATAAGAAATAATAACACATTTAACAATTAATATTTGGAATTTAAATATAACATTTGCAAAAATATTGTGTGGTCCTAATGTGATGGCCACCCACTGTAGACAGAAGGGAAAGATATGTCGGTAAAGCACACCTCGATTATGGTTATTACTTTTCTTAATTTTCTGTGGTGCTTATTATGTTGATAGTGATGCTACAGTTAAGAGATATTTTAGTAGTCTATCATTTTTTTGTGTGTGCCATTTTACATTTTTGTAAGATATAATCTCAATTTCAAGCAAATTGAGATTCATTATATGTAGAGTCCAATGAATTTTTTCAAGCAAAATTCATTGGACTCTACATATAATAATACTGCATTAAGATATAATTTATCTAGCTTGCTTGCTTTCTTTTTTTGCTAAAAGACACATTTCAATCAAGAAGTTTTTTTTACCATATCCAGTGATTTAAGTCATGATATTTGTACACACTATGCAAACATCGTGACTTAAATCATTGGATAAGATGAAAAAGCTTTCTGATTGAAATGTGTATATTAGCAAAAAAAGAAAGCAAGCAAGTTAGATAAATTATAATATCTTAATGCATAAAATCTCTTTAAATGCAGTATTATTATATGTAGAGTCCAATGAATTTTGCTTGAAATTGGGATTATAAAAAAGTTAAAGGATGCCACGACAGGCCTATGCAGGCCCAAGGGCTCGTGGGAGGTAAGGCTCCCGGTGTTTCTTGACCAACGGGACGAGGTTGAGGTCGGGAGGTGAGCCCGACATCCGCCCCCCATTAACTTCCGGAAAAGAAACCCGGTACCCATTCTACAGAGGGCTGGGTAGGCCCTAGGACCCGTTTGGAGGAGAAGGGAGCGTGGAAAAATTCCCGCTCTCCGCTGAGACCGGGAATCGAACCCGCGACCTCCAACCCACAGCCAAGCGCCTTACCCACTCGGCTACTGGGCCCACAAATTGGGATTATATCTTACATAAATGTAAAATGGCACACACAAAAAAATGATAAGACTACCGTACTAAAATATCTCTAACTGTAGCATAACTATCAACATAATAAGCACCACAGAAAATTAAGCTGTGCACTAATTAAACTATATAGTGCAATGACTAAAAATAAAATGTTCAACACATCACACAAGTATTGTATTTAAATAAATTATTCGAATGACTATTATTCAGTACAAATTCTGTTCTCTTTGTGGAGACTCAATATTTGAAAACCAATAGGTATTGTCAACATACTGAAACATGTTTTGGTGAGAATTATAAAATTACAAACTTAATGGTAATGTTCACATGTTGAATGATTTAGTAAGTATTAGCTATAGTTTCTAGTGCCATCTGAGGAAATTCAGTTTCATCAATTCTACTTCCTTCCAACCTCTATTCAAGTAATCAAGAACCAATAAGAATCAGACGAGCTTCTCTGCATTGATCCATGTCTTACAGAAAAGTAGTATCTTACATTATATTTAGGGGGAGAAATAATAAAACACTCCTTAAATGAAAAAAATTCAAAGTAATAAGATAATTACAGGTAATACATTTGTTTTTTTAGTACCTTACCCTTTCTCAACCATTTTTGTTTTTGTTTTGTTTGTTATAGGTATGTCTTAGACTTTTAAAAAAGTGATTAGCAGTGCATAAAAATCATTTTACATTTCATTTTAAGCCAGAGCTGGCAAACGAAATAAAAAAAAATATTAGTTACATTCGTTTTTTCATGTAAAAAGTAATTTTGCTTTTAATTACATTTTTTGTTACTCTAAAATTTAAATTTTGTTTTCTTTTACGTTTAACATTATAACCAAACAGTTAATGATATAAGACATGCATTATTTATATATTTATTATAAATCATTTACTTAATATACAAATATATCTAATGTATATTTTTTTTAATTATTATTATTTATATAATATTTTTTAAATAATTATTTACCCCCCCCCCCTTTCCAATCACGACAATGTTCCTTAGTATCTATAAATAAGCATATTTAAAAGAAATAGGTAATTTCTAAATTTGATTGACAAATTTATTTACTTATAATAATAATATATTTATACAAATATATTACATTTATAAATAATAATTTATTTATTTATAATAATAATTCTGATTATTATAAATCAATAAGGTTCCTCATTTATGTTTAGAGATTATGTATCTACATTAAACAGATTTGTTGGGGACTTTGGGGAGCTTGTGGGGTGAGGGTGCCAATAATTATTTTAAAAACTGATTTTTAAATTATATAATTATATTAATTAAAATTAAAGTTATTACTGTAAAAATATTACTTTGAATTCAATTAATGTTGGATATTCATAAAAAATTTATTGAAGTTGTCTTTTTGCATCTATTTCTCTTGAGTTACCCCACCCAATTTTCAGAAAAAACAGTGAAATTTTCGCAAAAGGTGCACAAGAGAGGGAGGGAGG
>JAFIDM010009631.1:77081408-77118505 GCA_023159025.1 Thereuonema tuberculata | reverse complement strand
CATTTTTATTTTTCATTTTTTGTAACATTTCTTGCTTTTACTATTTGAAAAATTGTGGGTGTTTTTCATAAGTTAATCAAAATACATTCTGTTATTTCAATATGTTACGTGCAACATTTTCCAGCACTGCTTTAAGCACAAATTGGAAATTAGCCTCAAATATATTACAGAAAAATATTCATACAAATTCAACATTTTATGACAAACAAATTTAAAAAAAGAAGTTTGCTAGGAGGGTAAGCATTTCCATTACACCCTATACTAGTTGTATTGACTTACAAAAAGAATACACCCTATGCATCAGGAATTTAAGAGCCCTTTTGTGAAAGTACACAAGAAGTGCAACAAGAATATACATGGATTTGGGGTCAACACTCGACTGATTTCCAGAAGTTGACATTTTCATTGGATTTCCTTTAATAAGTGTCTGAAATGTGGCATTAAAACAATGGCTGTCAGTGTTAACTGACTGGTAACACATGGATTGAGAGCTTCACAGTCTTACATTCAATTCTGTCCTATTCATTTGCTATTTTTTCTTATTTAATCTACTTTCTTTTGTTACTTTGTTTTATTTTCTGGTTTATATCTATATCATGATTAGAACTGTATAAATAATATTCCCTTAATTTTGTTTTTAATTAAATGCATTTTTAATTTAAAAAAATAGAGTAATATATTATTTTGCTATTTACATAAATGAATACAATGGCCATTTATATTTCTGTGGCGATTTGTCAAAAGTTAAGTTCAGAAACAACAGTTGGGAGACAATGAAGTCTACAATTGGCCATTGTTAGATAACATGTTCAGTCGTTTTCAATGCATCCATGATATGCCAAACTGATCTAAGTCCACTGTACATAGTTCAGCTTCTATACGTAAATAAAACCATGCATTCTGCACTGTGAATTACACATTTTATTATTATTATTACTTGGGGTGAATGTGGGCGGCAGGAAGCCAAGCACTGCGACCTGAAAGATCTATGAATTACACAACTCTGAACTTTCTTTTTCATTTTCTCCCAACTGTTGTTTCTGGACTTAACTCCTTTTGGCAAATCACCACAGATTTGATTATTTTTTTCCCTTCTTATATTAATATAGTTTCTTTTATTGAGGTTTATCCTTATATTTGAACCAATTAAAGAATAGGAATTTCGAGTACTATGCATTCTAATATACATTTTTACATACAAAAAAATATGTATATACATTACGTGGATGCTTTCTGAACTTTGATCGTAAACCTTTTTAGTAAATGTTACCTATCAGAATTAGTTCAGCTAGTAAATAAAAATGTGAAATCAAATGTTCACAAAATAAAATTCAATAATATATATATATATATATATATATATATATAAATCATTTATATAAATGATATAATTATACAGGGATGTCTCAGGTGTAGGTCAATATGCTGGCATGTCACAGTTTTGGTCATTCTAAGAAAAAAAGTTTATATGAATGTGTTCTATTCTGAACAGTTTTCTGAGGTAGAGCTATTTGAATGTACAGTATTTTGAATTTAGTCTGCAATATTGTCCTTCTCTCCTGTCATATTATTTTAAAATTTTGTTTACGAGGTTGGATGAAGAGTAAAGTGTACAGAAGAATGGATACAAGAGATGAACTACTCAATCTCATAATGGATGTTAGTGTCTACATAAAGGAATGCAAAGATGCACTAAAGCAACATGCCAAACACATTGATGTTGATGATGGGATTTCTAAAAAGTTATTGTAAATTGTAAAAAAAAAATTGTCAGTTGAATAAAACAAAACAAAAAATCAGAAGCAGTAAGTAATATCTTTCTTATTTCCAACTGTACAAGTGATGACAATTTAATACTTGGAATGATAGCTTAGTGTCGCCTGTGTGAGGATGTGGACAGAATCACATGCCTATGCATGTGTGGACATGTTTCAAGTAGCAAATGCATAAACCACGGACCAGTAGAGCCATTCGCGAGTCTGAGTTTCAGAGTAAAAACGAGTAACAGAAATATCAAATTCTGGGTAGATCAGTAAAAGTGCTACTGTACAGAGCTATTAAAATTGACATACGGTGAGGATGCTATGAAAACGTCAAGGGGCATAAGAGGTTCAAGGAGGGGCGAGAAGATGTGCATGAGGACACCAGAAGTGGACAGCCAAAAACAAAGGAAAGACACAAATGTAGACAAAGTGCAAACTTAGGTGTGATCAAACAGATGATGCGATACATGGCAGAGGAATTAAAGATGAACAGGAAAACAGTAAGACAGATCTTAACAGAGGAATTGGATTTAAGAAAAATTTCAGCGAAGTTTGTGCCTTGAATCTTCAATAAACAGCATTCAATGTTTTAGACTTCCTGGCTAAAAAATCAATTACAAAACTCATCCACCTTAGCCCCTTGTGATTTCCGGCTTTTCCCAAAACTAAAAACTGCTATGAAAGGACAAAGATTTTCAGACATTTCCGACATATAGCATAATGTGACAAAGGAACTCAAGAGAAAGAGTTGCAGGTATCTTTCCAGCAATGACAACAACATCTGACTAAATGCATAACTGTGGAAGGGGATTACTTTGAAGCTTAAGAGTAGCTGCTAGTGCACAGGTAAGCACACATTTTTTCTACAATATATTCTGGGAATTATTAATTGTCACACCTCATACATTCAAGTAGTTCTATCTTGGAAATCTTTGGTGAGGACACATAGTCATATAAATTTTTCTTCAGTAGAATAACATGGAATGATCCATATGTTACTTGATACTTAATTTCTTCTTTAATCCTGACATTCATCATGAATTTTTATAAAGTTCATGATTTTTTTTTTTCTTCACTAACTACAGTAAGTATCAGATAGTCATTTCCAGTAACATGGTAAGACATTATACAAGTTTTTCCTTTTACTTCTACATTATCTCTGACAGTCAAGCCATATTGTTAAGACATTGCATTTCTATCTCTTGTCCAAGAAAGTGGGATAAGTGTCAAAAGCTGGATTTTAGCCTATTAACAGTAATTAATAGTGTTTCCTTCATATCTGTGATGAGATAATCAAAGCAAGTAGCTTTTTATTGCATATCCCAGTATGTAGACTTTCCTCATTATTGCTATCTCCAGACATAAGATGAATTTCTGATATATTTGAGCCTGATACTTTTAGAAATCAGTTTACAGTTCATCAATGCCAATTTTTGTTTCCCATGAAGGCCTACCACATAAGAACAGAAAACACTTCCTTCAGAAAGCCACTTTAATACATCACTGATGTTCTATCACTGGGAAGGCTAAATCAATATCAACATGCACTATCCTTTCAGCTAGTTTAACAGTAATCTTCTTGTTACTGTAAAGCACACCTCATATTCTAACTTTACATTTATATCAACTATCTAAAAAATTTCTTAAGTTATAGTCCAGAATTTTTTAGCTGAATTCTAATCCATGGAAAATGGATCACAACATGTTACTTGTTATTCTATCAAATTTTGTAAATAATAAAACTTCATGATGAAATCACACCTATTAACAGACCCCTCACATCAAATTCCGTGTCCAGATACCAAATGCAATACCAGGCCTTTCCCCCCCTCCCCCCATGTTATGAACAAAATCATAAATTCTTAGCCAAAAATAACGCAAAAATACCACACGATTTGTGCTGGAGTGGCATGAGAGATTCCGAAAGGGACGCATTTCTGTGCAAGACAATCTGGGCCCAGAACAAGCCCATCGAGTCATTACTCCTGAAGTTATTGAGCGGATGGATGGTCTTATCCATGAAAACCGATGGATCACAGAGGAAGAAATTCCTGTTTTATTGGGGATAAGCCATGGTTCATACATGGCATTATCAAAGATTAGCTGAGTACCAAAAAATTTGTGCACAGTGGGTGCCAAATCAACTGACAGATGAACAAAAGACTCAGAGAATGGCTCTATCTCTGGCTCTAACATGAGGAAGAGTTTGAGTTTCTGTCCCCTATCATCACAGAGACAAAACATGGTGCCATCAGTATGAGCCCGAAAGCAAACAATAAAGCCAACAGTGGAGACACATGAATTCTCTCCCGCCAAAAAAGTTCAAAGCTGTACACACAAGTTCCGGGAAAGTCATGCTGACGTTCTTCTTCGACAGCAAAGGCTGCTGCTTATCAATTTCCTTGAACACGGGATCACAATCAATGAGAATCGCTATGAAGACACTTTGCAGAAACTGAGGTGCGACATAAAGTCGAAGCGCCATGGAACGCTGTCGAACAGCATTATTCTTCTCCATGCCCGCCCCCATACTTCCCAACTGATGAGGAATACGCTTCAGAGATTTTGCTGGGAAACACTTCAACATCCTCCCTTCAGCCCAGATCTTTCCCCCATGCGATTTTCACATTTTTGGCAGCCTGAAGAGAGACATTTGTGGACATCGATTTGAAATGGACAAGGATGTGTGCAATTGGGTAACATTGTGGATCAGTCAGCAGCCTCAAACCTTCTACAAGAATGGAATTGACCACTCTTTCTAGAATGTTCTATCTTGGAATTGACTATTAAATATTAAAATACACCTTTCATCAGTGCAGTGGAGAATCAAAGGACACTTTTGTAAAATGTTAAGTAAGTCTCTAGAATATTCTTAAAAACTTTTATAAAACTTGACAATTTTTTTTTGGTCTATTAGATCTTATATCAAGAATCTTCTGGGCAGCCCTATTTTAATTCAAGTCTATCGCCATTTTGACATCCTGATTAACAAAATTATAATCTTTTTTTTTTTTTAATTTGATGTAATTTATTTTACTGATTATAAATCATGCAAACAAAACAGTGTGAATACTTCAAATCGATATATTGTATCCCGTTACAAATTTTTTAATTTCCCCAGCAATAGGATCTGAATAATGGAGCAATATCAAGAAGATCCAGGGTAACAGTCTCTAAGCCAAAGCATTGTGAATTTTAAAAACTCTGGAGTATTGAAGTATAAAATTTTATGGGTTTTATTCGTCTCTTAAGGAAATCCTTTCTGCCAAATTTCATGATATTCAACACTAGGTGGTGGCTGGCTTAAAAATAATGACATGAAATCACTTGCCTCTAAATTTTTTTAAATTTTCAATTCCTTAAACATTGAATCAAGCACCTTAATCTACTTATAGATTGGTTAAGTAAAGAAAACATCACGTTTGTTTCTTAATGTTTAAATAGCAAATATACGCAACGATGATAAAAAGAAGAATGTCCACCATACAATTTTGTTTATTTTTAAATTAAAATAAGTCATATCACTGATAATAAATTAATACTAATATAGGATTGCCATATTATGAAGAGCAAAAAAGAGGACACATTTGCCAACACCTACTCCTAACCACGGATCGCTATGACAACTCATTTTAAATACCCTTACTTATATGTAGGCTATAGAACTGTGATTTAGTGCTAGTTAAAGTAGCAATATTCTTAACAACAAAATAATAATATGAACAATTGAACTGATTATAATCAATTTTTAATAAGTAATTGTAAAACTAAATGTGCTCAAATTACAAAAAAAAAAAAAAGAACATGTGTTTCAATAAATTGGTATCCTATATGAAACTCCTGTACTGGTACAAATATAAACAATTATCTCAATATCTCTCACTTTCAGATGAACTTTGTTCTTAGGCCAAGACTAAGTATTGTCACACATAAATAATGAAAACTTCCAAAACATCATGAGAGCATTGAATTTGTAGTCAATGACGACAGCGATCCTTGGTCTATGATACCAAACAAAAACAAAAAACCCGAACATTTTGCCAAATTTTAAAAATCCGCCTCAATGGAAAAAATTTCTCAATGGAAAAAATTGTTTAAATTTTCAATTTAAACAAAAATCATTAACATAACTAGTTATAAGAGGGTCACTTCAAAAGTAATGCACAACATTTTTTTTAATTTAATTTTTTATTTACAGATTTGCTATTGTTCCAATGAGGAGATACATGCTTAAGAACAAAATATTTTTCTACATAATCGCCATGGCGTTCAATAGCCTTATACCACCTCGGAACAAGTGCCTGTATGCCTGCCTGGTAAAACTGTGGGGCGGCACACCTGAGCCACTGTTTAGTGGCAATCACAAGGGATTCCTCATTTTCAAACTTTGTTCTGCAAAAGGAGTCCATGAGTTTGCAAAAGAGATGGTAATCCAATGGTGCCAGATCAGGGTTGTGGCAACATTGTCCACCCAAGTTTTCTGATAGATTCCGTGCAATCTGAACGGGCATTGTCATGCAACAGCAAAACATCTTGCTTTTGCTTCTGCCGATGCAGTTAATCATGTCTCAGCTGAGCTTTAAGTTTTTTCAGGATTGCCATGTCTGCATCAAGTTAAAGGTTGTCCCTCAGAGCATGATATCCAAAAACCATTGCCATAACTTTTCCTGCTGAAGGTGCAGATTTTAATTTTTTTTTTTTTTGGGGTGAATTCAGATGATGCTACTTTTTGATTGTCGTTTTGTCTCCGGTTCAAAATGGTGCAGCCATGTTTCCCCTCCCATCACAATTCTTGAAAGAAATTCCTCTATATCTTTCTCGTATTGAGTTAAAAGTTCATTGCATATGTTTCTTCGGCTTTCCTTGTGCGCGTTAATGAGCATCCTTGGAACCCACCTTGCACAGACATTCAACCCCAACTGTTTCAGAATTCTTCATACACTTCTTCCCCAACGCCCAGTTGGATTGACATTTCTTTCACAGTTACGCATCTGTCTGCAATAATCATGTTGTTCGTGTGCTTCACATTGTCAGCCGTTTGCGAGGTGCAGTCTGCCACTGTGCTGCAAATCCTCAATACTGGCATGGCCATTCTCACCTAATGACCTATGTACCCAATGACTAATGGTACTGTGATCGACAACGTCATCTTCATACATCTTTTGCAATCTTTTCTGGATGTTTCCAACTGTCTCATTCTCACAAACCAGGAATTTAATAACAGCATGTTGCTTCTGACACACATCAAAAGCAGCAGCTATCTTTCATGAATGCTACAACCACGCCACCTGTGGGAACGGGCTGCATTCCATTTGATTAGAGGCAGGAAGGATGCTTCTGTGCACTATGAAAATAGTAAATCTGTAAATAAAATATTAAGTAAAAAAAAAAAATGTTATGCATTACTTTTTGAGTAACCCTCGTAAAATAATGTATAAAAAAAAATCCTGCTTATATTATCTGAACAACATGACTTATTCAGGAAAATCTGTGCAAGTATGTTTCTGTTGAGTGTGATGCATTGTGTATAGTGCTTTGTGGCCAGTTAAACATGAACTTACAAACAGCAAACCCAAATAAGGAAGATTAATTTATTGTTATTCAAATTTACAGCCACTGCATATTCATAAATGGATAGAATCTGTTTATGACCTGCATACCATACAGCACTGTTAAAGGTTGGTTAAGGATCATTAAAATTTCTTATTAAATTTACTGTAACCTCTTAACTCCTTGGCATTTAATGATTGTATTACGGCATTTTAAGTATATAGTTGGTTAAGGATTTTTCACCTAGATCAATGGCCTACTACTATAGAAATGTGGCCTTTCCAATTAGGGTTACCTGAAAAAAGATTAGGGCTTGCATGCATGGGAGATCTCATTAAAGAAAATCACTGTATATTCAGATCAACCACAGAAATTGTTGGCATTAGTGTTCCAACTGATTCTGATTTTGAATAGCAAAGATCAGGAATGACTTATTGTTAAGATTGTTTCAGGAGATGAAACACTGTTAAATTAAGAGCCAAAAGACAGAAAGCCTACTATGCAGTGAAAAAAGTTCACTGCCTAAGAAAAATTTTAAGATGCAAAAGATCCTTAGGAAGATCTGTGAAATTATTTACCAATGGAATAGAAGGATCGTAATGTAATGAAATGATAGCTGTAGTTTGCAAAACCTACATAAAACAATCAAGAAAACGAATGACAAGGCAACAGACAGAGCATCTTGCTGTTCCATTGCAAAGAATATGTAAAGTCCATTTCTCGAAAGAAAAGCTTTCTATGACATATGCTTATAGACTGATGTTTCCAGAACATAACAGCGACATCTATTGCTCAAATTTGTAACTGAATCTTATAAACAGAATGAAAACATAATGGGTTTTGTATTTTCTACAGTTACGAATATATTTTTATATTATTGCTATTAGTTAAATAATTTTATAATTTTTTAATAACTTGGCTTGGCTATGTAATGTTGATGTAGAATTGTCCTCATATTAATTCTTCCATACTTAATTCCCAGAGCTATGTGAAGAATTTGTTGCAAAATTGACTGAAGCTTCGAACTCATATTAAGTGTTGGATATTCATTCTAAAAATGAATAATTTCACTGATAGTGGCTCTAACAATATATAAGCCAAAGTATCCATATCTACCATTGGCTTTACATGAATTCGCTCCATGTCATGAGCAGTGAATGAATTTCTGGCAATGGTAAGGATTTCCTGTGGAAGAACCTTTCGTAGACAATTTTCTTCACCGACTATGCAGACAAATTTGTTGCGGTAGCCATTCTATCCAGTGCTTCAGAAATATTGAAAAACGTTCCAAATTATGGATTTAGCTGTGTAATGTTTTCTCTTGCATACTGCAGAGATGCCATTTCTATGTTTGACATCACAATTTCCATGCAAACTTAAAAGTGATCAGATTTTGCCAAATAAGAAGGTTTTTCTCAATTGAAATCCACTTTATTTGTTAACATTTTTCTCAGAATCAGCTTTTGCAATTCTATGAACAAGGTACAAATCACAATAATGGGGTAAAAGTCTTAAAGCTCAGGTGTTTTCTTTATGTGCGTGTATGTTTTTAAGTTATTTGTTTTTTTTATTTAAGAAGATGGTGTACATATGCAAACAAATAAGAAACATGTACAAATCAAAGGTGCTTTGATAAAATAATATTCATGTATCTTTTTAAAATGTTTAAGCCAATGTTTGGTGAGAGTTGATAAAATTTGTGTTATTCAATATTCTATCAATTCTCATTTATTCATGTCAGTTGCTTCAATCTGCCCCACAGCCATTCGTTAATGATCTTACAAGTCTCCAAAATTATCTAACAATATCTAAATTTCAACATAAACAATCCTCAATCAAATAATCTTGATGAACTTTACTAATTTTACTCCCTAATATGGTCTCAGTTTATTACCAGTCAGTACTGTTTACTACTATTCATTCTATCAGTGAAGCATACACACTACTACGAAGTATCTTTACCAAGCCCATGGCAGTAGTGCACTAGTTATCCATCTATCAACAAATACATAAGATAAGATAAAGACATAAAGACAAGAAAAATATGAACATAGTTTAAAACATCAGAGATAGTTTCAAATCTTCTGAGTAATCACAGCAGATGAGAAGGGAAATCTGTCTCTTATAACATTGGAAAGATTTCAAATTCCTGATGCTCCTAGGAAGATTACTGCAGAGAAGAATTTATTAAAAAGAAACTCAGTAAAGGAATTTGAATAAGGCAACGACTTTGGGAGTAAGCAAGAAACAAGTGATGACGGATCAGAAAGATTATGAAAATAAAGTCAAATCAAATTTACATTAAGCCCTGTACTTGATGAAGAAGAATTATTGCTTGGAAAAAAAAATTCTCAGGATGAAAAGCTCATTCAAAACCTTGCAATCATTTTGAATCCTGGATACTAATAATTAAAGTATAAGATCAATGGATTATTTATCAGCAAGGCATATCAATCATAACCAAATAGTTATTAATGGTGATGTAGACTACTAATAAGAAATCATTCTATTCTAATAATTCAAAGTATTACATAACAGCAGCACAAATTAATGCATCAGATAAAAACTGCCATTTTGAAACAGTGCAAAGATGTCAATTAACCACATCTGAATTAAAATAGTACAATAATATTTTTAAATAAGCTGAAGTGAAATGAAGTAAGTCTACTGTAATATGAAAACCTAGACTTTTCATATTAAAAAGAGTTCAATATTTAAGTCAAAGTCAACAATGTACTTCTAAATCCCAAGCCTGTTTTTAATATAATAGAATATAATAATAGAACAAGTTCCGTGATCTTATTAGCTCTATACAGCTACACTTAAATAGGCCTACTCCTTATTGGCTCAGATGTTAACTGGGGAAGCAATATATTACTTAATATATAAAACTTTTGTAATTATTAAAAAGATATTAAGAATAAAAGCCTCAAATTAAATTACTACCAACTGTGCATTGTTCTTAAAAGGAACAATAAAATAATGAAGCTAAGAAAGCTTTGAGACATTTTATGTTCATGCCTTATGAACATTTACTCAATTACACTCATTTTTACATCAATATTATTAATTCTTAACTATTTTAAAGTTATTAAAATAACACAGTTAAATGCTGAAGTTGTTGTGGGGTAATTTATTAAAGGATTGATAATTCTACTCTCTTATACTTTATTTTACATTTTTTTGTTACAAACTAAATGAGCTACTGTAAAAATCATTTTAGATACTGTCAGAATGTTCAATTGTTGAGATGAATTAATAACAGTGTTGAAGGTTTTCTGTTTATTATTTGGCTCAATTATGGCCTTTAAGTTCTATAAAGCTGCAATTTAGCTTAAGCTTAACTATAATAATAATTTTGCTTCCTAGAAGAGAACCTGGAATTTTCAATATTGATTGAAAGTTGCTTAAGATTATTTACAATTTTGTTTATAAAGGAGTTACTTCTGAATTAAGGCCTTATAAATAACATCCACATGGTGATTTAAAAAGTAATGTTGTAACATACCATTCTTAAGGTCTTTCAAGTCAGAAAGCAAATATATTATGTCCAATCATTAGAAGGAAGCTTTGGGAATTAAAAAAAAAAAAACAAAACACTAAACTAAAAGCCCTTTATTACAAAAATACCACATGAAGCAATAAAAAACACGAAATGTCAAGAAAATAAATGTTTAAAATTGTCACCTCCAACTTTTTTTAAAAAGTCTCAATATTATTATTAATTGAAAGCAGTCTGTAGTACATAGTCAATGCATAAACAGTAAGCAATTGGTACAACAAGAATACTTCAGTATTCAAATGCATTTAATTGTTCAGTAATAATTTGTATATATTTCATCTAGGGTTATAGTGAATTTGATTTTCAAATTGAAGGGCTTAGGCAACAAACGTGTATCCATCATTTTTAAGATTTTGAGTTTTCTACTGCAACAAATGTGTAAACACCATTTCTATACATTTAGTTCAGTTTGGTGGCGCTACATGGTGCCATTGGTTCTATCTGGCTGCTGTGTGGTTTGGTGTAAGCGCCAAGCCGCTTATATTCTAGTGCAAGAAACGTGTATGCGACGTTGGCAAACAAGAAGGCTGTCTATGAACGCCCGAAACGTGCTGTGAAGAAAAGATTGGTGGAAGCAGAAGGCTAAGTTGTTCCAAACTTAGCAAGAATGGGAACTTCACAAAAGGAGAGCTGAGAATGCTTTCAAACACATGAAGGCAGACGGAGAAAAGGCCAAAACAACCAACATGAAAGTCCTAGCATTTGATCTACAGCAAGCATTGCCAAGTCTATCCATCTCAACCAGCATTGTATTCTACAAACGTCAGATATGGACTTATAACTTAGGGATTCATGACTGTGCCACAAATAACTCCTATATGTGTATGTGGGATGAAGACACAGCGAAAAGAGGATCTGATAAGATACTTAGTTGTTTACAAAGATACTTCAATCACACTGATGCTACCACCAGCCATATAACGTTATATTCGGACAACTGTGGAGGACAAAATAGGAACATAAACATGACTGCTTACTTTTTTTTTATCTTGTTCAGAGTAAGAGGTTCAAGGTAATTGACCATAAATTTCTTATATGTGGACATACTTACTTGCCATGTGATAGACTTCGGACTAATCGAAAAGGCAAAACGCAAGAAAACAGCAATTTACTTGCAACCGATTACCATGATTTAGTCCGTAAAGCCAGGCTACGTAATCCTTTTGTTGTTTTACCAATGGCCACCCACAATTTTTTTTCTGCTGATAACTTAGCATCCAACCTTCTCAATCGTAAACAGGATGTACGTGGTGAGAAAGTAAGATTCATAGACATTTCTTGGTTTCGTTATTCGTGTGAATACGCCGATGGCTACCAATTTCGGTATACACTCAATGAGCTAGAAGATTGGAAGGAGGTTTGCCTCATTCCGCAGCGTGCTAATCGAAAAGTTGCCGTGCCCAACAACCCACAGCCTAAGTATTCTGGGCTTTGTAGAATATCCCCAAAAAAGAAAAAAGATCTGACAAACCTATTAGACTATATTCTGCAAAGTGACAGGGCTTTTTATTCAAATCTTCCCGTGGCCACAGATGTTGATGAAGATGCCTAATTATATTGCAATGTATTATTGATACACATATGTATTGTGTTCATTCATTCCCAGTAAATAGTTATAATGGTAAAAAGGAGGTATTTTAATACATACACAGTTGTTGCTGTGAAAAGCGTTGTGCAACAAATGTGTAAGCGCCAAATTACTGCTTATAGTGCACATTTCTTTAAGATACCAAACAACAATGATCCATTGTAATGGATCAATACATTATTTAGAATTTAAACTTCCATACAAAAATAATGAAACATATATTTATGCCTTATGTAGGGGTCGGGCAGGTTCAAACTTTAACTTTAAATATCTAAAAACAGTAAATTGGTGGATACACGTTTGTTGCTCCAAGCCCTTCAATTAATCCTTGATCCCAATTAAGTTTTTAAGATCAAGCATTTTTTGGTATTTTTAAGTAATGAAAAATGAAAAGGGATTTATAATATAAATAATTAAATAGTTTTTCTTTTTACTCACTTTTTTATATTTTTTGGTCATATATTTATCCCAGTTCTCAAGCATTTCCAACCACTTCAGCTCACGCTTTCGAAGAACTTCCACAGGTATTTCTTGAACACTGCAAATAATTGTTGAAAAAAAACAAATTAACTGTCATTACATCATGACTGAATTATAAACATTAACTGAAAATTTTAAATTCAAATCTTATAAATAATGAAAAGTAATTATGTTTCCATTTATTATTACTTATAATGATGGGATCCAATCTTCCTAAGAAATGAATCAATGAATTCTATCTACAGAATAATGAAGCATCAGAACATAATAAAAATAATGACTAGCATTAAGTTTTCCAGCCATCATTAATCAGCTCTGCATCTGATGTGAACTTGTCTAATGAGCGAGTCTAACGTACTTACATCTAGAGTATGTTTGCAAATGAACCAAAAACCCACTTCTTTGAACTGCAAAATGGAAAATGAACAACTTATATCTCTGAAATCCTTTCCTTTTCATATTCCAACTTAAGCTTACCTAGGCTTTTCTGTACATCCAGAAAATCTCCAAATGCATAGGATAATCTATATATGAACTGCCAGACACAAAAATCTAGTAAATCAGATCATTATCAAACATTAATATGGGCATCTGTATGTTAAAGATGAAAGTTGCAGTAGAATAATGTGGCTCTCAATAGAAACACAAAGTAAAACAGCAGGAATTTATTGATGGAGAGTCTTAATAGATGCCAATTTGAAGTATGCCAAAGGAGTGCACTTATGGATATCAGCTGCTTCACCAGGTCCTAAATGGATCCAGTAATAGGGAGGCATGATACCAGTTGAGCTGTCTATCAAACAGTCAGTAATTTTCATAGCACAATAAGCACTGAAAAATTGTACAGTATGCTTAGCATTTAATACAGACATAACTCTGCTTCCCTCCTCCCATATGCACCACAGAAAGAAGAGTAATTTATCGACTATCAACTCTGAAACTCCATGGCAATATCCATTGGTCTGTAGCCCTAGCATTGCAAAAAATCCATGAGAACCATCATATAGAATGAAATTGGACTACAGCAATAACAATAATGGGAGCAAGAATGACACTATCTTACTATAATGACTTCATGTAATGCCATCACATCAGAATAAGAAATTAATTTTTCTTTTTTAAATTATACAGGATGTCTATAATTAAAGTCCAAGAATGACACTATCTTACTATAATGACTTCATGTAATGCCATCACATCAGAATAAGAAATTAATTTTTCTTTTTTAAATTATACAGGATGTCTATAATTAAAGTCCACCTATTCCACACACACTACAGCAAAAGCTACTTATCGGAATGGCACCAAATTTGCAGTACGTAGTAATGACATCATGGGAAGGACATTCATTGAAAAAAAAATAAGTTCCGAAAATCACCACCAGGGGGTGTTTGTAGGCATGTATGCTGACCATGACAATGCAGTACAGTGCTGATATGGGTACAGTCACGTCACAACATGTTCAACTGTTGAATGCAAGGCGTCTCTGGAAATGTTGAGCATGTGATGTGATATGTTTGCTTTAAGATCTGCCAAGGTTGCTGTGTTGTCATGATAAATGAGATCTTTAAGATACCCCCACAGCCAAAAATCACATGGGGTGAGATCCAGTGAGCATGTGGACCAAGCAGTAGTAGAAGTGATGGTTCATGATGCAGTCATCAGTTAAATGATTGTGGAGCCTATTTAACACAATTGGGGGTGAGATCCAGTGAGCATGTGGACCAAGCAGTAGTAGAAGTGATGGTTCATGATGCAGTCATCAGTTAAATGATTGTGGAGCCTATTTAACACAATTGGCAATGTGTGGAGGGGCACCATCCTGCATTAACACTGTTGAATCAAAACAGTCACTGACATTAGTGGAGTGCTGGAATCACTGAAGTGGTTAGTAATCATGCATATCCAATGCCAGTAACAGAACATGGAGTAGGACCTGTGCACCCACAATCTTCAAAGAAAACATCTAACAATGAATGATGATGTAAACCCACACCAAACTCACTTTTAGGGAATGTAAAGGAATTTGCAGACATGCATTGTTGTTTTCTCTCACTCAAATGCAACAATTTTGCATGTTAACTACACCATGCAGATGGAAATATGCTTCATCCGTCCAGAGAATGTTCCAGGGCCATTCCGGGTCAACCTCAATAGTTAAGAACTGTAGTACGGAACATCTGTGGTTGAGGAGGATCAGGAGGCAGCAGTTGTTGAAGGTGAGAAAAACAGGCTGGCCCAACGAATGTGCAATGCGTCGAACACTGAAGCTGGCCCTGACATTTGACGTCCTGTCCTCTTCCACTTAGGTCACTACATTGTCAACCATCTGCACAGCAACAGGCTTTCACATTCAATAACCCTGTTTCTGTAAATTTGAGGATCATTTTTCGTCACCCATTTGCAGTCATTGGACCTCATCGAAGACCTTTTAACAACCTAAACCTTCACAAAGCTTCTGGTGCAGAATTCCCTTTTTGGTAAAACAATTTTACAAGTAATGCACATTCTCATAAACTTAACGTCATTTTGAGTTGAACACAAAATGCGAATGAAAACACATGTGAGGCTGTTGCTTAAATAGTGATACAAGGAATGATGTGCTAATGGAAATTTGAATTTCTTATACCATACACGCCTACAAATGTGTGCTGGAGAGTTTTGAAACTAATTGTTTTTTCAAGCAGTGTTCTTCCCCTGGCATCATTACAATGTACTGCAAATTTGGTGCCATTCCGATAAGTAGTTTTTGCTGTAGTGTGTGTGTGGAATAGGTGAACTTTAATCATGACATCCCATACATCTAGTTTTAATCCCACAAAATGTCATTTATGTAGCTTTAAAATTCCTTTTTACATTTTGTGTTCTGCTAGACTTCGGATAAAACTTGCTAATGAAGATTCAATAACTTGTAAAATATTTTAACAAGCCTTTGGCAATATAATTATGGCTTACAAAGTCTCCGAGTGGTGTTCTGAAAATTGATTATATAGACTGCATTTAAGCAGAAGAGGAATGTGGACCCAAGGAAATACAGAGAATGCAAGAATAGTTAGAAATGTTCTTGAAGAGATTGGAATATGTAAAAAGTTTTAACACAAACCACAATATCAACTAGATGTATAATCTTAAAAATAAGAGGCACATCAGCCAAATTTCTCCCAAGCATTCTGATAGATGTAGGAACTAAGAGCACATGAAAATGTGTAAGGATAATTTGCTGATAAATTGTTCTAGATAATTAGCATTAGAAATCAAAGAAATCAAGGTTTTTTTTACTTCTAAAAAAATAAGGGGGTAAATGAATGGTGTTTAATTGATCCTAAAAAGTTCTATCTAATTAATGCTATATCATAATTTTTGGCTATTTCACAATTTCACATCTATAAAATTTAAGACAGGAAAGGAAATGAGTACTTGAAAATTTTACTGTTCTAATTTGAATTAGTTAAAGACTATGCTTCCAGTGGCAAAATTTTTAGTAAAGCCAATATTAGCAAACATCGTGTTAGAAGATTTACTTGGAAAACATAGGAGATAACAATATGTTTTTTCAATTAATCTGTGAAGGTAAATTTACAACAAGAATCAATATTTTTTCACTTTTCTTATTAGCTACATTTAACTATTATTTAGTACACAAACAGACAATTTATTCACCCTCATTTCTTGTAGTTGCAATTATTTTCTGAGATTCGGTTATTCAGATCTACAGTCTGCATGTTTTGTGAAATTATAGCAGTGCTAAGATGCATAATACAACAATCTGCCTCTACACCTTCTCCTTAAAACAAGGAGGATGGCAATTTAGTACTACTGTACTTCATACTTTATTATAGATACTTTTCATTTATTAAATTGAAAGTTCCATGATTTTGAATAAAATCATGGAAACACCATCAAAAGTAAACATTATGTAAACAAAAAAAAAAAAAAAGTAGACTACAATTTTGTGATTAAAATTCATGTGCTATCTTAGTTCTTCTTCAAAGATGGATTAATAAAAAATAAACATGTATTTGAATTAAGTTTATTTTTTAAGTCATATGTGACTTTCTAGGGTAACTATTTCCCATTCGTTGATATTGCAAGTAGAAGTAGTCATCTGATGAAACTCTGGTCCAAAGCCAGAACTGGTCATATTATATATTATCATCGTTATCATTTCATCTGGGTGACTATCCAATTAGTTGTGTTGTGACTACGAATACGAAACTCTACAAACATATGCACAACATCAATTCCAGTCCATAAGAGTCAAGATGCTATTGGCTTTCATCCATGTACTGTGTAATGTACTTTTCATCTCTTGCTGCCAAAACCTAAAACGGACATTGAGCTATCACTGACATTTGATTTGGATATTCGTATTAAAAAGAAAGTAGGTAAAGGTCCAAACAGTTGTGGGAAGAGAGATGAAACTTAAACAATATACTAAATTAGTTCATTTGTTTGACTGAGGTCAAAGTACCCCATAAATGGTTTAAATTTATGTTATTATTAATCTTAACTGATAACTGCCAATAAGCTTGAAGTAGTTGTAAGTAGAAAATCATTTCTGAGTCCAGCACTTCATTTTACCAGTGTTGAAATATTAGGGGAGGTGGTGGTAATATGGACCACTTTTTTATTTTTAACAAAATCTTGAATTTCAAGTGGCTCTAATGTATGAAAATCGTCAGTAGCATTAGTAGAAATATCGTGTGAGATAAATATCACACATTTTTAAATAAATATTTAAAACTCTTGAATAGGTACAATTAATTAGAACATTCTACAAAAAAATGAATTGTTGAACTGGGGTTGTAATATGAAACAGATGTTAAAATGCAACAATACTTCTTTATTATTGCTATTATAGTGAAAAAATCATTTATTGTTGATACTTTAATGCATTGTTTTGCTTCACATCAATAGAAAATATAGAAACTATAGAGAAAAAGTAAAAATTAATGCTGAACACTTTATAATTGAAAGAAAACGCTCAATTAAAAATTGCAAGTCTTTCCTGAGCAAAAATCTGCTGATTTGGCGTTTTCTTGCATTTACCATATCTTCTTGACACCATTTCTGCCTTAGTCCCTTCTTTTCAGGTCCTAATTTGCTTCTTGGCATCGTGAGGTTGTATTATGGAACAACTGTTTCATATTACCACCAGTCGCCATATGGAAATTGACTGATCCATTCTCAGTAATCAAATATTAATTCTTATGTACTGAATACATCATTTTGTAGTTCAGTTAATTAATAATGATATACAATATAAGCAAAACCTCATTCGTATTAATAACAGTATCAGAAATTGTGTTGAATCTTACCCTGTGAAAACTTTCAGGCTTACGAAAACACACTACTTCTTCTCATAACCATACACAACGAAATACTGAAGTTACCTGCCTCTAGGTGGCTAAAAGGAACACCAGCGATAAAAATTACAGCGGTTTCCGGATGTAGCAGCAGCTACTTGCACAAAAATTGCTGTTCCATATTACAACCCTGTTCCATATTACCACCTTCTCCCCTATCATTTTCTTTTAAATCTGGGGAAAATATCGTTTTGTTTGGTTGGCTATTTCATTTCTCATGAATGCTTGGCATTTATTACATCTTTTTATTTTAGAAAATTAAAAAAATAATATAATAAATTGAAGCAAAATCCCCTTTGAACTATTTTCTATCATCAGTTTTACCACCAACTACAAACCAAATTTTATTTCTGATAATACTTCTATTATTTTTACTGGAGAATCTTCACTAGTATGCAAGTGTGTGCGCTTTAACTCCCAAAAAAGTTTTAGAAGAAAAATTAAAAAAAGTGGCTACAATGATACAGTTTTGATTAGGCAAGACTTGGATATTTTACACAATTTTTATAGTAAATATAATAATAAAAAGCAGACCTTGTATTCACAACTGACAACTTGAGACAACTGTTTCATGCTTATTAATGCTCATCAGCAGAAGTAGTCACTTCTGAAAACCCAGTTCTTTGGTGTAAAATTAATAGATTTTGTTTCTAGGAAGTACAGTGGGACTTTCAAAAAGATAAAAAAAAAAAAAAATCACTATAAAAGTGATTTCTTTCTTTTAACTTTCTAAATATGTTTATGTCCAAAATGAGAAGGAAAAGATCATATATGGCCATTACAGCCTGGCCAAGCGGTCTAGATGGTGGTCTGCCATGAGGCAGATGTGTCGGAACCTGGGTTCAAATCCCGGCATCGGCATGGATGTTATTTTCTCGTGTTTCATCTGTTTTTGTAGATATAGCGTGAGCTGCCTTTTATGGAGTAACCTGGGCAATGTTTTGTCAGCTAAATGCTCACATTTTTCGCCCCTTGTTGAGGCTAATAGTGTAATTACTAAGAGCCTGGGAGTTGTCAAAAATAAAACAAAAAAGATCCTATATGAACTTTAATTATTTCACAATAAGCTTCTTTTTTTTAAAAAAAAATAAAAAAAAAAAATTCTTGGGTGACTGATAATGAGACATGTGCCTACAGGCTATGATCTTGAAATAAAATGAAGCTCAAGTCAACTGGATTATAGAAGAATGTGATTTAAAATGAGATTACTCATAACTTTTTTACCCCTTCAGCAACATGGGACTTTTATATTACGAATTCCTTTCTTATTTTTATTATTTTTTATCAATAGCCTATTATGAAGTGTATTTAAGAAAATACTGAGATGGTTAAGAGAAGCTATATTCTAGAACTGCCCAGAAAAATGGAGTAGAATGATTTGGATTCTTTATCACAATAACTGCTAGCTAGCATACACTGAAACAAATTCAATTTTCTCAAGAACAGAACTGCCCGTCTTGCCTAACCACTATATACTTCTGGTCTAATCACTAATGCTTCAAAAATTGAAAATGATAAAAGAAATGTTAAAAGAAAGTTAGTTTAATTTTGTGAAAAACAATCAAAACCAAATGGATTTTTTTTTCCTGTTCAATAAAGATAATGCTAGTTACAGTCCCTACGCTGAATAAAGATCCTCCCAGAATGCAACGTAGCTTATAGATTGAGCTTTCCTGGCCGACCGCTGACATTGAAAGAGAAGAGAAGCGACCTCTTCTCTTTCAATGTTAGCGGTCGGCCAGGAAAGCTCAATCTATAAGCTATGTTGCATTCTGGGAGGATCTTTATTCAGCGTAGGGACAGTATGTTTTTAAAATCAGTGAAAAAATATTTGGAAGATGTATTAATTCTTTATTATTTTGAAAAAATATTAAAATAAATTTTTTATGTTACTAATTTTTTTCTTCCCATTTCACTGTTCAAACATACTTTTATTATTATACTATTTTCAGAAAAACTGCTCCAAACACATTTACAAAGTTACATTCATTATTGAAATTATCTTTGCTTAATCAGATACATTTTATTGTTGATCTTGGCAATAATTATATCCATTTTCAGAATTTTAATCCTCCTCCTAGCCAAATCCAATTTCAAATTGCTCTTCATGAATTTTAATGTATCAGTTTTTGTATGTAGCTGATAAGAGTGAAATACATTAATCTTTCTAACAAACTTTAAATCAGACAATATTTCTAAGATTGATGAAAGCTAATTTCTTTTTCAGTCTTACTGCATCACTACAGCTTAAACTAATCAAATACTTTTTAAAAATTAATTGTAAGAAAGATTTAAATATATAGATTGTATCTATAAAAAAATATTAAAAAAAAAAAAAATTCTCTTTTTTTTTTTTTTTTTTTTTTTTTTCCATTTTATAATAAATTTAACACAACCTTCATTTGTAAGAAATAATAAAACAGAAAAAAAAAAAGTAAGACCCTTTTCATGGAAATTCAACCAAGCATTGGAACAAAACACAAGAAGAACAGCTTCTGAGAATGAAAAGCTTCTGATGTAATAAACTTTGATTTAAAGACAGGAATTAGTTTTTGATAAAATTAACATTTCTTTTCCTTTTACATTAATATTTTTTTTCTTACCCTTAAAATTTAAAGGAAAAAAAAATAAATAAAATAAATTTAGATTAGTTTTATAAAAAGAAAATGATGTTTCTTATTTATAATTAAATTCCTTAATGCCTTTCAGTGTAATCCTTTCAAAGGATTAATACTGTGGATTTCACAGGATTATTTTTTATTTGATTGTTTTTTTTTTTTATCTTGGAGGCCCATTTCCGGGATCGAGAATGCTTTTCCATTAGCTTTCGTGCAGACTGAGCCAAATATCAAGGGTAAATTCTGCTGCTGATTCCTAATAAGGATGAAAACAGTTGTTCAGGATTCCCGTTGATGTTGGCTAAATGTGTAAAGGCATATTTACTGTCCAACTGTGGTTTTTTTCTTGAGTTTTATAAACTCGCATTTTATTTTTAAAATTCCTTGAAGTATATTATATTTCAAAACGGGGGGAAAAAAACTTGATAATGCACAAATTCGTTAAATTCGTTTTGCTTTCACGCATTGAGCCATCATAGACAGCAATCTGGGACAGCTGTTTTGTCCTTATAGGACTCATCAGCCAGATTTAGCTTCAATGATAAAGCTCGGAATTTAACGAATTTGTGCATTTCCCGTTTTCATATTACATTTAACGCACGTTAAACCCTATTAATATATTATATTTCCTTCAGTTTTTTTTTTTTTTAACTTTCTTATCAGCTATTAGCCAATTCATTTTGTTTTAATTTTTATGTCTTTACTAGAGATTTAATGGTATGCATTTGGGATAGTGAAAATGGGGTGAGAGACTTTTCCTAACTGCTGAACAGATTCAGAATAGATTTTAAATTCAGTCTCACTTAAGACAAAAAAAAAAAAAAAAAAAGTATTCTGCTTCCAGAAGCAATAAAATATTTTAACAAAAACAAAGATAACTATGACCACAATAATTTTTATCACTAAATATTCCAAGTTTCCATTTTTATTTCTTTAGATAGAAAGAATTCACTAAAAACTTAAAATATAACAACAAAAATAAAAAATAAAAAAATAAAAGGAGAGAAACAAATATTACACTTAAATGAGATTTAAGTTGACAAATACATTGCTGTTGGTATGTAAGTAAAAAGAGATAAAATAATCATCCTTACTTTTCTGTGAAAAGGTCAAATGTTTTGGAAATATTTAAAGTAACCATTAACTTTGAGATGAATAGGAATCTCCCCTTTTTCCATAATTTAATATTTTTCATTCCTGACAATGTGTGCGATTTTGAATCTAGATGAAATGCTTGTTTTTTGCATTTGAACTTTTAGGTAATACTGCTTAATTTCAAATGAATTTTAATGTATAGAATAATCTTCTATTAAATGATGTTTGAACTTTCACTAAATAATAATAATAATGCATTAGTGAGATAAATAATAAATAAATAATTAAATCTGGAAAGCTTTCTTAATGTATTCTTGGATACCTTGGAATCTATTAAACTTCAATCATAAATCTCGAAGAAATTTATTTCAATATTTTAATTCTGCTGGCTTTAATTGAAGATTAAAACTGAAAACTCCAAATTCATTTTGCTACAAATATATTTATTCTCTATAATTAATCCTAATTATATTTAATTTTTTCCTCTAAAATTGCACTGTTTAGGAGCTTAAAGTCATAAGAATACAAAATACAAAAATGCGAAGGACATCAAACTCTGAGGCAAGGTGAATGGCCACTTCGCAGTTAGAATATCTGAGGAATCGACGATGTATATACACACAGATGACAGCTTTAAACACCATAATTACTTTCCCAGGTCACAAGGTTCGTTTTTAACTAATTATATGATCTGAAATGCTCTTAAAATAACACAAACAATTAAATTTATCATGCTTTAATTGATATCTTAATTAGAACCTTAACAATTAATATCTCAGTAATTAGTTTATACCATTAACCTCATTATCAGTCAATTCTGAGACCTAATCCTTTTTGTTTTTATTATTAAAGTAATAATGATTAACATATATTAACATGCAAAATACTAATTAAAAACCTAATATAATTTCTAAAATTGGATGTCATCTAAATCCGTTTGTGTTTTTTTTTTTTTTTTTTTTTTCATATAATGTTATATTTTTTAACCACTTAAAACACATTTAAATATTTAAAAAAAAATACATTTTATTGTTTTATGTGGTTCTGTAAAGCGAGTCAACATTAAAAAATGTTATGAGGAGTTAGGAGAAAGAATTCAGATAATGGAATGCGTTAATCAAGTTTAAATCTGCAAACGAATGAATGAATGAATAAAATCGGTGACGAGCACAGAAATTTTCAGAATGATGGAAGGGTTATGGAAATTACATTTAAAAAAAAAAAAAAAAAAAAAAGACTGAAAATAAAATAAATGAACACAATCTGCATATAAATTAAGACATTTTATAGATAAATTACGATAATTTAAATAAGACTTTTAATATATTTTTTCCCCTCAATATCTTTACAACTTGAGCACATCACTGGATTAAATCTTCAAATTATACGAATAACTTTTTATTTTCGTAATATAAATTGCGTTTTGTGACCTTGACATATTGCATCACGTGACCATCAATTCCGGCACTGTGGCCAACAGTATTATAAGCAACGGCTCCACAATGTTACAACAATGTTAACAAAACGCTAATGCCTGTTTAGATGATACAATAATAGTCTAACCATCCATCAAAAATTAATATAACCCTTCTAAAATGATAAGCGCGTAACATTTAATATACAAATGAAAGAGAAATAATATACAAAGTATTAAAATATTTAAACAATTAGAAATAAAGAATCCACGATTGTAGTGTAAATAATCCTAATAAAAGAAAGTATATTTTATTCTCCTCCTATCATAAGTAACAACAAAATACAAGCATACATTTTCTACAATAATTAATAAATTTATATCTGCATCCCTGGATTCGCTAACAAAAGGCTGACCTCCTAAACTCAATCTAAATATGAACAGAAGTAGCCACTCAATTGAAATGTGATCGTCTCTGACCATTAGTGTTGGAGCCACCTGCACCTGATACAACTCCGTTGCCCACACAAATAATTACAGTACCAGATCGATATTTTCTAGCAGTTTTATTTTGGCATGTTACGAACTTATAAAAAATACACACATTCAGAATGCTGAGCTTATAAAGTTATACACAGTATATAAAAAAAAAGAAAAAAATAATTTTTAAAGATTTGTTATTTTATTTTGTTTAATATTAAATAAAAAAATGAATATATTAAGAGCAAGCTAAATGAAAGGTGAGGCCGAGGTCACGACTTGCGATCCCACCCCCACCCACCTTTGGCGAAAAAAAAAAGAGAAAAATTTGGCCCAGGACATGCTAAATTGTTTACAGATCATAATAACAATCGGTAAAACAGCTACATACTAGCCGAGAGTAAGTACTGTCATTGCAGAAAAGATAATAAAAATATTCAAGGGTAGGGTCCTTAAGGACTTATCAGCTGAAAATTATTTTTTGAAATGGGTCATTGCAAAAATGCGGGGTAGAAACCATGTCACCAGCCTTACAAAAATGGTTTCAATGAGAAAAATCTTTACAGCCAGGTTGTTCCTTTATAATGTTCTTAAGCCAAGCTTTAGGTTTTTAATATCATTTATTTTTCCCAGAATTCATTGCAAAAGACCTGGAATGTCCACTCCATGGATTGCTCCCAAGGCAATTCTACAAAATATACCATTATTTCCAGGGTTATAATTCGTGTTTTTCTTTTTCAACATTTTAGTTAGTTTATGTAGAACATACATTTTAGATTTAAGAATTGAATTTTGATTGTTTAATTAATTTATAACAAATGTTCCCAATAAAATGTGTCCACTTAGTGAACAACAATTTAACAGCCCATAACAATCACTAGAATGAACTGCTAGCCACCAGCCTGTGTTGAAAGGAAGGGAAGCTATTTTGACTGATCGACAAATGGCGAACCTAGAGAGCTTTGTTTTTGCCTGTGATATTCACATTTGGCTATCTCATCAGTCCACTCCGTGGTTAAAATTATTTAGGTAAATACACAATCATTTTCCACTATCTAATTATTACTGTAGTGATTAATTACATGGTTTAATTTTATATTGAAGTCAGCATGTTTCTAACCTCAATGTCTGGTTCACTAAAAATTAAAATCAAACAATTTGTCCACTTCGTGATCATCCTCTGGTCACGAAGTGGACACTTTCAACATTTTTGTGTTAAATACAAACATTTGAAGTAGAATTCACATATATTTGAATAATTTATGTCTTGCCCATTTTTTTTCAGTAGCCTACTGATTGCTTAAAGTTAGCTTTAATAATTTTAATTCCTGTTTTGATAGGTTTGTAATGGTGCAGAAGGGAATTACTATCTGCTATAACTGGCAAAAGCCAATTTAACATTCTTTTATAAAAACTAAAATGAAAAATAATAGTGTCAAATAGAAGGGACTTCTAAGTTCTTATTAGCATTGTTATAAATTGTTTAGGTTTTTAAGATTTGTCGTACTTTTCTCTACAGAGATAAATTCCTTGAAGAGAAAAGAAGGTTCACAAGAAACTCAAAGAAGACAACCTCCTCAGCCTTGGATGGAAATTATGGTATTATAACATGGTGGATATTCACTGAAAATTCCGTTTACATAAACAGCTCTAACAAAAGTTTATCACTTTCTTCACATAATCTGTTTCATAATAAGCATAGTTACCTCTTAAAATATATATTGTTGTAACCTATGTTATTTTCTTAATAAGTGTTAAGCGCCAGCAATCGGAAACTTTTTATGGATGATGTCTACTGTGAACCAAAAGTGAGCTCTGGTCGATCTCTTGAAGACCCTGGATCCGCTTCAGAGAGACCAGGAGTAATCGTTTCTACTCAATCCCTAGAGACTGCTCTTCCATCTGCAATCCACTTTGATGAACTGTCAACAGGAAAGTGGGTTGTAGTGGACTTCGAGGGGCTCTTATACCCAGAAAAGGTTATGAAAATAAAGCATGAAGAACATTTAGAAGTTTCCATTATGCGTTCTACATCCGGTGGCCAATTTTCTTGGCCAGAAAAATTTGACTGAATTCCATACTTTTGAGCGATGTGAAGACCATTATAAAACCACCGATTCAAATTACATTTGGAAGGAGAAAAATTCATTAATGTTTTCCCAGAGTAACAGAAAATACTTTTTCCATGAATTGTGGACCTAGTAAACTGTGGAATTTTAACCTGCTTTTTCTTGTTTTATTTGGCTGAAAAATATAATTTTTATTTAATTTCAGTTGTAATGACATTATACAAGGAAGGCTTAATTTTAATTTGCACTTTATTTTTAACTCCTGACAATAAAGGTCTAATTACGTGACTTCAAGACGCAATTATTTTTCCATTTCTTTACACCAAAAAGGTACTCAAAAGTATTTTAACACTTGTTAATTCTTTCCCAGGATACAAATAAAAACATAATTAAAAATATCTACCAATTCCAGCTGTGGATACTGTACTTCGTGAAAACAGAATTCCGAACCGCTAGCACCGAAGTCCACTTCGTGAACACATCAATTTTGAAAATATTTAATTACTGATTAAAAGAAGTCTAATGAGATGGCTCATCAAGCAAATTAGCTTAAAAGTTGTTCAGAGTATATTCAGGAATTTTTTGATATTTTTTTGGTTACAATTTATATATTTCCAAACTAGACCTTCATTTTACTCCTTGTGTTGGCAATGACCCAAATACACATTGATGTAGGGCTCTCCCACCCATTGTATAATACTAAGAAAAAGAAGACAACTGCACACAGTAGACAAGACATCACGTTGATTGACAAAGCACAGAGAACAGCATTTCTAATTATATAAACATCCCAAGTAATAACAATATATCATCAAGTTATCACAATGAAGTATCCAAATACTCTGATCTTGCTATTGAAATTCAAAAACAGTGGCACATGAAAACAGTTCCGATCATTATCTCTGCAATAGGTCTAATCCCAAAGAATCTTCATTATAGCCTTAACTTACTGACACTTCACCCAGACATAATCAAGCAAATATAAAAAGCTACTCCGAAGTACACGTCACATGGGTTCCCATGTAGAAATTTTCGAACTAATTCATTATAAACCATATAAAACCATATTTCCTTCGTCTTGAGAAAGAAAATTCCGATGAAAAGTCGTATCAAAACCACCATTCAAAACCTGAGCAAACAATTTATGATGATGATTAAATTTCAAGTAGCTAAACGCCATCAAATACTGAAACGAAAATGTAAAGTTTGGTTAAACAATAAAAAAACTCAAAATAATAAACTGAAAACGTTTTTAGTTATTGCTGTTCTTTTTCTGCTAAGCTTAGATGTGCTTAAATATAATGGCATCAAGTATTAGTGAAAACTAGCAAAAACAAACTAGCCCATTATTACATAACGCATCGTTTTAATGAGAAGGCTTGTGGTTACTTGGCCGAAACTAGTATATGGCTTAACCTTGGCGGCCATTTTACCTCATTATTTCTTAGACGAAAGTAAACATACGTAAATGATTAAAAACAAAGGCTCAATCCGGTCTATGAAAGCGAAAGTTTCGTAGTTATTCGTCTACGAAAGCGAAAACCGGGTATCTTGTGAGAAAAGTCTCACTTAAAAGTCAGAATTTAAGAGCGAGTTCCTTAAGGTTTATACAGAGAGCCAAAGCAACAGATTCACCAGTCATAAAGCCAGTTGTTGGCATTTAATAGTGAGCAGATTATAGACCTCCGAGAAGCGTGAATCTACTTATTGAACCACCCAATATTAGAGCCATGACAAACATTGTCTAATAACTGTGGCAACAGTTTGACAAAAAGTACCCTCTAATCGTTCTTCAAATGAGGTTCTTCCTTCTTCAGAAGACTTAATGATCTTTTTTAACGTTGCTGTCCACTTTCCATTCATAATTTCCATCTCGATTACATGGATAACTGAGGTGCATGGATACGGTCGGATTATACAGTATAACATGCTACGAGAATATTTTAAACTACTCTGGGCGAAGTTCAACAGTTTTATATTCCGGTGCCGGAGGGTAGGACCAGGACCCCCACATCAAATTCAGTACCCAGGTACCAAATGAAATAATGCCCCCCCCCCCCCCCATGTTATGGCCAAACTCAGATTCTTAGCCAAAAATATTTCGAAAGCACCACAAGATTTCATATTTTTCCCTTTTCAACATGGCACACACAGTTCTTAGTATTATTTTTTGAGTAAACTCAAAATGTAGACTTAAATTATAAAATAGGTCTTAGAAGTGATAGGCTAATTCATATCATTTTTTTTTTTTTCGGTTAAGACTTCAGCCCCACCTATTGACCCCTCCGCTGTGGGGATTTTCCTGGGTCGGACACTGGCACACCGACGGAAGGCGGGATTGGTCAAGAGGTGGACTGGTCGAGGTTGTAACCTCCCATCACTGCTTCAGAAAATGGAAGAAATCTTGGATAGGTTTTTTTTTTTTTTTTTAGTTGGAAAGTTCATCAGCTTGCTTGTTTGTAAGCCTCCCCCCTCCTCCAATCCTTTTTTTTTTTTTGGTTTAAGAACTACGACCATCATAACTTCTATTCCAAAATTCTCGGTACGGCTATGGACGGAGTAAACCATTTTTCCATTTCATATTCAACAACTTAACAGGAGGAAAGAGAAATGATCAAATGAAGAAAAATATTCTCTTTTTCATTCTTTTCACTATCTTTGCAATATTCAAAATCTGGCTTACATAAAATAACTTAAGCGTATGTGCATCATTTGTTGTAATTTAGGATCAGTAAAAATAAAAACAATTTTATTAAAATTCAGAGAGAGAGAGAGAGAACAAATTTTAAGCTTTTATAAATTGGAATCAATTCATGTACGCTGGAAAGAAACTGTCTTTTCTCTGCCTGAAAAAAAAAAAAAAAACAAAAAAAAAACCCTATTTTTTTTCCTACTTTTACATATATTTCTGTGCTTGAGTCCTAGATTTTACAAGGATTATTTTTGCTTGATAGGTGAATTGCCAACTGGTATTGTCGTCGATGTGAGACGTTCAAGGCCACAAGGTATTCTAAGCAACTGCAGATAACAATACTATAAATATTTAGTATTATGCTCATTTTGGAATTTACTCATTGCTTATCATTTACTGTACATGATAATCCTTTCAAATTTGGGAATAACTACTAGAACATAGAAAAATAAGTGAGATTCTCTCGGATTATCCCATCCGTAGAATCCATCAAGTCTGGATAAACAAGGTTTCTGCTTATCCTTATATATTATTTCTCAAAGGTGTTTTGTATCGGTACGCCATATCTCCCTTAATACTTCATCAAAATCAATGATTGAGACATCTTTTTGAAGATTATTTTCGTCATTAGCGGTGAACGTAAACAGTGTTGAAAATTAATGTTTTCGTTTGAAAAACTATTTTAAAAACCTTTTTATAAAAATGGAGAAGGCGCCATCTATTGACAATGTTTGTAACTAACATGCACGACAACTGTTGTAGTTGTTTATTAGAGGTATTGGAGGTGTTTTTTTGTTGCGAATTATTCGCACGGGTCAACTAGTAATAAAGAAAAAGTAAAGATTAATGGTGCTGCAGTACTTTTAACGGATTGGGACCATTTCTTTTGAAGAATATAATTATATATCACTTTGGATTCTTCATAGTTTGTTCAACGAGATGCTTTTTAGTTTTCGGAAAAAAGTGTATAAATTAATGCTATGTATATTATATATATATAAATCTCTAACATTAATTTATACACTTTTATATATTTAATTCACCTCATTTTAATTCAGAATTATCAAAAAACAAGTTTTAACATTTACAGAAAATCGGAATTAATTCTGTGGATTTTTAATTTACTGAGTTTATTTTATTCAGACAGCTGTCAAAATTATAAATAAATAAATAAAAAAAAAATATTTTAAAATTTATTTTTTTCTAAAAACAATTTTCTTAGTTTAAATTTTGCAAATATTGCAGTTATTTCATTTAAAATTATTCAACACTACTAAATGCAACCTATATATATACACACACACGATTATACAACTTCATAATTTATTAATTTTGATTACTTTTTGATAACATATGTAAACACAGATTCAAAAATAGGCTAGGAGACTTAGGAGTGTGGGAAGAAAATGAAAGGGGCACATTTTTCGCCAACTCAGGATCAGAACTTACTGAAGTGCATATTTCAAATTTTGACAAGAAATTTTAAATCACTTTCTTAAATTCCTCAACGAAGCCTTCATTAATAGAGAAATACGTTCCTTCAAAAATTTCACCGAACTAGTTTTCCAATTTCCTGATTTTGGGCACCAGCAATTAAGCACTTTTTGATTATTATTTTCTGTTTTCCCCTAACTTGCCACTAAGAATGAAGTTCTTACATACCATTTTAATAGAGTACAAACAGAAGAAAATTTCAACTTTAATCAGAAGTTGGTTATTTCCAAGTTGGCTTCCTCAAGTAATGCAAACCACACCCACATTTTTAAGCTTCAAATCGTGTCAAGCACTTGAAACAGGAAATCCTTCCTGATTTTGTATTTCATTAAATTATGTATCTTCTTACTTATATTTGAAAGAAAACAGACTAAGAAAATGGTTACTGTCATAAAACCTTAAATGAGCTGTAACAAAAAAGAAAAAAAATATAACCACCACATGAAACTGGAGTCATCCAAACGATGTGATGGTCTGATTCTTCGAAAAAAAAAAAAAAAAAAAAAGATCGGTTTCGCGAAAAACGATACATACACACAATTACTTTTAAGCCTCTCTTGTGCAACTCCATTGGCAACAACGGAACGATATCGATGTCTTTCGGTCGCTGTATAGCACTCATTCGAAGACGCGACAGTGAGTTTACACGAATAGACAATTTTATCTGATGCTCAAAGAATTCCTCTCTTTCGTTTACGTAAAATATATTTTGGATGGCAACGGTAAAAATCTTAAGTGTAATAAGAAAATAAAATTGAATACATAAATAACTGACAAATATATACGTTAGCCTAATGAAATAACCGCTGGCACTACTGAAACCTGATTTTTTTTTTTTTTTTTAATACCAAGGTAAAAGCAAGCAATATTAAACAGCTGTTGGTCTTGAAGCATGATAATTTTATTTAAAATGATATTTACAGACAAATATACTTCAACATTTTTAAGAGAAAGATGGGGAAATTTCTGTAACTAGAATCATACTAGGGTTGGCTACTAGTAACTAGAATCATACTTTGTTTTATTATAATTAAAATCCATCTCATTAGTTACGACATTCGTAGAAATAACTTATACTGTGTTCAAAACAAAATTGAACTTTTTCAAGCATATTTCTTTTTTACTTTTATTTCGATTAGAGGATGTAATTTCTTCAACACGTCTAATTTAATGACATACAAAATATAAAGCATTATTCTTCTGTAAGCAAGTGAGACAGACTATTAAATTTGTTAATGAATTGAATTGCTGTAAAATGCACTGAATTTTGTATTTTTAGTAATGAGGCATGAGCAATTGTTTTTCGTTATCGCAGGTATCGGTAGTCAGTTCATTACTGTTCGTAGGTTTGCAAATTGCTAATCCATCGTTTTCCTGAGTCAGTTATCAAATACAAATACACCTCCTTAATGACAACTCACGAAAGGAAACAATAAAAACAATTCTCTGTATCGAATAAAACTTAACTCTTTGACCTAAGGGCTTTTTGGTAACTGAAGGATTTATTATATATTAAAAGAAAATAGGCAGCTGAAGTATTTAGACATACTAACGCTTCTTAAATGAACCAATTATTATATGAAAATTTCTACGAATTCTATTCAAAATCTAAATTTCATAACCTGCTGTTAAAATTAAAGAAAATAAGCCAACGATTCCATTTTCTGTTGAATAGTAGAATAGTGTGTTACTAATGACCTAACTCCCAACGAAGAGCACGCATACTACTATTTGTGCTGTCATGTGGTGCTGGGTGGTTGAATGGATAAGAGCAACAATGGCTATGCTGCGCCAGGCAGCTAGCCAAAGACTGCGATTTATAGGTATCGCAGGATAAATTTTAAACGCTCACAACAGCCACATTAAAAATTAGAAAATTGTCAGTATACTGATGGGAATGTTGTAATCTACTGCTTTTAAATTTAAAATTAATGCCCAATAGAAGACTGAATTTACCATGAACAATATACTAATAAATCAGATTTATTTCCGAATTATATAATTCGGAAATGAAGTTTGATTTATATACACCATCAGTAGTACTCAGGAACTTCGAGGTATTGTCTACTGTCCATTATTCAACTTCACTGTATTGGTCTCTTAAAAAAAATAAAAAACAAACAAACATGCACTTCCTATCACACTGCAATTATGTGAAAAATTTTGTTCTCGATAGACAAAAAGCGTAAGAATGCAGAGGTTTCAGACATTATTATTTTATCTTAATTTATATAAAAATCAAACTGTTTGATTTCGAATTTTAAATACTGAAGCAATTTCAAATACAGTGGAACCCCGCTATTCGTACACAATCCGTTCCAGGAGGCAGTTCGAATGGCGATTTGTACGAATGGCTAATCATTTTTTCACATAAGATATAATGTAAATTGGATTAATCCGTTCCTGAACCCAGAGATGATTGCTTATTTAAACCTTTGTAATAATATTTTAAGCGTAAAATACATAAAAACTATGAAAACAATAAATATATAGGCCTCTCTTATTATGTTTTTCTTTTTCAGTATAGACGATATGGTTGATTTCGCCATGTCATACTGAGTTGCCAGGTTAGAGACACCAGTTCCACTTTCAAACTTCGCAACGATTTCTTTTTTTCAATTCAATTGTCGTTCTCACTGCTTTCCTTTTAGGCTTGGTTGAATCAGTAATCTTTTTTGGACCCATGGCTGCACTATTTTCAATAAAAATAACAAAAAGTAACAATAAAATATCGCAAAGTTTCATGAAGCTTGCGTGGATGATGCTTAGCGTACGGAAGCTAGCACGAGACTGAACTGAAGCGACCGCGAGGGGCGGCCAGTAACAAGGTCACGCTGTCCGAATCGCGAGCAAGTGTACGAATGGCGAGTTCAATTTTACTTGAAAAAGTTGGACGAATAACGAGTTGTACGAATAGCGAGGCGGACGAATGGCGGGGTTCCACTGTATTGAATATTGTTGTTATACCATGCAATTTGTCAATCTAGTTACATTTCAAAAAATACTCAATATACGTTGTTGGCTGTGCAAATGTAAACTTCTTAAGATACTGCAAAATTTTTAAAGATGATTGAATAGATTTTATGGTTAAGCTAGAATACTTTCTAAGGAATGATATTTTTTAAATGGGTATTGTCTAAAAGGGTCCCAATGCTAAGTATTTGAGAAGTTACCAAAAGAAGACTTATTTTCCTGAAAACTAAATTACCCTGAATTAATGAAATTTCTTAATAAAAAGGGAAATTGTTGGCTTTTATCAGCCACTTTTGTATAAAAGGTTTTTTTTTATTTTTTTATCTACTGCACGAAGCAATAACTTGTGCACAAGATGTTACATGCATGAGGAATTTTTTTTTTTTCTTTGTAATTTATTTCGAAGAATTTAAAAAGCATGAGAACTAAGAATAATTCAACGTTCTTTTTCTGAATGATCTCCAAAAGAGCATGAAATAACCTGAAATAATAGTTTCTTTACTAAAATACAACCCTGCCTTATTTATTTTCTTGTTTAACCGCATCCACCTTCTTCAACTCTATTTTACGGGAACTCTCATTTCATAAAAATTACTTAGCTAACATTATTAGCTATCGAGACTATGAAAAAGTTTTTTTTTTTTTTCCCTCATGTTTTTTGTATAAGCAGAACCAAACGTAGCATAAAATTATTTATTACTAAAGAGGCTCTGTCCAGGTTCAATAAAATAATTTTATATCAAAAATTTTTCATAAATTTTATATTTAAAAAAATAATAACTTCGTCAAATTCTCAAGGTTCATTCTTCATAAATGACGCCAAATAGTTAATACACGAGCTAGTTATATGTCATTTATTGTAAGTGTATACAGTTTTAATACTTGAATAAATAAAATACGTATCCTATCTTTAAGCCTACATTTCCTATTTTATTATAATTTTTTAAAATATTTATCAGATAAAAATAGCAATATTTTAATATAATTCCTTTTACTATAAACAAACGGAAATAAAAATAAACAAATAAATTAATAACTGACAAACTAATGGATTCTCAAACTGCAAAAACGTTTTTGGTAACTTATATCATGAAAAATACATGTTTCTCCTATTTCAATTATTTATCCAATTATGATTGGTGGAACACTTAACAATAATCGTCTTCTATTTTACGTTTTGTTATAAGAATAATTTCAGAATATTCATAATAATTTAAAGATTAGGATGGCTTGTAAATTTCTTCGCCACCAAGACAGTAATATTTTCTTCTTGTACAAATGAAATAAAACTTTAAATTATTTTGTTCTTTATTCCTCCCACATGTAGTGGTTACATTTCAATGAAGTCGTTGTCATATGTTAAAAATTAAAAGTTTCAGTAAATTACATTATACTGAAAGCCTGAAGCCAAAAGTTAGAAATTACGTCTTATCAAAGAGGTAAGAATTCGTGAATGAGTTAATTTTCTTTTATTGGTTTACATAAATTAATATTTTTTTTCTAACATGCAAAGTTTCCTTTTAAAAAGGAGACTTTATTTTTTAATTTAAAAAAAAAATGTCATATTTTAGTGTATATTTGTAAATTTTGTTTTACAGTTAATAAATTGTTTTAATGATTTGAAAAACATATGTATTATTATTTTTACTGTGACTAGAACAAAATTAAAATACTTATATTTACTTGATATTTCAGGAAAAAGTTATTTTATGAAATATACAACCTTTCTTTTATTTTTTCATCCTTTGGTTTAAGTCTTTTTAGAACTTTATTTCTTTTTCTTACCCTTTTTTTGTCTATTTTGTTTTTCAGTCAATTTTATCAGTAGATCACGGATTAATGAAGACCAAGTCACCGAATCAAGGTTGAAAGAAGCACTTTTGATAGAAATTATGTAATATTAAAAGGAACAATGCCACTAAGAGAAACGGAAGGAAAAAAAAAAAAAAAAAAAACTTCGAAACATTTATCCTTCAGTGGACAGAAAATATACACAACAAAATTTTACATGAAATTTCATATATCAAAATAAAGTTCTTTAATAAATTACATTAAGGACGGCAAAAAATGAAGAGTAAAGATGGAAAACGAGAATCAGACAGGAGGAGGATAAAATCCTGGTATTCAGTTTTTTAAAAACACGTTTTTCTGCAAATAAAGAAAAATTGCGAAGAATGAGAATGTTAATTTTTGTTTGTCTGCTTGACTAGTTTCTGAATTACATTACGGATTTTTAGAAAATGTTTACTTCCGTAGGTAGAAAACTAACTTTTGGGCTACTGTAGATGAAGTATCTTTGGCCAACTGATTTACGTTTTAATGAATATATAGACGCTTGTTAACTGTCTCTTTTCATTAATTGGGTGACTAAGTTATTATTTCCTGATCTTAAAGAATATGGGGGAGTGAGAAACTTAAATTAAAAAAATTTAAATGATTACTAACATACGCAAAAAAAAAAAAAAGTAACTAACAAGGAGTTCCCCTTGACCTTTCTCTTCGACTGAAGCCCACACCCTAGTGACGGGATCACACCACAAGGAGTCACGACTATTAGTTTGATAGCCTGCCATGGAAGTGGATGCTGCAATTCAAGAAAATTACTTGACGAAAGGGCTATTGGTTTGAAAGAGCTACAGGAATAGTAGTTATGCTGCCACTACGAATCTAAAAATTTACACCAAGAAAGAAAAAAAAAAAATGTAATAATATTAATAATAATAATAATGTTAAAAAACTTTGAATTTTAGTCAAACATTCTCATGAATAGGAAATGCTTAATTAGCTAATGATCCGATGACGCACTTGTTTCATAGCTGTTTTTTAAAGACAAACATTCAATCTATTTATCTGTATCGAGGAGCAACCAGAACAAACGAGACTCACGTGATCGAGACGAAGTTCCAATAGTCTGTCGAATAAGCCGACAGATTTTCTTTTTCTTTTCACGATCTGCTAATTTTTTATAATACTTACTGGTATTAATCAAATTTTCTATACATAACGAAAAACTTAAACTCTTTAAGACACTGAATTCCTTTAAAAAAATATTCAAATAAACAAATGCAAAAAATTCAAAATGCCGAACAAAAAACAATGAATAGACATGCTAAAAATAAGTCAAGGGAAAAAAAAACAAAAAAACAAAAGAAAAACAACACCTCAGATGCGCACTCTAAATACAGTACATAAGAGAGTTTGCCTTATAAATTCAAATCGATGCAATAATGACAAGTCCTAATCTACTCTGTTAATCAAAATTAAATTTAATAATAATAAATATATTAAGATGATGGGAAAAAAGAAAAGAAAGAAATTCAGATCTGATTTTTTCTTTCTTATTTATACTTCTGATAAAATAGTAAAACATTATTTCAGATTAACAGAAGCACCATGCATGAATAATTCACACATTTTCCACTGAACTAGAAAACATCGACTCCTCATTAAAAACATTTAAAAAAAATACTTTTTAAATATTTGCGTACGTAATACAGTTTCTAGTTAACAAATCTGAAAAGGTAGGTTGATGTAATATTTTATACATATTTATATTAATTTTCAGTTTAAAGATTAATTGAAGATTTAAATTAATCTCTAATTCAAAGACTAGAAATTAGGTTGAATTTGGATAACCCAGAAGTCACCTCATTACAACAGCATTACGTCAGGCGCTTCACAATAATGTTCGTTGCTCAGTTTCAAGGATATCACTCAAAAAATTCTTATCTGAATTTTAAAAATAGATACAGATACTTAAAATATTCAATTATAGAACTGTATCCAAAATTAATAAACATTTTATTACGCTGGTGATATCTTTAATGAGCCTTCACTTTTATTTTATTTATTTAGTTTTGGAGCAAAGTAATCATTTTATGCCATTATTTCCAACCAGTCAGTAGTCTTTTCCAGATATAACTTTGACAAAAAAAAAAAAAAAAAAAAAAAAA
>JAFIDM010009631.1:77058931-77070200 GCA_023159025.1 Thereuonema tuberculata | reverse complement strand
AAAAAAAAAATACCAAAATAAAAAAAAAAAAAAAAAATGGCAGTTTAAAGTGGAAACTATCAATCTATTACTAATATCTCTTATATAGTAAGGGGTCGTCCATTAATTACGTGAGGTCAAAAGGGGGAGGGTCCGGCAAAATCTCACCAAGGGCCCCGGGGGGGTGGGGGTCAACGAAAATCTCACGTCAACTTTTTCATTCAGAGAATATACGTATTATAATACATTACAACATTTTGTAATACTAACTTTTTGAACTTTTTTGACTTGTTGAAATCTGAGGGGGGGGGGGGGGGGGGGGCAATTTTTTAAAAAACACCTCACTTAATTAATGGAAGGCCCCTAATCCAGATCTGTCTGTGTCTAACGCACATCTCTGAGTTTGGAAAATAACCTTAATTTTCTGTGAAAATAGAAATAATTTCTACAATGAAACGTCCGCGGCAGGAATCGAACCTGCAACCTTCTGATCCGAAGTCAGACATCTTATCAATTAGGCCACGGGGACTACATTCAAATTATTGTTGTTAAATATCTCTTATCACTCCCTCTGTGTGTGTGACGCAATGAGAGATGAACCAGAAAAAAAAAAAAAAAACTCATTAATTTTAGCCTACTAGATTAAAATTTAAATTTCACTGTTCATTTTTTGAGCTACTACAAGCGCAGGCCAGACGAGAATTAAATGCACAAGCTCGCCCTCAGCGACGAACTGAAGAGTCGTTAGAGACATTTCTCGACATGAATGAAGAAATTAAAAATAATATTTAAACACAAAAAAAAAACTTCTACTTAAAATACTCTATTTAAAGAATAATTTCTTCTTACCTCTTCATCTTAATAACACGACTTCATACAAAGATAGACAAATTTTCGGAATGTTTATTTACGCCATTCCTTTTTCAAGCCTAATCAACAGGAATGATGGGGTTGAATTGGATGCAAGTTTGTGAAATTGGATGATAAGACGTCAATTTTTTCTTTAAATCAATCAAACAATAAAGTGTCCTTTGATGAATTAGCTTTGTAATCAAATCTTTCTTGATCTATTTAAACATTATTAGATTACAACCCGGAGGCAGAATGTTTTTTATCTTTCTGCAATGATTGATGCTAAGACGAAAAACTTTCTGCTGGTGCGGGCGTTTTTTTTTTCGTTTATGTCCCGCAAAAAACGTTCATTCTATACCAGGGGTGGGCAGACTTTTGTAAGGTAAGGGCTACCTCAAGAAAGAGGTTTCCGTTTTTTGGAGATTCCGTTTTTTTTTTTTACTCCAAGTGGCGCGGTCATTTTAAGACTAAAAAAAAAAAACAAACGGAATCTCCAAATCCACGACCGCGATCGACGTCTTGCCCACTCCTGTGCTATACGATATCTTTTTGCAGACCTCAGTTTGGTTCTGCGACAATGTCGCGCCGTCGCTTGATATTCTGCTTTGGGGGATTACAATGACATATGTAATGTGAGACCACATATTGGGTTTGTTTGTTATAATGTAACGCAACACTTTGTACTCGTTTGTTATAGTCATCATGCAAATCCCATTGTAAATAAACTTGCCGAAAATTTGTATGAAGTTGTATTCTCTTATTAAGATGAAGAGGTTATTCTTTAAATAATTATGAACTCTAGGAAGAAGATTAGAGTATGGAAATTTTACTTATAAAATACCCTATTCTCAACTAAAAGCCGACACATTGTTCTCCCGTCCTTGTTGACGGGGCGTATACGCTAGTGCTTTAATATTAATCTAAAGGAAATCATAAAAATAAATCTCAGCAAAAACTTTTATTTAAACAATTCAAATGGGTGTAAAATAACGCCAAACTGACGACTGAATAGCAAACGGATCTTCTGACATGATGCATATTGATTAATAAGATTCGATTCTTCTCTAGGAATCCTCGAAATTCAATCCGTTGAAGTAACGAAATACTGCAGTATCAAATGGAGTGTTTCACAGTTAGAGATTTGGCAGAATCATTTAGTGAAAGTACTAACAGACTCATTAATCTTTGAATGGAATTATACAGGCAATGAGTAAATGAATTCCAAAGCCAGTCATATCCCTTTTAAGAATTCCACGATAATGAGCAGCAGGCCTTAATTATTATTATTATTATTATTTCTCTCTAAAACAAATGTTCTCTTTAGAATTAAAATCCAAAAATGTATTATAAACCAAATAATTACTATAAAAAAATATATATATATATGAAATCAGAACTCTTCTCCTTTAATTTTCCTGTCTATTTTCCTTATAAATAATCTGCAAATTAAATGAAGCAAATATGACGAAGCAAGTTATAAAGGGTTATTCCATGTCAAGTCATCCAGGCCATGTCACCCACTACCTAGTTGAGAACTGAGATTTTGTGTACTGCTATTATACTTAATTTCATGAACTTTTGCCAATTTTTATTGCTTTATATACATTCTGTTGGTAATAATAGCAGAAAGTTTGATGCAATTTGGTACTTCAAAGCGAATTGTGAAAATTTGAAAATTGGCTGCAGTTTTTAAATGGAAACAAGTAGGATGACAATTTTTTCCCTGAATATGCGTTGTGACATGTAGTTTATGAAAACATAAAAGAATTGGCCGTATAAATTTTTTTTTAATTGTTTTATAATTTTTTTTGTTTTTTTTTTGGTTAATTTAAAAAAAAAAATTGGACACTTGCTCTACTCTGAAAATCCTTGAAAAAATTAGGAAGTGATTTACAAATAGTAAAGTTTTGTCACAAAAAAAATCATTTTGTAGAAATGAATTGTTCTTACCAAAAAAAAATCGTGAAAGAATTGGCCAAAAAAAATTTTGTAGTTTAATGTTTTTTTGGTTAAATTTTTAAAAAAAAATTTGGATACTTGCCCCCATCTGAAAATCATTGAAAAAAATTAGAAAGTGATTTACAAATAGTAAAGTTTCATCACAAAAAAAATCAGTTTTGAGAAATGAATTGTTCTTACCAAAAATAAATCGTGAAAGAATTGGCCATATAAAATTTTGTAGATTAATTTTTTTTTGGTTAAATTTCTAAAAAAAAATTTGGACACTTGCCCCCATCTGAAAATTATTGAAAAAATTACAAAGTGATTTACAAATAGTAAAGTTTCCTCACAAAAAAAATCAGTTTTGAGAAATGAATGGTACTCTCAAAAAAAAAAATTGTGAAAGAATTGGCCAAATAAAATTTTGTAGTTTAATGTTTGTTTTGGTAAATTTCTAAAAAAAAATTTGGACACTTGCCCCCATCTGAAAATCCTTGAAAAAATTAGAAAGTGATTTACAAATAGTAAAGTTTCATCACAAAAAAAAATCAGTTTTGAGAAATGAATTGTTCTTATAAAAAAAAAAAATCATGAAAGAATTGACCATAAAAAATTATATAGATTAATTTTTTTTTGGTTAAATTTCTAAAAAAAAAATTTGGACACTTGCCCCCCTCTGAAAATCATTGAAAAAATTACAAAGTGATTTACAAAGTTTCCTCACAAAGTAAAGTTTCCTCACAAAAAAAAAATCAGGCTTGAGAAATGAATGGTACTCTCAAAAAAAAATTCGTGAAAGAATTGGCCAAATAAAATTTTGTTGATTAATTTTTTTTGTAAAATTAAAAAAAAAAATTTGGACACTTGCCCTCCCCTCTGAAAATCATTGAAAAAAATTAGAAACTGATCTGCAAATAGTAAATGTGCTTCACAAAAAAAAAATCAATTTTGAGAAATGAATGGTACTCACAAAAAAAAAAATCATCTTGAATTTTGAAAACATTTTCATTCAGCCATTAACATTCCCAAAATATCACAATAATAGAAATACTGTTAACTACTCAAGAAACATTAACATAAGTGAGCATAAAAATATACAAATGTAAAAAAAATTGCAATATAAAACAAAACTACAAACTATAAAATATACTCGTACATTATATAAGATATGTATCTGCATTCAAGTTCATTTGGAAATATATATATATGACAAGATGCTTTAATGCTTCACATTTAATATTTTTTTGTATGAGGACCACTTTTCTTCCACCAATCTAGAAGACTTTTTGTTTAGAGAATAAGTATGGCCTGTTGCTGTAGTGATATCACCTTCACATAGAATATGTGAGAATGGGACATCACAAACATCATTATCAGGCCAATAGAAGGACGGGGATGGTCCATGAGGATGCATGAACCTTACTGTAACATCTCCTTCTACACCATTCACTTTCTCAACAATCCCCAGATACCAAGAAGAGTCATATACAAATGCAACATAGCAGTTGGGCTGCACAGAGCATAATGGCATCAGTGGCGGAAGTGCAGAGAAATCATGAATGATACTAAAATCAGTATCATAGCTTAGCCTTTTTGCTCCAATCTTGGTTGGTGATAGTGGTATAATGTGATGCATAGATCGTGTTCCAGGAACAGTTTTTGCACTTTCAAAGCGTGGGAAAGAAAATTTCTGACTTGAACCATTTCATCTTTTGAAACAGAGAACTGAAATGCCTTGTAGGTTTTCCCGACAGAATTCAAATACCTGCGATGCAGTAAGTATTTGATCTTTATTTAGTCTTTGCAAATTTGTTTTTGTGACAAGTCTTTTGACAGTGCCACCAATACCATCGCAGGGAGATTTGCCATGGCTGGTTGCAAAAAAAAGACCAGCTGCACTTTATATTGAAATCGTGTTCATGGTAGCAGATATTTCTGAAATTCTTACAATTTTTATATTGTGCAGCACATCCGTCAGAGAAATATTCAGCATAAGCAAGTGGATTTTCAGGAAATTCAAACTTCAAAAAATTCAATACAGTCTTCTGAGTCTGATACACAAGGGCCACATCATGTTCTAGATCATCAGAAATGATACAAAAAATTTTTGCTTGCAACTGTTGATCTTTTTTGTAATGCATAACAACAGTGTGAAGAGTGCAGCTACCATTGTTCCAATGGTACCCCTGTACTTCATCTTGAACAACAAAATGGAGATTTTCACTGAAATCCATTAAAATTAACACTGATCCTTCATCAAGTGTTTCTTTCTTCATTTTCAGATAATCAGACTGTGATTGAGCAATAAAAGAGTGTGGAGTAAGTGTTTCAATTTTCTTAATTAGTGTGTCGCAGAATTCTGATAGAGTGGTGATTTGAACATTTAAAGTCATTCTATCATTTGGGCCGTGCTAAGGTAAAAGGAAGCAACTAGCAATTTGAAAACTGATTATTTGCTGCCTTTGACCGTAGATATAAGCATATTGTGAGTCAGTTGCTACCTTTGATCATCGAAATAGGGGATATACTTAACAGCAGATCATTACCAAATTGCTTTGGAAGATGTGTAGATACTTCCTTACGTAGAAAATGCAGAAAACGAAAAATCAGAAAATTTGCAGTTACTTCCTTTTACCTTAGGACGGCCGAGTTGATACCCATTGACTTTCCTGACTGATGACTTCAGGATCATAGTCTTCTATTTCATTTTTTAAGTGTGTTTGAAGTAAAGAACTGGGAAGGGGGGGGGGGGGCATTTTTTCCACAGAAGGAGCATACAGGCTCGGTTATTTATATCATGTTACTGTTTTCATTAGATCATGATATGTTACTTTAATAGAAATAGAATTTAGAAGCAATTAACATTTTGACTGTAAGTGGTGACACATACGGTAGGTGTTCCTGATGATCCTACGAGTATACACTGTTTTGGTCGAAGAGATTCAAATTTTGAAAATCCTACTTTGTCTTCAGGATACTTCTTTTTATAGAGAGAATACATTTCAGCTAAATTACTTAAAACAAGACGCTTCTATTCATATATATTTTTTATGGTGCTCATTTTACAGGTGACATGATAGTCAGAAATTATCAATTTAATTTTTTTTTTAATATAGCGTTTTTTCTACACTTCCCATCATTTCTACAAACTGATTTTTTTTGTGTGACATAAAGAAGGATTTATAATAATATTGTAAAATTTTCAAAGGAATCTATGATGGAGCAATACCTTAAAAAAAATACAATGCCCAGGTATCGAATTTATTTGAAAAAAAATATTTACATTTTTTTTCTAAAAACAAACTTATGATTACTCAATAAAAGAAGCATGAACATAAAAATATAAACATTCCTCTTTAATTTAAAAAAAAAATCAAGGTTCTACTGCAAAAACTGTAGGAACTATTGCATTTTTAAATTATCAAGGAGCTCGTCCATGGAACACCTGAGTTCCTGGATCCATGTAACTTCTGGAGACCATTACTGAAAAATTACTTAACCTGCAACATTTAAATTTTGGAAATGTTCATATATCTAGGTAAACTTCAATTATACAAAATTTCAAAGTTTTCTGTGAGGGTGGGTGACATTTCCTAAAATTTCTGGATGATTTGGTATGGAATGACCCAAAGCCACTTCTGTGTAAATCTGCATAACTTTTAAGTTCAGATAGCACGCGCACTAACTATTTTTCTTTTTAAAGGCTTTGAGTCCATCCAATACAGGTTGTTAATTGATCATAATGTAGTCAGCAGAAAGTATACAGAATACGTCAAAGAAATTTATATTATGTCTAACTCTTCGTGTTCAGGAATAAAGAATTTTAGTGTAAATCTGCAACTTATTTGTAAAAAGATTTTATGTAAAAAGATCGCTGCTTTAAAGCTTAAGTGTTTTTCTGTCATTTGTCATAAAGAGCAATAATGTTTCTCTTAATGGAAAAAAAGAAAGAAAGAAAGAAAGAAAAAGAAATTCTGCAGTTAATTGTATCTGCTGAAAATTAAAAGCTAAACTGGCGGCCTTATTATATATTCCAAGAATATTTAAGAATTAAGAAGCTCAGTGGGAAAGAGGCACAAGCCACAAAATTAAAATTTACAGGAAAGCAAGTTTTAGAAAAAATAATTGCCTGTGGAGAGTTGGTGTCTACTCGTAATTAGCTGAACTGACAGTGAAATTAGATGGTAAGTTGTAGATGATGGTTAATGGAATAGATATTAGATGGCAGATTCTACTTGATGGGGGGGGGGGGGGTCAAAATCCACTTAGATGCGGCATGTGCCCCTTTTACACGGGGCCCTTCAATTATTTAAAATCATTAGCAAGGTAATCAGCAGCAATACAACCACTGTATAACTTTGTCCATACATCAGTAATTTTAAGAAATACTAGAATACTAGAATTCCAGTTATTTTGACAATAAAGTTTTGGTATCTAAACAAAAGAGGCCTAGTATACTAGCAACTCTCCACAGTGTAATCTCAGATGAAATGTGTAGTTGATCTACAGAAGTGACCCTTTAAACATCAAAATCTAATCCGGTCTACACATTACGATTAACGTCTTCAGTATGAAGTTATATGTAGATCACTGCATAGTCTTTACTTAATTTATTTAAATGACAGTGATTCGGCTCATATTATTTAGTAGTTCATAAAATGGAATTTGAACCCACTGAATATATGGAGTTTTGCGAAGTTCACTTCATTATTTTTTGAGTTATAATGGCCACAGTATTCAGTAACAGGACTCTTAAATAAATAAATAAAGTGATGAATTTGAACGAAGAACATTGCGTTGCACTATGTAGGTGGAAATGAATGCTCGTTCTATGATTGAAATTGCAGCAATTTCCTGCGCAAAGAAATGTAATATCATTTTGATCAATACACGTGTTTGTATTTTTAATTAATTAATAAAAATAAAAAAATGAAAAATATTAAAAAATTAAACTAATAATTTGGAATGGCTTAAATTTTCTTTAAGCAGCTTCCTTGTTTCATTTTTTAGGCTGTATTTTTTTAACATAATTATTACGAAATTGTTAAGATAAATTTCTACTACCTTTGGTAATAATTAAATAAATAATGATGTTTAAGACTCTTTATTTCAGACAAATATGATACAGTTCTTTGCAACTGCAGTATTTTTATAATTCCTTCTTATGTTCAACAAATCAATTCTAACGCGAAACATACTTGTTTACTGTTACTATGCAGTGCAGGATGCATTTCAAACTACGTTGATTCGGATAGCAATTTTAACATTAAATTACAAACTTTCCTATCTAAGCAAGATTCTTAGGAATAATGAAATTTTAGATTATTCATAGGACGGATCTTTTCTTTGTTACTTGCAAGGACTCAAACATACCGCTAATGTATAATATTTGATTTCAATACTGTTCTGGGATTTAGTGCAGTGAATAGTAAAGAAAGGTGTAACAAGGCATCATACAGAGACACTACTCGAAAAGCTGTCTAAAGGTGTTTTTGGAACAAAAATTTTCGTTAAAATTCGAACATAAATATTTTACCTGATTATTATTATTATTATTAGGTATCAGAATGGAAAAAGTAAACTAAGTAAAAAAAAATAAATAAAAATAAAATAAAGAACAATGTTTATCAACAGTATGGTTAATGTACTGTTCGGTTTTGTTTAAGAGAGCCTTCAACGCTTTTTGCGCATGCGTCAGGTCTCCTTCGATTTCTTCAAAATAGGGGCGAGGAGAAACAAAGATGGGATGTTTACTTTTTATAGTGTTAGTTTATTAGTAGCTGCGTTCTATTTGCGCTTTTCGGGAAAGAATTATGGAAAGAATAAGTACTATTGCAAAATTTGTTCCACGTTATTTTTTTCTTAAAAGCGAAAATGTCCAAAAGAATTTCTTAGGAAAGCACCCATCTCAGCGTATCACCCCTCTGCGGAGTAAAATCGTCCGGCAGTGTTGGCTCTGCCTTTCATAACCGCACAGTACTTTTTATTTACAACAGTTTTGAGAAAATAATTAGATAAAAGGTAAAAACACACAACGATGTTTACATTGAAGCAGGTTTTTTCACGCTTAGAAAAGCATAACGATATCAAAATAATTACAATTGATTTCGAATTTTAGATTTCGCTTTAATCGCAAATTATTTAAATGCTAACACTATTTGACTAAGTAATATTTTTCAATTTTGAAATTTTCAGTTTACTGTTAAAAATCGATTTACTGTGAAAAATAAATAATAAAATAACAAAATTTAATTCTTCAACGAATCGTAACCGTACCAAAATGATATCATAGTTCGCAATATTTTTTTTTTATGGAATCTGACCATCAAGAGTTGCAAAACAGGAAAATAAATGCTGGTTCCTGATTATTCATTAGCGAGCTTTTTATCTTTCAACTCTTAGGAGACATTTAAACGTGCCAGAACGAGTTTCTGAAACCTTACAAATAAAGAGGAACGATATTACTGATTATAAACTACTGCTTAAAACAGTGTCAAACTACAGAATTTAATCTTCATTCTTGCTTCCTAGGAAAATATTAAGTTCTACTATCAACATATATATGTATAAAGTTACAATGGATGGTAACGAAACTCAATACGATCCTATTAACATGACAGTGTAACTGTTATTTAGTAAATATTAAAGGTAAGAATACGGAAATGACAGTGTCATCTTTATAACATTGTATTCTAAAAAATATTCTTTAAACAACATTTATAAATCTATTTAGGACACTGTTCAACCTTAAACAATCTATATGCGTCAGTAAAAGTGAATAAATGCCAAGTGTCTTTCCCTACAATTTCTAGGTATTTTTTTTTTTTTTTAGTCTTTTCTTTCTTTCATATTCCTACAATATAACAATGGATTAAATTTATATATTTCCTAATTCGAACTTGATCTATATACTTGGCACATGAATTAGTTGCATAATTTCTATTATTTTACTTATTTATTTATTTATTTTTTTTTTTTAGTTCTTAAAAGTTCCCACTTTATTTCCTAAGTTTTAGGTTCGAGAAGTACTGTGAGCAATCACAACAAAAAGTTCAAAGAGCGAAGCCTTGCTCTCATGACCGTTTATTAAAAAGAAAAATATTGTAGTTGACCTCCATGGGCAACAATTAGCTGTTTATTCACGTCGACATGTTTTTCGAAAATTTTGGGCAAAATTCCTTTTGGTTTGCTCTCGTCTGGTATTCGAAGTTCCCAATAACTGATTTAATTTTTTTATTTTATTTTATTGTTAGCAATGTTAGTCTTGTACATGGATTAATCGATAAGTTAGGATCATTATCATTTTTTTTTTTTAATTCTACCAATTTATCTTCTATACTTTAACATCCACCAAATGATAAATGTAAATAGCTCAAATGACACATATCTATGGCTCCTTTTTCTCCTGAAATGAAATAAAATTAACTGCACCTTTCCTAATACATCTTTGATGCCGACCTTCAAAGGCGTAATTTTTTTTTCGTTAACTATGCCAAGCAGAGTCGTCGCGTGGGCGGGGCGACCGGGGCGATCGCCCTGGGCGCCGCGGCAACGGCAAAAATAAAAAAAAAATTGGAAATTCCCTTTTTTTTTGGTTGTAGATTTTTGGGATTGGGGGGGGGGGGGGGCGCAAATATCAAGTGTTTGAATCCTTACAGATAGGTGTAATGTCGGGTGGGTGCACGTGGGATTGAGTTTGCGGGGGGGGGGGGGGCGCCTGACGAAATCTTGCCCCGGGCGCCAACAAACCACGCGACGGCCCTGATGCCAAGCACAATTGTTTAATCTTTTGCCCGAAAGCGAACTGTATCATGTCAAAGAAAATCGACCACAGAAGCCAGTTACAGGACAGTACTCTATATTTATAAAAATGAATGTTTCTTTCTTTGTATGTCCCATATACACTCCTAGGTTCTTTGAACTATCTGGACCAAAGTTTGCAGAATTACTCGTTAGGACTCTGCGGAAAAGATAGGCTACCTTAGAACCTGGGACGGCTACCTAAGTATCCCACCCTCGACCGAAACCGGACCCTTCTTGGGTCCCCCAAGTCAATTGCAAAAAGTGAAAAATTCGCTCTTCTGTGGGGGGAAGGCTACACAAGGGCCTAAGTGTCCCACCCCCGACCGACATCGGGCCCTTATATTTAGGGCCCCTTCTTGGGCGGCCCAAGTCTATTGAAAAAGTGAAAAATTCGGTCTCTTCTGGGTGGGGGTGGGGAGGCAGGGTCACCACACTTGTGTGGGTGGAAGGCGACAAGGGCTACCTAAGTATCCCACCCCCGACCGACCCCCGGGGCCCTTTCTTTCTTTGAGTGGCATTGCAACGCTAGTTTGGAAATAAAATCTTCTTCGATATTACAACAGAAGATTATTTTAAGAAATGAACGAAATTTCCCTTCAAGTTGCTGACTACAGAAGAACTGTCGTTTTCCAATATTCAAGGAAATCGAAATTTCTTTAAGAATCAATGCAACGAAAGCTCGAATTTTTGCTAC
>JAFIDM010009631.1:77017155-77042649 GCA_023159025.1 Thereuonema tuberculata | reverse complement strand
TAACCGAAAAACTCGGTTAAACCGAAAATTGTAAATAAAATAAATCACAAATGATAGCCGATGCACCAGGTTAATATTCAAAAATTTCCTTTAATACAAAAATTAAAAATACGACTATAGTTTCTGGCACAGTTGAGTGTCTTTTATCAAGTGATAATAGGCACTCAGCTGTGCCAGAAAATATAGTCGTATTTGTAATTTTAGTATTAAAGGAACTTCCTGAATATTAACCAGGTGCATCGGCTATCATTTGTGGAGTAAACTATGAACAGTGCACGTATAATTCTATTTGTAAAATAAATAATGTAGGTGAAAATGTATATTTTAACAAATACAAAAGTTATACCGATACATCACGTACAATTCATTCTGAAAGAGTACTTTTACTTAAAAAAGTCCTTAATTGTTTTTTTTGTTTTACGTTACTTTGGCATTTTTCTGCAGCAATGTTTCGGCATTTTTTTAAGGATAACCCACGATTGTTGGTGTCGAAACCATTCCCCGATTCCAGATAGGGAGTCATAGGACTAGACCAGAGGTTCCCAAACTTTTTTTTCTCGTAGACCACTTTCAAAATTTTACTGGTTTCGGTGGACCCCCTGCTGCTACATTTCTACCATATTCCCAAAACTCGTCAAAAAATGTGAAGATTAGATCTAACGATGGAAATTTGCGTCGCGGCTGAGTTTCAACCCTAAAATCGGAGTGGTAAAAAGAAAAATTGTATATTTTCTTGTATTCTATTTATTAAAATAATATGATTACAGACTTAATAGAATTAAAATTAAACATTAATAAACGTTAAACATTAAACGTTACTTCCACAATGCAAAAATTAACAATTTAAAAAAAATAGTCATAATTTTAATGGGAGGGATGTACTTGATGGATTGACAGCAAATTATCAATATTTAGATTAGACTACAAGTATGATGTAGCTAATCATTGTTCTCGAACAGGCCACTGGATTAACGATGAGGTCAAAATTTTAATGCTAGAAAAGGATAGTAAACTTAGGAAAATATTGGAGAGCTTCATAATAAGAAATACAAAGAACTTAAATTTCAATAAAAGTAGTGGCTTAGAAGTAGAGAATATATTTGTAAATTTAGCCAATGAAATGGTAAAAAAATGCTTCAAAGGAAACAAAAAATCTGTAATAATTAAGGAATTCAATGAAATGTAAATTATCAATTATTGTAATATTAATAACAAAAATCTGTAATAATTAAGAAATTCAATGGAATGTAAATTATCAATTATTGTAATATTAATGTGAGAATGTAGATGTTATTGCATTATTGTGATTGTTGATAACTATGTATACGCAATGTAAGTTCACCTGAAATCATATTGTTATCAAACAAACTTGAAAAAGAAAGCAAGGAATATGCTTTCGAAAATTCGTTGGCAATAAAAAATATAATTTTTTAATGTTTCGAGAATAGAAATAGTTTTTATTTTTGTTCTTTACTATCGAAACCAGATAAATTTTCGTGGACCCCCACTTACAACTTGTGAACCCCCATTTTTTTTTCACGCCAACGTAGACCCCCGTCGAGTCTCCCATGGACCCCTGGGGGTCCACCTGGACCACTTTGGGAAACACTGGACTAGACGAACGAAGATTAATTTGCGAAAGAAAAAAAATCCTAGAAATATTTGATAGCTCGGTTAAAGCGGAAACTCGGATAATCGGGGCTGGGATAATCGGGGTTTTACTGTATTAAGTTGAAATTAAAAGATCCAGGAATAAAAAATTATATCGAGAAAGGTCCTGGCGTTATATTAAAAAATAGGTAACTAAGTAAGTTTAGGAATTCAGAATAAATAATAATAATAATAATAATAATCCGGGTTCGAATCCCGGTAGTGCCATGGATGTTTCTTTCTTCTTCTGTGTTTCGTCCGTTTCCCCCTGGGACTTATTCTCTCAGGTGTATCCTCGACGAGAAAGTGCATTCTTTCTCGTCTCAGATTTCCTAGCCTTGTTCTGACGTTGTCAGGAGGGGCTAGCGCGTGGTCCGTTGGGGCCCATTCGCGAATAATAATAATAAATTTATTTTATAATTCTATAATACATAAGCATTTCAGTTTATTTGATTAACAATTATTCCCAAGCTGATGATAATCCTAATACTTCAAGCTTATTTAACGTTGGCATACCCAGATATTTGGTTTATTTTGTATAGTGCACAAACTTGTGTAGATGTAGTTTTCAAAGTAAAACGAAAAGCTACTGTTTGTCCCAAAAGCAACTATGGGATTAATCTATATACTGTCACCCGGATAAAGGGAAAAGAAATAATTATTGTTCTTTCAGGAAAAATGACACTTCCGGTTTTAGCACTGAGCAAGATTTAATAGAAAATACATTCCGATTTGACTATTAAATGGCAAGTTATAGCCATTCTAAGATAAAATATCACTCAATAAAGTATTACAAGAGGAAGTAAATTTCAGAATACAATAGTTCGTTAGGTAAAAAGAACATTCATGAAAAATTGGTTCAGATAGACGGGAGATTTTAAATAAAACAGGAAGGGAGCGCGGAGGCAAAGGCATTCACCTATAATGTTTCCCTTATGTGAAAGGAATGTTTATTCAAAGTTTGCAATCTATTGGTATGTTCCGTTTTGGGAAATCTTAAGGCAATCGTTTTTTTTTTTTTCAAAGCCCGAAGACACACCCTCAGAATTCCCTAAGGAGCAATGCCAAAGGCCAATTAGGTTTCTTTGATTTTGGGTTACAGCGTTCAATTACAATTCTTATATAAATGGGAGTTAAAAAAAAAATGCTCTTCAGTACCTTCGTATCGCCTGAATTAACCAAGTGCATAACAGTTAATTGCTCAAATTCACTAATACCTTTTTTTTTGCCTATCTTCAATAGAAAATTTGGATGACAGAGTTATGTACAATATATTTTAATAAAATTAAAGCAGAAGTTCCCCGTTCTTTTCAGCAAAATTTATTTTATCTTTAATAATATTAATTCATCCAACAATAGGAATTTAGTTTTACTTCCATGAATCCTCATACCTTGAAATAAACTAGTGTCTAGGAAGAACTTGATGGGAAACAAAAAGGCCAGCCTACGTCGAAGAGCAACTGTGAATCCTGTGCAAAGAATCATGGTTTTTAAACAGTCAACCATGCTGGAGTGATGAATCACGGAATCCAATCGTATGGATCCGACAGGACTTCAAGGAAGAATTTGGCAGGAACCCAATTCCAAAAGAAAATGTATACACTAAAGATGATAATATATGTGTCTGAAACGTCGACAAAGTATTACAGCAGATCTTATAATTTAATTTAAATGATGTATCAATAATAATATAAAGGAAACATATTTATAAACCTACGAGTAAGAAATAAAATGAAAGTGAATACTAGTAAAATTTCCTGGAGATACATTACCGTTTTCTTTTATTTTTGAAGGAATGTTTCCTCCAGCTGAAAGATAACCAATTATTTTATTATACAGGGTGTTTCATAAATTGCGCAGCATCGGTATTTCCATTGTAAACGAAACATATTGCCTACATGAACATATCAAATAAATTTAATTATTTAAAAATTATAGGGGAAATCTCACGTGAGGGGGAGGGGGTGGGGTCCCACTACATCTCACCAAGGGGAAGGGGAGGGGTCCAAATTTTTTAAAAAACACCTCACCTAATTAATGGACGAATATCGCAATAATCTTCAAATAAGGGTATTCTTTTGTAGTGACATCGACTGCAAGTCACTTTCTGAAGTTCGGACTAAAAAAATCAAATCAAAATATTGTCCTACCAAATTAGGCAATATATTTTTTCTTTCATGGAAATTCCGATCCTGCGCGAATTATGAAACACCTTGTATTTCTTGATGCATTGATTTAGACCAGGACGATCAAATTCAACTCAGGGGCCGTCCATTAATTACGTGAGGTGTTTTTTTAAAAAATTTGGATCCCCACCTCCCCCTCACGTGAGATTTCAAAGAGTCAAAAAATCAAAAAAGTTCAAAAAGTCAATATTACAAAATGTTGTAATCTATTACAATACGTATATTCTCTGAATGAAAAAGTTGACGTGAGATTTTCGTTGACCCCCCCCCCCTCTCCCTCTTGGTGAGGTTTGGTGAGATTTTGCCGGACCCCCTCCCCCTTTTGACCTCACGTAATTAATAATGGACGACCTCTTATAATAACCTAACAATCAGGCAGTAACTGAGACATTTATTTACCACATTTTACTAATTCACCAGGGCCGACTGTTAATTTTGTAAGTGGTGAAAGCAGGAGCATATATAGGATTTTATTTAAAAACACCAGCAACCACCTAAAAAAAAAAACGAACATCATTTTCAAAATTTCGAGGGGATTTATTTTATCTTTTTACATTTTCCATTTTGGATCTGTTTTTATTTATTTAATTAATTAATTAATTAATTAATTATTTGGTTACAAAGCCCATCTTTTTTTATTTTTATTTTGTAACCCATCCCTATCCGGAAAAAAGACAGCTGTTCAATCAAAACAAAATAAAACAAAAAAAAAGACATCATTATCATAATCCCTCTCGTTCCAAATTCCTGAATACGCCACTGAACGGTTGTACGTCTAAGCACGGAAGTTAACGATTTGAAGGGCCAAACGCACCAGCAAGCTGCGTTTCCATAACCTTTTGTATGACATAGTTATTCGTACATGTCATCAAACCATGTGTGGCTTAACTTCACCCGAGACTGCGGCTCAGATTTTCGAAGAGTGAATGGATTTCAACGGACTCTACAAGTCAACGAGATATTAAGAATTAGTCAGTACGATTTAACAGTCGAAAACAGGCAAGGCCGATATTTACTTTTCACTACGTTTGATAATTTCAGCTACATACTTCGAATTCGACAATCAACTAATCATCCAAATGGAAACAAGTAGTACTTGAAAGAACTTAAAGCCCAATTGACTTTTTCTTAAAGGAATTAAAGTCTATTATTATTTAAATTCAAGAAAAGTTCCGTGCTATTTACAAATATATACAGAATACAAACACTATTTTGAATTTTCTTTATAAAAATTTATAAAAGCAGCATTATATAATGTTGCCTGATTAACTTTAATTAAAAATAATTAATTTTAATCTTATTAAAACACGCAAATAGTGGATTGCTAAAGTAATTACTATGCATTGTTACATATCGATAGAAATCCATCATTGATAAACTATTTCTAAGGGAATTTTGATCATCGTCACGAGCAACTTCTCGACCGTCAACATATGGAAAAATTGTCAAATTCAAAGTTAGATCGTCTAGTACGTAAATATGCATTCAAAATTTCAAGAAGATCCAGTCACCCGTTCAAAAAGCTATTGGGAGGGCAGGCAGAGACAGACTGATTTTATGAGCCTTTTCTCTTAGGAAAGTAGGCTAAAATCCCGAATTAAACAACGATATCTAGTAAGAGTTACAGGAACAGAATGAAAGAGGGTGAATGATGCATTCATCAGTATCTACGATTTTATTTGGTGCATTATATCGCCTTTCACAGTTTGTTTCATAAATTGAAATCTGGAAAAATGTTAGCTATGCTAAAGATTCTTAATTATATAATAGTAAAGTTCTCGTCCAAACGGTATTGCTTCTATGACATCAATATGTGCGAGAGTTAAACAGGGTGTCTACTGAATCTCAAACAAAAAATTTAAGGACAATTCCCGTACATTTAAGGACATTAAATTTTGTATTTTATAAAAAATTATTAAAAACTCTCCCTCCTTTTTTAATTAAAAAAAAAAAAAAAAAAACCCTTACATCATGCTCATTCAAAATTTAAGGACATAGTCCGCTTTTCCCATACATTTCATGTCAAACCAAATTTCCCGTACAATTCCCGGTTTGTAGACACCCTGTTAAAGCTCATGAACGGAAGTGAAAGAAAAGTCGACTTCCATTTCCGCTTTTCATACGGCAAGTTACGGATACAATTTGCTAGTGCGTTTGATCCTTGTGATAGACAAGGCGGTATAAGCTTATATAATTAGACAACTTAGTGTCTTTATGCCGACATCATGGTCATATAATCTTGACGGGTGCACGAGTATCGTTTTGTTCATGGAGTATTTACAAGGAGAGGACACGAGTTGTATAACACGGATTTTAATGCCCTTATGTGACATGAAAGTACTCATGAAGTAGGCTACTTCAAAAATATACCAATCCAACAATCTATCGTTTTCAAGATATTTGATGTTTTTTGGAATGTTTTTCCCAAATTAGATTAATAGCTTCCTGTATCGACTACTTGGCTTTAAGCAGAAGGTCCCGAGTTCGAGTCTGCTGCCAGACAGCTTTTCTTCTTCTGTTTCTTTACTTTTAATACCTTTTCTTTTATGTTAATGCAGTTTCTTTTACTTTTTTTTAATTCTTTTTTTTTTTTTCCCCTCCTTTATGTTTCTGTTTCTGTATTTCTATTTCGTTTTTCTTATCTTAGGCAGAAATAAAAAATAAAAAAAAATTAAGAGATTTATATATATATATATTGTAAGTAAAATTGCTTTTAATTTAGAAAATAAAACCTAAATAAAACCATATCAATATATTTAATTTTTATTCTTGTATTCTCCTTTTCCAGCAACAATAGAGCTGTCCTTTTTTTTTCCCCTTTTTTATTATTATTAACATTGGAAGTAATTGAAGAAAGAGATAAAAATTCTAAGCTTATTATTTGAAATTTACAATTAATAATAATAATAATAATAATAATAATAATAATAATAATAATAATATTTTTTATGTAAATGGTTCTTTTCATTAGCAGTAGATTTTGCTGTAAATGTAGATTTTGCATTGCTGTACTGATTTTAATCAAACAAAATTTTGTCCTGTGAAAACGGAAAAAATAAGGGAATGCACAAATTCGTAAATTTGTTTGCTTTCACGCATTGAGCCATCATCGACAGCAATCTGGGACCAAAGAACGTATATAGATATATACGTTCTTTGTCTGGGACAGCTGTTTCGTCCTTATTAGGACTCATCAGCCAGATTTAGCTTCGATGATCAAGCTCAGAATGCGTGAATACCTATGGTTCCTTCTCCCACTCTCGGAAGTGGTTTTCATATTACATTTAATGCACATTAAACCTTCTTACTTAAAAATTTTGTCCTAAAATTAAAATTTTAGTGCTGGTTTAGACTTTAGAGCGTTGAAAACGAGGCGTTAGCAACCCCGAATGGTTAACGTTCTTACAGAATGGAGCGAAATCCCATGTATTTCTATGGAAAGTGAAAGATGGGGTCTACACGAGCGTTTTCAACGCAGAGGTCTGCGTTGCCAACGCTGGTCTGGTCTACACGGGACGTTTGATGAGCGCTCAGTCCTCGAGGTGTATTTTCCTTTATTTTACCTAGGATGTCTAGGGGCTAAACTAACGCGGCGTTTTCAATGCTCTCATGTAGACCAGGACAATTTTGGGCGTTAGAAGGAAAAAAAAAACGAAATAAAAGTAAAGAAGCAGAAACATAAAGGTGATTAAAAAAATAAAAGAAAAAAAGAAAAAGGTTAAAAAAAAAAGGAAAAGAAACTGCATTAACATAAAAGAAAAGGTAGTTAAAAGAAAAGAAACAGAAGAAAAAAAAAAGTTGTCTGGCAGCAGACTCGAACTCGGGACCAGCTTGGAAGCCAAGTTGTATATCCACTGCGCCAACACCACACTTCTTCGTTCAATCGACACAGGAAGCTATTAAGCTAACATGGGAAAAACACTTCAAAAACATCAAATATCTCGAAAAAGGTAGGCTGTTGGACCCCAAACCCCGGTATATTTTTGAAGTACTTCATGAGTACTTTCAGCTCACAATAGGGGATTAAAATCCTTGTTATACAACCCGGGTCCTCTCCTTGATAGTCAGTACCAATTTTAGTATCAGCATTCGAAATACGTTGCCCTTCGATAGTCAACTTTGAAAATACAAGTCTCTTCTGTTGTTCAATTTTATGGATTTTGTGTCTTAAAGCGATAGCATTTTTATTTTTTGTAATAAATATAATTACATAATAAATTTTAGATTGTGCAAACTTAAAAACATTACAGTATTTTCTACAGAAGTGGACATTAATGAAGCCTAGTGATATTCAGGAAGGACCAGTTATCTGTTCGTAGTAATGAAAGTGAAGCAAGCAGAAATTTTTAAACAAGTTATTGCGCCTCTGCAATCATTCAGAATAATGGAGATATTGGGAAATGTTTAATGTTAATAATTCGTAATTTAAGCAGAACATTAAGACGAATTCAGTACATCAAAGCAAAATGATTAAAATAAAAGCAGAAATATAAAAACTGCTAAGAAATAAAAAAATACGAGACCAAAAAAAAACCAAAAACAATAAAGAAAGCTAATCATTATTTTTACATAATCAAACACAAAATCGCTTCAGCGGAATAACCTCCAACATAATGTGTCACTGTCTGGAATAAACTACACAATACGGGAAAAACGCTTTGGTTTCTTGTCAAATACTGCGACGTAATTCTCGCAATACAAAATTCGTTCATTTAGTTTAGCTCTTATGTGCGTTCAAAAATATTCTAAATCTTTTTTCCCAATCAAAAAAATATTTTTTGATGTTACTTTGGTCAATAACTAAAATAACAAATCTTTGTCAATAGTGGAGAAGTATATTACAGTGAAACTTCTCCGAGCGGCCACCCCTGTATAGCGGCCAATTTTTCATGGCACGGATTTTTCGACTCATAGACCTAATGTTAAAATAACCTGTATCATCGGCCATCCAACCCCCTCTAAACGGCCACCGAGTGGGATTTAGAGATTTCCCACCACTTCATTTTTCGGGAAATTCTACTTGAAAACGAACTTGAAAAAATGGTTGTTATAGAGAAAAGTAAAAACTTAAAACAGACACAAATTGTAGCCTTTTTAAAAAAAATATAAGAAAGCATAAAATAAAATACTGTACTATTTTCTCTTTAGATAAGTTTTAAATTTCATTTTAAATAAGGAATATATGTCAGACTTGTTTATATTACGCATTATAATAATTATCTTATAATAGTAAGATACGCATTACAGCAATTATAAAACCCTTCAGAGCGGCCAAATATTCTCGGTACTGTGGGGTGGCCGCTCAGAGAGGTTTCACTGTATTTAAAAAAGTTTTGCATTTTAAATCATATTAGCCGTAACTGGTTCCTTAGAAGCAAGCAACATCGTTTTCCTTGACAGTACTGCACACTTCAAATAAGTCTTTATAAAGTCTAAAGTAAGACTAAACGTGACTGGAATATTTTGATAAAGGCACTTCACTGATAAAGTGTTAATATCTAAAAGACCGAATTTACTTCGAAGCAACTACGATAACTACAAAACATTGCTACTACGGCAGTTATCTGAAGGAGGCGTTTGTAAAGGCGTTATTAAGAATTATTTTCAATAACATTTGTAGAACACAGATACAGTTGCCCTCACTACCGACCAATGCAGAAACAATTTCTTTCTTACTGTCAACACAACGAGTTCGATTTAATAAAGATATTTCGGCAATAACGCTAAATCGGTTTTATTGACGTACTCTTTTAACTTCCAGTTGTCAAGATGTATTTTGGTCAGGAATTTAATTTTGTATTCGATAGAGAATAATTTTCCGCCACTGGAGGACAATGCTATTTCTAAATAAAACAATAAAAGATGAATTAAAAACTGAATTTTTCATAAAAGCTTAGCAATCTTTGGAAAATATCAAGATCTAGGATATCTCATTATTAAATGCTAACTTTTTTCCCCCCTAACCTCAGCTAAAATGGGGGGGGGGGGGAGTTGTTTAGATTTTAATTTTTGAATCAAAATTTGTCCGACTCTTGCTAATAATTCATTGCCAGTAGCCTAAAATACAGGGTACATCAAAACTCTACACAAATTTTAATGGGAGATAAGGAGCACAAAGACAAACCTTTTTCGTCTATGAATGTATGTCCGCTGACGGCAACCTTCGGTGCTAGAGGGCGCTATTTGTATAAAGCCACCAAGAAAGCTCGATTATTTTAAAATGTATTGATTTCTTCCTCTGGGGGACACGTAAAGAACCTTGCGTACGAGACTCTCATTGACTCACATAAAGACCTTGTCACAGGAATTGCTATCGTTGCTGCAACTGTTCGCGAAATACCGAGAATCTTTCGAAATGTACGGCAATCAATGCTTCGACGCTGTCATGCTTGCAATGCTGTTGCCGACCGCAATTTCGAACACCTTCTTTGAATAAACATGTTGTTCACATTTGTTTCCATTCACTTGTCTTGCTGTTGCCTGTCTCCCCTTTAGCCGATTGATAGCGCCCTCTAGCACCGAAGGTTACCATTAGCGGACATACATTCATTGATGAAAAAGATTTATTGTGGTGCTCCCTATCTCACATTAAAATTTGTAGTGTGTTTTAATACATCTTGTATCTCCTGCTTTAGATGGCTACAGAGTAATTCAGTTCTGATCAAACACATTCCCCTCCATTTCATTATTTTGATTTGATGATGGGTTATATTTATTTCGCCATAATAAAAGATCTACCACAGTGAATAGGTCTAATGTATGTAACGTATCTTAATGTGAAGAGAGAAAAAAAGGATTAGAACAAAAAGATGACGAATGCAGTTAATTGATTTTTTTTTCTTTTAATAAATGTAGGGAAAAAAACAAATAAAATACACTAAGAATACTGGAGTGTTACACTAAGATACTACTGTTATATTTAGATCTATTTATCAAAGTCAGCCTTAGAGTAGAAAATGAATTGGTAACCATTGGTGAGTATCCATCTCTAATTACAGAAATCGCGCATTCCACCGACATACTTGTCTTATCACTTACAGGCAACAGAACTCAATGCTCGCATTGCTTTTGCTATAAATAGAAATTCCCCTTCAAAAATAAACAGCAAAATATATAGACATATTAAATTACAACCATAGAGAACAATATACAAAGAGAGAACAAATCTTTAATCATTTATTTGAAAAATCATAACTTTTTTGACATGTGAGCAACTTAATTAAACATAAAAAAAGATAGAAGATAATTGACCCTTAAAACTTTTCGTATGCAAATCTGACCTATGAGGTTACTTTATATTAAACATAAACGTGAGGGAAGACTGGAAGAGCTTATGAAATTGGAGAAAGTTTGATGGATCTATTCCGACACATTAATGGAAGATTTTATCCCAATAAAATTTAGAAACCTGGAGATATAATTATGATGCTAGGTGACTTGTTATACAGGGTGTTTCCGAACTTATGTTACAGAAAAATATGGCAGAGAGGGGGGACGAAAACATTTTTCATTAGGTAATGTGTGTCCGGTCTTGCACCGATACAGCGCTACAGTCGTGTTAGTGTTGTGGCTGGTAGGCAATCATTCGTAGAAGGGCCATTGTCACCTGCTTATTCTGAATGTTTTGCATTAAAGAAGCTGTTCAAAGAGATGCCCCTCTTTTCTACATAATTCTGGCATCGCTGGAGCATTGACTGCCGCACTCGTTCAAAAATGCCAGATGTAGTACGGATGGTGTTGCAGGCTTCGACAATTCACTGACGAAGTTCAACGACTGTATCGCCAGATGTCGCCTGTACACGACTCTTCACATGGTCTGAACAGAAGTCAATCGGATTAATATCCGGCGATCGTGGAGGCCATGGGACGAAACAACCACAACACTAACATTACATTACTTAATAAAAAAAACTGTTTGTTTTCGTACCCTCTATCTACTGTATTCTTCTGTAATATAAATTCGGAAACACAATGAATAAACGATAAAATCAAGTGGCAAAGGGATAAGTTGAAAATCAACTTCATTTTTACTACTTCAAACCCAAAAGCAAATCTGTAAAAAGACAATTCTTAAATTTATCAACTATCCCCATGAGATTTCACCTTCTTCCCATTTTCCTGACATCCATTATATAAATTCCTTAAACCAGTAATGCACCGAATATTCGGGTCTTTTAATTTTTTTAGAAAGCAATACATCATTTTAAACGAAGGCGTAAGTATCTCTACACAAGTTCACTTTACTTCAATTACAAGACATAATTTAGCACACTCTCTGTGATTATAATAAAATCAAACCACAACTATATCAATAATCAGACCTGTATTCCAATGATTAATATGATGTCGTAATTCTAATACTAAATGCATTTAACCAACAATTTTATTTATCATCTTTTGATATTTACTTAGCTTTTTTTCCCTGAAATTAAAATATTTTGAAGGTTATTTTTTTTTTTTATATCTCGAATCATTCGTAATAATAATAATAATAATAATAATAAATAAACGCTATCAGTACGTAGGCAACCCTAATTGCATTGATAAAAATTACAAGCAGCTAGTTAAAGCTAAAGTAAAGCTCATCAATATTTTCGTAATAGCTTTTTCATTTTATTTACATAATTTGGACCTTTTAATCCTGCTGCATCTAAAATGTATAGGGATGTCTGTTCCTTATGCATACGATTCCAAAGAGGGAATCAGTCTAGGAGAAAGTGCAGATGGAAAAGATCCCTTCTTCATCTCAATTTTAAAAACATTAGCTACCCATACACGAAGGGTAATTTTGTGAGTTTTTAAATATTAATTAAATTAATTACCTAATACCCTAAAATTAAAAAACAAGAAAATATAATCCCATATATTTCACAAGTTCATATTTAAACTAGCCTAAACGCCCGTCAATAATGGCATGATAACAATGCACCTGCTTTTATTTTAGAGTATTTGCCAGTCATAAATATGACTGATAGAAAATTAAATGAATGCATTGATAGGAACATAAGTGAATTTGTTAATTGGAAGGCTTGATCATAAGCTTCATTGCGAGTGAAAATTTCGAGCATGATTTAGCAAATGACCTTGAACGTCGGTGGGTTTTTTTTTTTTTTTTTTGACGAGTACTTGGATGTTGTCTCAGTTTCTTGAACGCGACAATACAACGTAAAGCTGGCCGTGTGATAATACCGGCTCGCTCAAAAAACTCCCACGTGCTCGAAGGTTTTGTGAGTAATTAACAGCCACTGCGAATGCGGCAATACTGGAACTGATGGCGTTTCAACTTGAATGGCAAATTGATATTACTCGTAAATTGAAAATCGATCTTGGGAATAGTGACGATATCACCTCTGTTGCTTTTCGAAAGAACTTCTGTCGTGATTAAATTGCAATGACACTCATTAACGACCAATCGTGTGCCATTACATATTCCTTTCTTGGGGAAAGGATGGTGATGAGTTCCTAAGAAGACGAAAAAGCCGTTTCCGATTCCCTCTGTTGACAAACGCAAAGGCGTGATTTGTTTATTTATTTATGTGCAGTCTTTAGTTTTCATTTATTAATTTCTTTAACTGTTATAGGTATTTTATGCTTGATATTCACAAACACAGTTACAAGGAATTACAATAGGAAATCTTCTCTTTTCTTATTCCAGTAAAGCTTATTTTTTAAATTAAAAAAAAAAAATAATAATACAAAAAACTGATATTTACTTAAACTGATAAATAAATAATAAGACATATTTTTCTGGAAAAATATTCGGATTTATAAAATTTTGCATGTCATAGTTAGTGGGTACACAAAATTTTGTAAGGCAATGAAGAATATTACTACTTGTATTATAATAAAACTTCGCTTCGGCATGAAAAAAAAAAAATCATTCGTTACGTTTAACGTTATAACGAAATAATTAGGCATGAAATAAATAATTTAATTAATATACTAATATACATTAGATATATTTATTTAAAATAAATAGATTTCCTCATTCAAAGTTTAGAGATTAAGTATCTTATTTACAAATATGTCGAAATATTGTCGTGATGCATGGGGGAGCAAATAATTATTTTAAAAACATTACATAAATACTTATTTAGTTAATTATTAATTAATATCAATGTTATTATTGTAATATTATTACTTAAATTCAACTAATGCTGCAGATTCATAAAATAATTTATTGAACTTATCGGAACAAATGTGAAGCCCGCAAAAGTTAAAACAAACAATAAAAACTCGCCGAAAGGACAAATGGCGAGAAAATTCACGTGCCGCTACACGCGGCCTCTATGAATTTTTTTAGCGCATAAAAATAAGAAAGCGCAGATAAATATTAATAATAATAACAATGGGTGAGACCAAGTTGTATACAAAATGACATCTTTCATAGAAGCTGCGTGTAGCAGCACATGAATTTTCTCGCCATTTGTCCTTTCGGTGAGTTTTTATCGTTTGTTTTAACTTTTGCGGGCTCCACATTTGTTCCGACGTTTTATCATATAGGCCCGTGTATTGAGACCTGGTTGTGTACTGATGACTGCTCCTGGCTGATGATCGCCATATTAGCGTGAAACAGTTGTACCAGGATGTCATTTTGTATACAACTTGGTCTCACCCGTTGTTATTTATTGAAATTGTCTTATTTTTTTTTTATTTTGCATCTTTTTCCATCAAGTCCCCTTCCACCACTTTTCAGAAATGGGGAAAAAAAAAACTGACAGTATAATTTTTGCGAAAGGTGATAAAACAAACATGAAAAGGAGGGATTAAACTACTTTTTCTTTTTGAAACACCCGCCATTAAAAGATACCATCTTTTAATGAAAGAAAAACCGAAACTTATTTTTCACTTTCGTTTAAGTTTTCTGTTACTACTATTTGAAAAATTTAAGTTAACTTTTTCGTTTTGTTGTTGCGTGCGGTTCGCACCGAAGTGCAATCTTCGTAGCCGTAGGTCCGTGTTCTATGAACCCCTAGAATTTCTAGGGAAAGATACTGAGATAGTTTCCCGTTGCCTTTCTCATTTAGGAATAGGAATGAATTCAGACCGGAAGAGAAAGAAGACGACGCAGATAAACACAGGAAAGAAATTTTTCACTAACAGCTATGCCCACGCCGGGATTTGAACCCAGGTTCCCACGTATCTGCCTCATGCGAGGCCGTCGCCTTGCGCTTTTGTTACGTTATGCGCAACGTTTTCCAGCATTGATTAATTTACATACCACCTGGGGCGCCACAATTCCTTCACATGATCTTGATATTATATAGTAAGGGCGTAAATTTACAAGCGAAGGTGAGATTTCAAAGTAGCGGGGAATAAGCCGACTTCGAAGGGTTAATTCTTCTTTTTTTTTTTTTTGTAAGTAAAGCTTATATTATAACACTTTCTTAAAATTTCAAAATTTTAAGTAGAAATTTGAAGCAATATGCTATTGTAAGCACATTTGTCTTGGCTTCATTTTTGCTTGTCAAATCACAGCACTTTGGAATTATTAAAAGCTTAATACTTTTCCTTAATTTTTCATTATTTTCACATTCCCATAATCAATGAAACATTAAAATTACAATCATACATAAGGATATCACAATATGTGCTTTGTTACTTTATATATATAAAAGTATTTTCCCATCATTCCAGTTGGGGGAAAAAAAAAAAAAAAAAATAACACAAACACACAAATACCATTAACTGGTCAGCAGTTGAACAGCAGGTGTAGATTGCCTCCTGTTTAAATCTATTTATTCCTTATACTGAAGCAATAACATGCTCCAAAAAGGAAACAGCATCAATAACTAAATCTTTAAAGAATTTTAAGTTTTAAATGATATAGCTAATATCATTAAGTAATCTATCAAAAAATTCTTGCAGGAGGATGAATGACAAGAGCCAGTCTCCTAATTGCTTATATAATATTATTATTATTACAGTAATATTCAAAAAATTAATTTTTTCTTGATTTCTGAACTTTTCTGAAAATATTTTCAATAAACATATTTTTATCAATAACAATTAACTTAGAACAACAAATTTTACTTGTTTCAAATATATTTTTTTTAATATTAATTTTAACTGAAAAATTGCTTGTCTTAATTTTAGTTTGTGATAATCATTTTTTTTTTTTTAATCAGATAAGCATTTCAAATTTTTAGTTACAGTACAATCAACTGAACACTTTTTCCAAGAATATTTCCTGCTTCATAAGTTAAAAAAATTGTCATAAGCTACACTTGCCATCTTCAATATAGACATTGTTTTTTTTTGTTAATTCCCCCCCCCCCCTTTCTGTGACTAAAATTGTATGATAGATTAACATCACAAATTAGATTAAGAACAGACTGATGAAGTACCAATGGTTGGTATAATTAGTTTCAAAGCAGATAAGTGAACAGATGATACTTTTTCACCTATTTTGAATGTTAGTTATGATATTGGGTGATTATTTTTTCTAAAATGAAAAGAAGGTCACAAATAATTTGAAGAAAAAAAAATGTTATCAGGGGTTTCAGGGGTATAAACCTATCTATTCAACCAAAAAAAAAAAAATTCACATATCAAAAAGGAGGACACTTCTCAAGGGAGGACAGAGCTTCAAAAAGGAGGACGGTTGGTCACCTTATGATATTCAAATTGGTGGATATTAAATTTATCTTAATATCTGTTGAACAATATTTTTTTTTTATTTTTTTTACGCAAATAAAACATACAAATGATAAAAAGCTAAAAAAACGAAAATTAAAAAATAAATAAATAAGATATTAGATTGTATCTAAGTAAATGGTATTGTCACTTGTGTAGGTTGCAATTTCAGCATAGTTATGCATAGATGACATCATAGAATGAAGAGTATAATGACCATAAGCCTTATGTTGTTGGCTAACAGCACAACAGCTGTCCTATATTATTTATGAATGGTAGATGATGTTATATCAACCACTGATTACAAACTCTGTTTGGCATAGTTTATTAGCAAATGGACTGTTGAGATTTCTACTGATACTTCAGCACTCCAGTTGCAACAGTACCACAAATGACATCACTGGATGGATGACTGAACTGCAGTGTTTTCCAATGAATCAAGTTTAGCATAAGAATCAGATTCTGGTACAGTGACAGTATGGTGAATGGCTGTTGATGCATTAAGTTTTGGAACATAAATGTGGCCCCAACAAGGAGCTTTATTTTGTGCAGTGTTATTGGATTTGATTCATATTTTTGCCTAATGTATAGTATGAGAGCAATTAAACTGAATCTATGACATTTTGGAGGTGTAAGTGCTATCATTTCTGTAGGGATCTTAAAAGACATCTTTCAACAGGATAATGGCCAGCATTATAGGAAGTAGACTTGGCAACAGTACCTTACTGCCCATGGAATTTCTTATACTACCTTTGCCAGCACATTTATCAGGTTTTTTGCCAACTGAGTGCAACTGTTAGATACCATCAGATACTGCATTGAACTAAAGCAGATCTAAAGCATATCTGGGCTCAAATAGATACAGCACGGCATCAAATTCCTGAGATGAATATCAAGGATCCTTCTGACAGTTGCATGTCATTATTTCGGGACCTCATCAGCTGCATCTCTGTAAGTAGTGTCACTTTTTGTTTTGCCCGCCAGTTACAACTCCATCACTATTGCTAAACTTGTCTAATCCTCTCACTTTCACCTTGCCTTCACACCTCGTGTCGTCTTAAATGTTGTTGTAATGTCTTATATGTTTGTGCCGTCCCTGATGAAGGAATACGCACAGTATTCCAAAACTGTCGGTTTATTACCATGTTTATAATTCTATCCTCAACATTTCTGTAAGTAAGTGCATTTTATTTATTTTCACTTTTTCTTTATTTCAATATACGCCTGTTAAGCCTCCTTGCTAAATAAATAAATAATTTGTTTAAATGTATTTTTGCCATAACTGGAAATATTTTAACACATTTTTTTCTATGATTTTGTTTTGTTTTTTCTTTCTAGGATTTAATCATTTGCTACTTTCCAATGCAGATGGTGAGATGCTATTATTATTTTATTATGCATAGATAGATAAATCTCATTTTCTTATTAGTTTAGGAAATAAGTGATAATCTATAGCTTAAATTTACTTAAGCTTTAATATTGTCAATGATTACTATTTTTGTCTTCACAGTGCAGTGAAGGTCTTTAGAAACAAATTAGGATTTTGAAGGAAAAAAAAGAAAGAATATATGGTAGCTTAGAAACAATTGTGAAAATAAATTTTCTTGTCTTAATCATTGAAATCTTTTTCAATGCATTTGTTTTTGTAATTTTCTGTAAAAATTCAAGTGTTGAATGAAAATGAAATTACTGTCACCATCATTTTGAAAACTATCTGAATTAAATGATACTGAAATATTTTGCTTTATATTTTCGTGAGTCTTTTAAATTGAAGAGAAATGCAAAATTTTGCATTGCTCTTCAATTCAAAGATATTAAATTTAACTTAATATCAGAACAATTATAGCAATATTGGCACACATCCTTTCATCCAATGTAGCAAATTTTTCTTGTTACTGATGATTTATTAAGGCCATTGCTGCATAAAATATACAATAAACAATACGAAGAAGTGAAAGTAGATACAGTGAAACCTCCGAATAGCGGACAGTCACGGGACCGGAAGTTTCGTCCGTTATTGGGAGGTGTCCGCTATTGGGGAGTACTATCTTTTTTTCAATTTTTAGCTTATAGCATGTCATTTAATGAAAAATTATGTACAATCTTAAATTTCTTCAATTAACATTGCCCTATGAGAAAATATGAACAATTGCAAACTGTTTACTATTTTCCTTTTTAAATGAATGCTAATCCATTAGTCTTACTTAAAATAACAACAAAATTAGTAACAGTATTAATTTTGCCATTATTTTAAGTAAGACAACGGATTAGAAAATTAATTTTATTAACTAAAGTAATCAGTTAACAGAGTTTGACATTTCTTTTTTGCATTGAAAACATGTTTCTCAATATGAATATTTAAATCGTTTAACTTTGCAAGGCCTTCAGAGTCCCCTTTGCTTCCAACGCCTTTTCTTGCAATAATGGCCCACTAACGGGAATGTTTTTTGCTCGTGCAGCACAAAACTAATCGAAGACAACAGAGTCGATCACACTTGTCTCCGTTTCCGAACTTTGATGTGTATGGAGTTTTCGTTGGAGTTCGTGATCCATAATTTCAAAATTTCCTCTGGACGCTACGTATTACTATAGCCTGATTCTATTGCTTTTGAAAAGCAACAGAAGATCGTTTCTGTAGAATGTTGTCCGTTATGGGGAGTGTCCGCTAATCGGAGGTCAATACATGGAAACGTCTATATTTTTTAAGGGACTGGGGATTGCAAAATTGTCTGCTATTGGGGTGTGTTCACTTGTGGAGGTTTCACTGTAGTTTAGAATTCAATTTTATTTCTGATAAAATTTTGTGAAATTTACTTATCCTGCAACCCTTGTAAAACTTAAAAAATTGACACAACCTTCTTTTATCAAAGAATAAATGCCTAACTGTATAAATCTAAAGTCAGTTTGAATAAGCAGAGCTGTGTTGAACTTGTTTAATTAATATCGTAAGTCTTCTGAGTATTTGTATAAATATCTCATAATGTTAAGTTTGTTTATGAATAAACTAAATTCTTTGTTTATTTGTCTTATTTCTTTTAAAACACCCAAAGTCACAAATATGGGTTGATAAAAAGTATAATCTAAGTCTACTCAAGAAAACAACAGTAATATTATGAACAAATATTTACAATATCAAAATGAAAACTAAATGAAATTGGATATTGAGAATAACAATCAGGGTTACGGCAAATGACCAGACACTACATTTGGATTGGCACAACCATGATAATAATTGTAATATTTTGATATACTATCATAAAGAAACAATATATATATATATATATATATATATATATCACAATGGGACACAGGATAATGTTTCTTAGAAAGTTAAAAATGCCTACAAAAATAATGTAAAAGATTTAGGTTAACTATAGATATAAAATTTGCTGTCAGAAAAATTGCAAAGATATTATTATCTCTATTAATATTAAAAAAAAAAAAAGTACAAGAATTTGATTGTGGAACTCAGTGAGACTTTAAATTTGAATTATTACAATGTACTGAAAATGAAACATATCCCACTAAAGGAAAATTTCATAGTTATATTTATGTTAAATTCTGAATTCTGCTGTGATCTATGCAATTAATTCAGATATTTGTAAACAATGTACTAAAATATAACAGAATAAAAAGCAAAGAATTCACTGTTTCAAATATCAGTTCCAAAGCATAAGTATGAATACCTTTACACGAAAGATTACATGAACTGAGCTTGTTACTGTGATCTGAAATAACAATAACATCTGCAACAATTCATGTACTATTTTTTTAATTTTCAAAATTATTAATAATATGGTCTTTTAAGTAACAAAATTAGCTTTAAATTATTATTGACATTAAATTAATATTTTGCAACACAGCATAATAATTCAATATTTGTTGGATTTTTTTTTCTCCTTTAAGTTTTCCAAACTTCTAAAATGTTTTCTATTCCTTCCTGGGTAAAAATGTTCTGGAATTGCCTTTGATAGTATACAGTAGGCTGCTTATAGACAAAGCTGGAAGCTTTTATTTACCATTTAAGCAATCTGATGTGATGATTTTATTAATATTATTATTATTAATCAACGGTTATTTTGAAAGTTTCATAAAACTAACTTGCTTTTTAGAAGTGACATTTCCCTATTCAAAAACTTGATAAACAACATTTCAATATTTCTTGAAAATGAACTAATTTCACTTGAATTTCTATGCAAGAAAATAAAATTCATTACTAGTTAAAGGTTATATAAAAAATAAAGATTAATGATACAAAAACTTCAGTTTTAACTTTATTAAACCGAATGCATATGAATTTGTTTTTAAAATTGAATGGTATAAATTTTGATTAGTGTTTTTTTTAAATTGTCATTACCCTTTACTGTCTTTTTTTTCTTTCCATAACGTGGTATTCATACCATGATTTGATTTAGGCTATTATGAAATATCCTTAAGGTAATATAGAACACTTTTCATATAAGTATTGTTTTACTTAATAATCCAAATAAATAATTTGATTGGAAATTTTTTGATAATATTTTGTCTGCGAAAATTCTAATATATAATGATAGTGTATTATTTATTATGAAATGATTTGTTACATAAATTCTGCCAATCCATAAAACAGTAATATGTTGTAACTGGAAGAAAATTAAGAAATTCAATAATATCTTAAGGAAATTAATAAAATTAAGGCAAAGATAATCCAATTACAAAAAACCTTCTGATACACGGATATCTTACAAAGTTAATCTGACGGCAAACATATAAATTGATTGCGCAAATCACAATCAAACCATGTAATTATATTAATATATCCACAAGTTCCAGAACCATATAGTTTAGAAAGATGGTTTATAATCATAATTTGCATCTAAATTATTCTTCAGAATGTAAGTGAAAAAGTTTTATATGAGTGTAACGAAACCATCACAAGATTAATAGCTAAAACCGAAGTAAAGGAATGGAAAACAAAGGAGATGGTAATTACTTACGTCTGAGGTTCTGTATACTGAAATCCACCTGTAAATCCATATTTATCAGGGGCTCTTTCTGATGCTACTGATCCGTTGTGTAACCCGCTTGTACTACTTGCAATGGTTTCCGTATCACTCTCTGGATCTCCAATAGAGTCATCAGGAGGACTAGCCATATTGACGTAAACAATTTACTCAAGAGTTTGACATAACGAATTATATCAACCTAAAATATTATTTGTCACATACTATTGTAGTGTCATATTTCAGTGTGCTTCCAAAACATTATTCATGCGATAAAGATTCCATCATTGAACGAATGGAGGTTTTCCCAGTGGGTAGCAACATCGCTGGCGGTTTTAGTCGCACCCTGCCTTCAGATTTGTAATAAGATGAAAGGAAAATAAAAGAAACAAACTAACAAAATAGATTAAATTAGAAGGAGCTAATAGGTAATTGAGACGATTTTCCGCACATTTACAAGTTAGTGTCATTCATAGCTTATAGGAAAACACTACAATTTTAAGTTTCCTTCTTTCAAGCACATCTTGCGTCCAAGATCGAACGGAAGTCGTACTAAACAACCAAGAGCGCAGAATCACTCAACCTCGTTTTCGTTCTTAGCAGAACGGAAGTAACCTTAAAACGTGAAATGAAAGACGAAACAGAAACTCTTCAATTTTTATTCATTATTAATTAACAAAAAAGTTATAAATTCTCACTGTTTATAATTATAATCCTCAGATTAATAGAACGAGGCGGTATAATTAACAAAATATTTTCATTAAGTTAACGGTAATAATAATTTTAAACAGAAATGAAAATTAGGTTTTAAACGAATACTTTGGTTTTTCGGAATAGTATAATAAATATCTGCTTAACCAAAAGTTTAGATGCTGACAAATAATGCCAACTTCATTTTATGTTTAACATTAAAACCGAATGTTTTCTACATAAAAATATAAGGAGTTATAAGTTCTATTTTTTTGGTGTACATGATGTTCTTAAGATACGTGTGTTAATTAGGCTTATTTGAATGCGAAGATTTATATTAACGGGCAATAAGTTACGCGTAATACTCAGAAACAGATTAAAGATCGTAAAACTAAATAACTATTTCAAATCAAAAGAAATTAATTACATTTTTTAATGTTTAGTATTTAAATAATAAATATTTCATTATCATTTTTTATCGAAAAATAAATAAAACAATTTATTAAACAAGTTTTTGAATAATAACAACAATTCGGAATAATTAAAAACTTATATCAATAATAATTTAAAGGAGAAAATGTTGCCTTTTCACAATTTCCCATTGCTATAGAATCTAATATTAGAAGAAAAAAATTAATTCATTTACGTGGTCAACTTATATTGATTTTCGTCTTAGTAATGAATTATGGAACAAACCTTTTGTCCTTAATTTTTATTTTTTCCAAACTAAAAATTCTTTTTTATTATAAAGTCTTAATGTTTTAATTAATTGTCTAATTTTTGATATAAAAAAAAAATGTTTCTAATTCATGCATTATTTCTGGGATTGATTGTTGCTGCACCATCATTTCGATGTTACTCAAAACCGATCTACTCAGATCTAAAATATTATAGCGCAAAATACAGGATTGAAATGAGGTCCCGTGTTAATGCCAAGTAAGTTATAAGTATTTATTCTTGAAAATTTTATGGCGTATATTTTTAGTTGCTTAAAATTGCCTTCTGATTTCGAAATACGTAATTAAACGAAAACAATTCGGTTTGTAGCAATAACTTGTGACGACCCGTGCCCATTACGTCATGAGTTTTGCGAATAAGGTTGTTCTTCCGCCAGTGAGGACGTCAATGTAGTGCAAAGGTCCTACTGGGGGACCTTGTGCTTATAATTTGTTTTACTAATTTGGACTTTATATTCCTGTGAAAATAGGTACCCTGTAATTTCAAGTTGGGGCTACGAGTTGAGAAAGTTTTGCAGTTATCGTAATGAGAGGTTGACTAATTTTCTTAAGTGATCTGCACGTTGGTTCTTGGGGGATTGTAAGCTCTGCACCATCGGGACAGGATTTGGGATCTAAGCCTAGTCAGGTTCACTGAAAAAAAAAAAAAATGAATAGCAACACTAAACGAAAGAACAGAACAAACACTAACAGGTTCGTTGATTTTCTTTTTTTTTTCATCTTGGTTTTGTATCGGATGTTAGGATATCTCGCAGGTTTGTTCTAAAACATGTTTGTTTATGTTCGAAAGTCGGTCATGAAGATGGCTACCGGGTATCGGGAAATTGCACCGGTATCAGCTTTAGTTAGGCCTATTTTAAGCCTAATTTGTTTCAACTACGATCTAATTAAAATTAAACCCTCCTTACACTAATAATACTTTTAGGTCGACGGCAGTGCAGTCTGCCTGTATCTAACCTGTGAAAAGAGGGGTAGATTTTAATTTGACGTGATTCCGCATTGCTCATTTCGTTTATCCTGTCATTCAGGCCAGTGTTTGACGCGATAGGCCTAATGAGCGCAGTTCGACATTCATTTCCCTGCTGATTGCAAATTATTATTTAAGTGTATATGACGATTTTTGTTGGTTACATTACTGATGTAGTTTTCTATGTTCATAGGATCATTCAGCAAGTCATATATTCGTATAAAAATTGTAATGATGTATCTTTAGTATTGTTATTCTCTTACATTTTCCCAGTTGTGAGTTATAATAAAAAAATATAAAAATAATGATCGAAATATAATAAGATTGTGAATCACAACATTTTATTAAAAAAAATAAATGAGGTATGAACATTTCAGAGTGGAGTCTTGCAGATTTTATGTTTCGAATGAATGAAAATTTTTATACATTTTAATGTTTTGAAGAAGATTGAAAGAATTTAAAGCCCCTTTTCCGAAGGCGAATCTTAATATGTAATTACCATTAGTATGTACGTAAAAAAAAATTGTATATTCGGTGATGAATAGAAGAAAGTAGAATGTTTCTTAGGAAAGATAAGAAGACAATTGCTCTCAGCCTTTGTACATTGTTGAATATATCCAAAATTCCATTTTTATAGGTTACAGATAATTTATCTGTTAAACAGGTCTTTAATTTTTGTTGTGTACAGGTTTCCTACAGTTGACGTTGCTTTGCTGAAGGAGGCAACTATGAAAAAGGAAAACATTTAATTTGAAGTTTCTGTTTCAAAATACCAAAGTTTTAGTGTATTAGAATAATTGTTAGGCTTAATGCTGCTGCAAATTTTTACATTGACATTAATAATTAAAAACATGAGGCGAACAAGAACTGCAGGAATTGAAGTGCATGTTTTTGCCATTTTTTTTTTATTGATATTTTAGAATTTGCAAAAAATACATTTGAAAACTTAACTAATCAGTTTGATTATTTGAGAGATTTTGTCAAATTTGTTGTAAAGAGGAAGATAAGAATTCTTGTTGTTCAAGCTAATTGGTGTGCAAATACGTTATAATGTAAAATAAGTAAATTATCAAATTATCTACAGTTTACATAGTCAAAATGTTATTAATTCACTGCAATTAAGTAAATAAAATTACCGACAGACATTTGAATGATTTTTTTTTTCAATTATATGTAAATATCTCAAAATAATTGGTAAACATTTTGATTTAAGCATTTCCATGGCAATTCAATTAATTAAGAACTGCAATTAAGTAAATAAAATTAACGACAGACAATTGAATGATTTTTTTTTCAATTATATGTAATTACTGCCACATTTTTGTAACAATCAAAATAATTGGATAAACATTTTGATTTAAGCATTTCCATTGCAATTCAATTAATTAAGAACTGCAATTAAGTAAATAAAATTAGCGACAAACAATTGAATGATTTTTTTTTCAATTATATGTAATTATCTCAACAATTAATCAAGAAGAAATGCTTCATACAAATAAATATTGCTGCTAATTATTTAACTATATTTAATTATTTAACTTGCATAATTTTTTGGTTAAAATATATTGTTTTCAACAGTTTCCATTAAATGTTCAGCTTGATCTAAATGGAGATGTGAAATTGAATCATAACTTAGAAGATGCTTG
>JAFIDM010009631.1:76987002-77012272 GCA_023159025.1 Thereuonema tuberculata | reverse complement strand
AGACAATGGCAGTTGATGGGGGAACTGAAACATCATTGTTAAATCTTATAACTCATATAAAAGAATTTCAGTTCTTCTAATAATTATAAATTTGCACTTAGTTATTAACTGAATTACAGATTTTGTCTTAACAAAATCAATCAATTTAATCAAATAGTTTGTTTAAAGATTTTATTAGAAATTACCGAAGCTTTACATTTAATAATGTGATATCCCAGATCCAGAATTACTGCTTATTGCTAAGCTCTGTGGATTGCTAATTTAACATTATTCAATATCTCATGAAAGAAATTAACATAAAAGTAATTATTGAATACAACATTAGGTTCTCGATCAGTGGATTGAACTTAAATATAAAGCAGAAACATTGACTTAACCTAAAATCTTAAAATTATTAATCACTGAACTGAAATAAATTATTTAATTGCCGTCAGTAGCTATTATAACACTATTTCTATCCCATAGATTCTGTTCAAAATGTGCTTAAAGGATAAATACTTTAAAAGATAACCAATCACAAATTCCATTTATGCATTTTTCAAATAAAAGTAACTAGTCAGTGAAGAAGACCATATCAAACTAAATGTTAGCATGTTGTAGATTTAGTTAAGACAGAAAGATTAATAAATCTGTTATACAACCTTTGTCATAAAAGTTCCAGGGAGATTTGATTTAAGTCATGGGATTATGTCTTCTGCACGTACTTGGCCTTGAAAGTGCTTCTACAAAATTCCACAAGATGGAAAGGGGGTGGGGCGACATATAGCAGCACGTTGTATGTAGCAGCGGCATTTGTCTTGGTGATAATGGATATGGAAGTTGAACAGCGAGTGAATATTAAGTTTTGTGTGAAGTTAGGGAAGACAGCCACTGAAAAATGGAACCTTTTGCAACATGTCTACGGTGACCAGACATTATCATGAGGCAGTGTGTTTGAATAGCACAAGATGTTTGTTAATGGTAGGGTGTCAGTGGAAGATGATCTAAGGTCTGGGCAACCGTCAACAATATGTATTGTAGACAATGTGAGTCGCATCAGGAACAAACTTCTTAGGTTGATATTTTGAAATGTGACAATTGGGCACCATCGACTCACTTCAGGGCATCTGGACAATGGTTCTTATTGCATGACAATGCAAGACCACACTGCTCTGTCGAGCCAGGAATTTCTTACTAAACATCAAATTACAGCTATTCTCATCCTCCATATTCTGCTGATGTATCACTGTGTGATTTCTTCCTGTTTCCCTGCGTGAACAAAATGCTGAAAAGAAGGCATAAGGGAATTGGAAATATCCAGAAGGCCACGACGGATGAGATGAACAGCATATCAGAAGAAGCTTTCTCAGACTATTTCCAAAACCTTCAGAAACATTGGCAGCATTGTATCATTTGTGGAGGAGATTACTTTGAAGGGAACGACCATTAGTTGGTATACGTTGAATATTTTATTTTTAACAGTGCCAGTCCTGGAACTTTTATGACAAAGGTTGTGTGTATTATTTCTGGTCTCTTCACTGCTGTTGATATTGCCTTGATAACTGAAGTTGTCAAAAATAACTTGATTGAAACTGATTTAGTTGTCTACTTTTGAGTTCAAAGGTTTAAATAGCGGTTTAAAAAGGAGTCCATACTGAAACTTTACACTGTTAATTTATCGACGGAGGTCCGGTCCCGGCCACTTCGGTTAATCGAGGTTCTACTGTAGTTCAATATGATAGTTATTACATCTATAACATCAGGAATGGGAAGTAGCACTGTTACTTTTTATCAGTAATAGAGTAATGAAGATGCATTACTTTATTTATACCATCTCGGAGCAGGCTACTAATATTTCCCATCCCTGTATAAAATAATATATTTCATTAATATGATTATATTTAAAAATATATAATATCAATTCTATAATGTATAAAGTAATCTTTGATGCATCACGTCAGACTAAACAGATGGTTGATCAGTAACATTAGCTCAGTAAGGAACAGTCATAAATTTGGCAAAATATTTAAATATAAAAGTAATCATATAATAGTAATAGAACATAACTGAAATATGATCATTTCTTTTGAAAATTTTTCATGCTTTTAAAGTCCTAACCAGTTCTTAATGGATTGTAGTCTTACAGAATGATGCAAATGACTTTTTTTTTTTGTTTTTTGTTTTTAATGACAGAGATGGTGTATGAAGTAAAATACCTTCTTAAAAGTAAATCGATTATTTGAAATGAATAAATTTCCAATTCTACAATTTTAATAATTATTGAAGACGAGACGTAGTATACAGACAAAGTATAAAAAATTGACTTGAAAGAAATCGGAAGTGGAGCCTGGTGTTATGTAAACCATAATTTCCTTATTTTTAAATGTTTTCACATGGTTTTATATATAATTTGATAATAGGAATTCTTGTATTTATGCAGATTTAAGTGACAATAACATTTATAATTGCATTTTCATTTCAAAATTAACCAGACATTGTAGACAATTTCTTATTTGAGTAACCATAGCTGACGAAGAAACTTTAATATTTTCATTTCAAGTGAGTATTTAAAATTTTATGAAGTTTAAAAATAATGAAATGGATAAATGAACTCCATATGTAGGTTGATTGGTTATCGTTTTCTTCTAAAAATTGCTAGACTAAATCATTTTAATTGTGAATACAGAAAAATCTGAAATTTCTTATTGATATAAAGGTTTTTAATAAACTTCAGAAATACTCGATGGTAACAAAAATTAAGTAAAGAATTTGTTTTTATCCTACGGATCTACACTTGGTTGCTTTTTTCCAAGCCTGTTGTAAATTAAATGCAATAATAATGCTATAAAATACATGGTTGTGGACCATCTGCACTTTTTTAAATAGTAGTCAAGAAAGCATGATAAAATCCGTTAACAAAAAGTCATACTTTATGATTACTCAATTATGACATGTTAAATCTTTTTCTCAAACTTCCTTATAAGATTGATTTATTTGTGTTGATTATAACTATTTGTTTTTAATATTGTTGGCTTTTTTTTATTAAAGCTAATAAAACACCATTCCCTCTGAATTTATCTAAAAGCATTTAATAGAATTAAAATTGAGCATGAATGATTATAAATGTTTACAATCTTTCTATTGTATGACAGACTGGACACTTCAACTGATAGCTAAACACACACAAATTGTCTATACAGTTCACGGAAATCTCAAAAATGAAAAATGTATACAGCGTTTTTTTTTATATATATATATAATTGTAAAGTGTGTGTGTGTGTGTGTAGGGGCGATTCCTTGTTTTCATCATACAACATGCATTGTTCCATCTTCATGCTGTGATATAATAGCTACGATCTGATCATTAACAGTTCAATCATTCAATTCAATAAGTGTTAGTACTGTACTCAGTATTTTAATATGGTTACTATAGTGTGATCACAATATTTTGACGACTGGAAAAGTTCCAGAGCCCCATGACATCAGCACTAGTGCCGCTGAGGTTCCGAAGAATATTATGTTACAGCTATTAAAAATAAAGAAAAGTTTTATTGATGTTTAAAGGAAATGTTATACTATTAGTTATTAGTTGACTGCTTTCAATATACGATTTAACTGTTATGTTTAAGTTTTATTTCTTTTAAATATGTGTTTTTAAAGCCCCGTGCTTTGAGGCTCGCTTGTTTGTGATTGACTGAAAAATAGATGCATCATAATCACGTGGGGATTCCTTCCGATTGTCAAGTTATCATGGTTAGACTTGATGAAAAAATGCATTAAATTTTAACAAAATCACCGGTAGTACAGTAAATATTTAAAGATATTTCATTATGGTCATCACATACATGAACATCTTTTATAACTGTATACTGTATTGCAATATGGCATTTCATTAAATACATTGCAGTGGTTTGGTTTTTTTTCCCTTCAGATATATTAAAGGAAGAAAAAAAAATGATGTAAATAAGTGCAGTTAATAATACAATTGATTCGGTTTAATATTACTTTATTTTGACACAACTGGCTTTTGACATTTAGTGATTTTTAATTATATTTAGCAGTATGTTAATTGTTAAACAGTCTGTCCTTTGGGAGATCATTTATTCTACTTCTTCTTGTTTGGTCTTACAGCCCCATTTGGGCCTTAACCTCCTTCAGAGTTCTCTTCCATTCATCTGTTTTCTGCCTTTTCTTTCCAATTTGTAATTCCAAATTCCTTTCTGTCATTTCTTTCTACTAACTGATTCAATTATTAAACGAAATCAGCCACATAAATTTATACCAAATCCTTATTCCATAATAAATTAAACAAAAACAAATCCAGAACTAGACACAGTAGTAAGTCTAAATAATACCATAAAATATTTTTTTTTTTCCATTGAGTACATTTAAATATAAGAAATAATAATAATAAAAAAGTTTGTGTAAGTGTTTAATTAGGAATAAACTAATAAATTCATAATTAGCATGCTTGAAATATAATAATAATTTATATTGCACACATTTCTAGCCAAAAATAAGGGCAAAGTTATAATTGACATATAAGATACCCTTATAAGTCAAACCGAAGCTGATATATGGTCAATCTTAATTGTTCTGTCACAGTGAATAACAGTAGTATAAAGTTAGTTATGAATGTTGATTTTTATTCCCTAAGATTTTTGCCTATGAATATAATTTGTTCTACCTAATAGGGACCTACATAATATCAGTGAAGTTACAAATTTTCTGATACTTTTTATAGTGGCACTTAGGAATGAATCCTATCTCATTCACGTAGCTTCATTCTACAGATTATTTAATTTAAAACTGTCCTGCTATTATCCTAACATTCAGAAGACAGTATGAGTGAAAAAAAAAACAAAATCTTGCATATATTTTTTTAATGAAATATGAACTATATACTCAACTATATAGATGCTAGAAGTGGTTTTGTTCTCTTTGCATCTACACCTTTGTTTGTGTGTTTATTATCAATTTAGGTACACATCCTCAAAATGCTGACATCAATATTCTCAATAGTGTGCTGCTAATGCACTCCCTCAGTTCATCTAAAGTATGAGGATTGGTCTCGAAAACTTTGCCCTTCGAGCATCCACACACACAAAAAAAATAAGTTTCCTTAACTGATCTTGTGTGTATATACGCTTCCACTGTAGCAATCTATATATATATATATAAAAATGAATGTATCTTTCTTTCTTTCTTTGTCTGTCCTTTATACACTCTTAGGCCCTTCGACCTATCTGGACCAAACTTTGCAGAATTACTCTTTAGGACCCTGCGTAAAAGATAGGCTACCTTAGAACCCGGACCCACCCCCCAAAAGGGGTTGAAAAGGGGTAAAAGCCCTGAAAAATCCAATATCCACCTGGTGGTTAAAATAAGAACTACACATATATTGTGTAAAGTGAAAAATTCGCTCTCCTATGGGGGGCAGGGACATCACACTTGGGTGGGAGGAAGCCAACACAAAGGCTGAAGTGTCCCACCCCGACCGACACCGGGACCTTATATTTAGGGCCCCTTCTCGGGCCCCCAAGTCAAGTGCAAATAAGGAAAAATTCGCTCTCCTATTTGGGGCAGGGACATCACACTTGGGTGGGGAAAAAGCCAACAGAAAGGCTGAAGTGTCCCACCCCCGACCGACACTGGGACCTTATATTTAGGGCCCCATCTCGGGCCCCCCAAGTCAATTGCAAATGAGGAAAAATTCGCTTTCCTATGGGAGGCAGGGACACCACATTTGGGTAGGGGGATGCGACACAAGAGCCTAAATGTCCCACCCCCGATCGACATCGGGACCTTATATTTAGGGCCCTTTCTCGCCCCCCCCCCCAAGGCAATTGCAAAAAGGGAAAACTTCACTCTCCTACGGGGGCAGGGACACCACACTTGGGTGGGGGGATGGCGACACAAGGGCCTAAGTGTCCCACCCCCGATCGACACCGGGACCTTATATTTAGGGCCCCTTCTTGGGGCCCCTAAGTCAATTGGAAAAAGAGAAAAATTCGCTCTATGGGGGACAGGTCCACCACACTTGGGTGGGGATGGCGACACAAGGGCCTCAGTGTCCCACCCCCGATCGACACTGGGACCTTATATTTACGGCCCCTTCTCACGAGCCCTTTCTGTCTTTGAGTGGCATTGCAACGCATGCCGGGTACAGCTTAGTTGTTGTATAAAGAGAATAACACATTCTACAGAATGCAGGAAGACAACTTCATTAACCACAAATAGTTGCTTTAGCTGAGACTTAACTAGCCACTTACAGAATTGCTGTAAATGGCCTTTTTTATGCCATTACATCAGCTGATTTTAAGTGAATATCAATATCAGAAATTGTGCTTCCAAGAACCTAAACCTGTTACTAAAGTTTCAGGTTCCTAAGATATAGTTCTTGATTTCTTTTGATCTGATCACAGATGAATGATTGGGCATGTGTATTTCCTGTTGAAATTGCAGTCTTTTAAGATTTTTATTGTTCTAACAATTTATTTTTTTCTTTAGTGCATATTAACGGTAACTTTCCTTAATGTTCAATACATTTTACATTTAATATGTAACTATTCAGTTAATAATGATAGTTAAGCAATATTATTACTTCTAACCTATTTGTTGCAGAATGTGATGATGACTTGGTTGTTTAGGAATACAGCAAAAATAAAATTAGCATTGGGTACTGAAAACTACAGTAGGTGTGTTCCTTAGAAATTCGCCAATAATAAGGTATGAGGGTTCTGCAAATATTGGTTTATACAACATACCTTTCAGATAAGCTGTAGTCTTAATTGTAAATATTCAAAATCTGTTGCTAGACAGAATTTATATATAAATTCTAAACTCTGTGCTATTTAATTGTGAGAAAACTGAATATTTTTGGTAAATATAATTGTTTCTGTAAGATTTGTGATTTGACGAAGTGAAGATTTCAGTTTATGACATGGTAATAATGATTAGGTCTTCAAAATGGCATTTTGATTTCTCTCGGACAAACCATATTTTTTTTTGGTATTGAACTGAATTTGAAGCACAATTTTCATTTGATTCAATCTATGTAGCAAATAAGTATTACTTCAGAAAAAAAAAAAAAAAGAAATAGCCATGTGGTTTAATTAGAAATTTATTTTCTGGCTTATGTTATTGATTTGTTAAGAAAAACTACTCCAATGACATGCTTTTCTCAGATTATGGTCCATATATATATAATATATAAAATTTCTGAATGTTAACTAAAATGCATGTTATTGGTAAAGTATAACACACAGGAGTGGGTGTTCATGTGTTGAGGTTGAGGTAGAGGTTATTTCAGTTTCAGTCAAGGGTAGAATTTTAGCACTTCATCAAATTTAGTTACTTTGTCTTCATTAGAAATTGAAAACTGAACATCAGTCTAGAATTAATTTTTTTGCTGTTGCTAGAGAGAAATGAATTTCCTATTTTATTATTAAGCTTTCATAATTTCAGTGTTAGGAAATTAGCTTTTGTTGTTTAATAAGCAATAACAGACATTTATACATCATAGAAACATTATATTCTAGAGTTTTTGAAAAGTAGTTCTAATTTTAATCCTTAAATATTTAATAAACCGGTCTTGTTAAATTTGGCATTGAAACTAGTCATCTGTCATTGATAGCATATGTAATGAAAATCATCGCGAATTAACAATTAATTCATGATTACAGTGTTTGTTTTTTTTTTATTGCTTATTTTTGCTTTTGAGGCACCACTGCAATTCCGACAATCATCACGCATTGTTTGCTCATCACATTTAATAAATCATTACTCGTTTAATTTGCAAATTTTCTTAGAATTTTGAAAGTTTGTTCAAAGTAATTATACTGATGTTAATACCAAATCAGTGTTTGGTTATTTTAAGGATTGTAGTGATATAAAACATCAGCTAAAGCATCAAATCAACCATTATTCAAAATGTCTCAGATTTTGAAATAGTTGTAATTGGATATTATTTTTCTAATTAATAATTTCATCAAATCTCCTAACTCTTTCCTAGTGATATACAGTAGAACCTCATTATAACGGACCCTATTATAACTGACGTCGCTTTTAACGGACAGTTTAAAAAAAAATATAGTAATAATAAAGGATGCTTATTTTTATCTGACGAGTTTTACATTTCCTATGAAGCGATTAAACATCAATCGTTGTGTTGTTTTGCGCAAACATGGATGCGCTGCATGACTCTGAAGAAGCAGAATCTTCTGAGGACGAGGAAGAAGAGATAGGAGAACTACTCAGCCTACAATGAAGTGAAAGACCATTTAAATTTTGTTATTCAATATGTTGAACAATCAGCAAATGAAAATGTGTCTGCGTATTATGAACACCTCCATCAGTTATTAACTGAAGAAATAAGAAGCAAACAAACCCAGCAGAAAATAAATTATTTTTTCAAACCAATGAATGTAAGCAATCAACATGAACCAGGACTTTCTTGTTCTAAAGATTAATGCAGTGTATACGTACACATCTTTTTCAATTCAACCTACTAAGTTGAAGGCTGTTTTTTATTTTATATATAATAAACACTTTTTATAGCTGACTATTGTACTTTCATTGATGTACCCTGCTGCATTACACCCCTATAAGAATTATTTGTTATAAAACGGACAACCTTCAGCCCCTATTAGTCCGTTATAATGAGGTTCTACTGTATATTCAATATCTGATATCCTTTGTTTCTGCTTAGCTGATGATAGTTCTTTCTTTTTTTTTTCTTTTTTTCCATTTTATTGTCCGAATAAGGTTTTAAGACTTTATAAGTACAAATTTTGGCCTGGATAGTTGAAAGATGGAACAATGATTCAGTATTTCTCTTTTTAAGTAATTTTCTTATTCTTACAATAAGCAATACAACATTACTTATTCTGAATTAAATTTGAAAAAAAAAAAAACAATGTTTTTTTTAAGGTGAAAGATTGTGAAGATTTATGGAGTTATGAACATGGAGTGTTGAAACATTTACATTGCCTGGAATTAACAAAATTTCATTCATTCAGAATAACCTTTTTAACTGATAGGCTTGTGCATATGTAAATGCTAAAATTTTGAAAGATTTAGACATATGGAGCTCTATTACAAAATTTGGTCTCTGTAAAATCATATGAAACAAAAATCGGCTACTTATCTCTATTATCAGATCATATTTGGTTATATATATTCCAAGAGTTGTTCAGAAACATAGTAATGAATATTAAGAGAGATTTCAGAGACCATGCTGATAATTTGCATTAGATATATTGAATTTGATTGTTGTGTAACAGATTGTCAAGACAGGCTAGCTTCATATTAATATTTGTATGTAGTCTTTTTTTAATGTATATCATTTTGACCAGTCCTGAATTGAAAAGGGGAAGAAAAATAAAGGAAAGATGAAAATGTCATTCTAATGTTGTATGTCCAGTATTTTAAGAAATTCTTAAAATGCCTAACGTTTTAAATTTTTTAATTGACAATTTACATAATTTGAAGAAATATGTTTCAGCATGCTTTTTTTTTTATAATTTGATAATTAATGTTAATTGTCAATGTGTCAAAGCTGTTTCAATGCTTGTTATATTAACATGTGTTTCTAAAATCATACAATAATGTCTTTTATGTCATAATATTGACTTGTAATGACATACCATGCTAAAGTCTGTCAATAATTTTTTTTCTGATTTTGTAAAATCGTAGGTTTATATTATGCTTCAAACAAAATGACAACAGTTCATTAATTTTCAATGTTATTTAAGCTTAAGGGGGGACCACACTGAAAAAATTGGCAAAAATTAAAAAAAAAAAAAAATTTTTTTTTTTGCTTTTATTTAAAGCCTAATAGTGTCTTATTTTCAGAATTCATGAAAATTTTTAAAAAAAACACGACTTAAATGGCAGATACGACGCCATTTTTAAAGATCCGCAGGTCAGCCGCAGGTATTGTTCCCATAAACAATACAGCAAGAAAAGCTCAAAAGATGGACAATACACATGTAAGAAAGAGTGTATACAAGCAAAATGTTGTACAGCAACATAGAAGACAAGCTATGAAAATGGCCACCATCAGAGAAGAAGAAAGAAGCAAAGCTACCAAAGGAGAGACTTATGGAAGTGGGAAATTGACTCCAGAAAGTAAACGCTGTTTTTCTCCATTCCAAAATTATTGGTTTATACATAACTTGGGAATTGCATACCTCTAGAACCAAAAATGATACATTCATAAATTTTTGTTTTTGTTTAAACACACGTAATTTCAGGAACATTCTTGGGTATGGAAATGCAGATTCATCAAAAATATAATTGTCAAACAATTGTTGTGGCCAGCCAGTAACTTAAAAAAACCAGTTTTCTTTGCACACAAAATTTTTATACATTGAAAAATAAGAAATTGATACTTCCTATGCCCCTATTACCTTTCCAATACACAAGAATGTGCCCTGTAGTCTCCTCTTGCACACTAAAAAAAATCAAGACTTGTAGAAGGTTTAGGTAAATATTTATGCTGTTCCCAATCAACTCTCAATTTTTACAAATAAAATTGCCTGGGAGGCTTATTTTTTAAAAAAAAAAATAAAAAAAATGTTTTTTTACTATTTCAAAGTAACAATTAAAAAGTCAAATCATTTAATCATGGTTAGCATAAAGGGTAGTGTTTTTATTTTTTTCAGTGTGGTCCCCCCTTAAATAACAACAACAACAACAACAATAATAATAATAAAAGTTCCTAGACAAAAATGTTTTCTAGTACACCTAAAAGCTGTTTATGTGCCACTCATTTTCAGTATTGTAGTAAAAAGGTTGTTTGATATATTTTGAGTCATTATAGTTTTTGAATTGCTTCGAAATTAGAATTTTTTGCATCATAACTGTTCTATGATATGTGAACTTTAATACATGTAAAGTGTCAAATCTTTTCACCTACTGAATAGCAGCTAGAACTTAAGAATTATAAAACTGTTACAAGTTGAATTTAAAACTCGATTTTTTTTTTTTTTTTTTTTTTTAATATTCTGTTTTATCTTTCAAATAATACAGTGTGCAGTCAGCAAATTCAGGTGAAAAGATTTTTTTTTTTTGGTGGGGACATGATTGACTGGAGGAATTTTTCAGAGACAGAACATGGAATAAGCAAGTGGAGGGTGTAGTTGGGTTATTGAAACAGTACAACCGTTACTGTTTCACAAGAAAGAATGTGATGTACAAGAAAAACAGCTTCTACTATGATTTATTGATATTTCACAAGAAAGAATGTGATGTACAAGAAAAACAGCTTGTACTATGATTTATTGATATAATTTTTTAAATGTAATAAGTTTTGTAGATTTAATGTCATCCCATAATTTTAAAAATCTTGAAAAAAGAAGTTTTCAGTTTTTGTAATTATACATAACTAGTTGACCCGTGTGAATAATTCGGAACAAAAAAATCACCTTTATGAAATAATAAATAACTCCAACAGCTGTGGTGCATGTTAGTTACATACATTGTCAATAGATGGCGCCTTCTCCATTTTTATAAAAACATGGAGAAAAAATACAGTTTTTTTTTAACGAAAACATTAATTTTCAACAATTTATTTTTTGTGATTAGTGGTGAACTTAATCTTCAAAATGATGTCTCAATCATTGATTTTGATGAAGTATTAAGGGAGATATGGTGTACAGACACAAAAACACCTTTGAGAAACAATATAATAAGGATTACTTCTGAAAAAAAAACTTGCATTATGCTTGCAGTAAGAATTTCAAGTGCCCAAACTGATTACTATCGTCTATTAAATGCTTGTGTTTTGTCTTTGTAAAATTTTAATCTGCAAGTATAAAAGCTTTTATCTTTTATACTAGTGCCTTAGAGAATATTTCTTAAATTCTTGAGTACTTAAGAAAGGCTGGGGGGGGGGGGTATAAGTATTTGTACATCAGCCTTTTGTCTTCATGAATTGACTCCATTGTTTTAGTATTTGAATATTTTACATTTTTAAAGTAACTGACTCAGTTTAAAAAAAATATCTGTTTGAAAACTATAAGCTGAAATATATTTTATACTCTTTTTAATTGTGAAAGGCAAATTATATTTTTCTTAAGATTTATTTTTGGTATTATTTAATTTTTTATCCAGCCTTTGTTCTGATTGAGTAATCTGAATGATTCTTACATTGATCAGTGGGCTTTTTAAAATTCATTGTGTAACTTTAAATTCAGTTATTGAAGTGAATAATTAAAAGAAAAAGAAAGCTTTATAGGCTGAAATTGTACTAAAGCTAAAACAACTGTTTTAAGCTCCTGATATACATGTATATTTTATTCAAGTAAGAATAAATACTTTTGAGCATACATAATTACTAAATTTAAATAAATTGCTTCAAAATTAATTTTGCATTTAATGGTGATATAAAAGAGATCTTACATAATATATACTTTTATCTGTACTGCTAAGAACAGTTAGCGAAATTGAATTATTTCAATAAGAATAACAGTTAAGCATTCCATTAACCATTTTTGGAATTTCCTCTCCCATTTCGTATTTGCATCTTTCTTCATTCCCACTTCATTTTTAATTTGGTTAGTTTACTAGTTATTACATTGATTAGCTTCAGAATTTTGTTACTTCCATAATTTTGAGCATGACTGTGTATTAGTGATTACAAAGTGACAAAAGTTAGTGATTATATTTTAGTTAATGGAAATGAAAGAACTAAAATAAACCTATGGGATTATGATTTTGATAGAATGACTAGCATTTCTTTTTTGTTATTATTTTATTATTATTTTTTTTTATTATTTTATTTTAATGATTCTAAAGTTTAAAACTTATAGCTACAGAAATTAAGAAAAAAATAATCAAATTATATCCTTTTATATGAAGCTGTAATTAATAAACAAAATTAAAGATTTTGCAATTCTACATATATATTAATTTAGTTGGCTTTTAAACAGTAATTTTGCATGAATAAATTAATTTATTATAATTTTATAATTTATATTTACATACATATTTATATTGTTGATTAGCTCTTTTCTTTTGGTTTATTTTACTTTTTTTTTCTTTTCTTTTCTAATTTTTTTTTTTTAATTTTGTTTTATTTTTGTTTTGTTTTGTTTTTAATTATTTAAAAAGTAACTTAGTTTTATTTTTTGTATATTCCATGATTTCAGTTACTATGTTGAGGAATCTGGGAAGATGGGAAATACAGGAAGGTTAGTATTTGCAGTGTCTTTGTGTGAAGTTTCTACTATTCATTCATTCATTCATTCATTTATTCATTCATTCATTCATTCATTTTTTTCTGCACAGGAAATCTAAAATATTAGTACACTAGAAATTGGGATGTTCAAATGTTATGAATCAATGTTGCTCATTTTAAACCGTTATTTTAGAAAAAATCTTACTTGCAAATGTTTAGTATTTTGCAATTTTTTACATTTAAAAAAAATAAAAATAATAAGAGTATTTAGTTTTACAGTAATTTTACAAAGTATGATAAAAGAGAATTTATGAAGTTTGAATAAAGATTTTTATTTTTATTAGTTTTGGAAGAATAGGAACTCGTATAGATGAGTTGTTTTGATGTCATATTTACTTAACTCAGTTTTATTATTTTTTCCTCCTCTAGTACTAGTTTGCAATATTAATATAAATCTAACTAGTAATTATACAAATGTTGTAAACTGTTCATCAGTAGTTAAAATACTGTGAAATCTACATAAAATTAAATGTGTTAATCTTATGAAGCTTTTCTTTTAATTTTGCTCTTTATTTCTATTTCTTCAGAATTTTCATCTTAAATTGTATAGGGTAAAGTGACCAAATGTCGGCCACCAAATGTTTTTTTGTATTTAAGAAACACGTAGTGGTCTAGCTGTGATTTTTTTCGTTTTACACGATTTTTACATCTTTGGACTATCATCCTATCTTAGTTTCAATTGTCATCTCCAGATGTCGCCATTTACTTTAAGCTCTCATCGAAGACGTGAGATTGATTGTTTTGGCGAGATTCTTCAGATTGCAAAGTTGAGAATTCATTTTCTCCAAGCCAAATCAATACTTAGTTTTCATGTTTTTTGTACAGTTTTTACGTACAGTTTTTGCCTATTAATAGAATCAATAGGCCTATGCTTCTTTTCGAATATAAGAATATACGTAGGTTGAAAAGAAATTAATTTTATAAAAAAAAAAAATGTGATATATTTAAATAGAGGATAGTATCCGAGGTTTACATTTCTATCAACGCCTAGCATAGATCTGACGACATAACTAGGAAATTCCTAGTTTTTTTTTCCCGAATTCACAGAGGCATAGCCATAAAATAGTTTTAAAAAAAGAGAAATATTAGTATTAACGCCCTTTTAACTGCCAAGGAAATTATGGGATGGAGAAGGACAATTTGGCTAGAAAATGCATAGGAAAATTAATTTCTTTTCATCTATTATTGAAAAACAGCAACAGAAAGAAGAGTTGAAGAAGAAGAAAGAAAACTCCCAAAATCTAACAAGGAGAAGAAAATAAACATTTTCATAATATTTTTTCCATAAACTTGCATTTTAAATGTTAAAATGAGATTTTTTTAAAATAAATTCCTGTGAACAGCAATGTTTAACTGATGCATATGTTAACTGGCCGACTTTAAGGCATCCTGGCCGACATTTGGTCACATTGTAAGGTTATAGTAATTAATGCATAGTTAACTTAATAATAGGTATTTTTCGTAATGCCATACTTCTTCAGGGTGTCTACAGAATCAGGGAATTTTGTTATTCTGGAAAAAATCAGGGAATTATCAGGGAATTTTGCAATTATTACTTAAAATCAGGGAATTTTTTGGTTGAGCAGATCGTTGGTTTTTTTTTTTTTTTTTATTTGGTTGAAAAGATATTTTTTTTTTTTTTTTTTTTTTGTTGAACAAATCAGGGAATTTTAAAAGAAATTGTTCATGAAATCAGGGAATTTTTTTATTCAGATTTTGTAGACACCCTGTTCTTTATTTCATTAAAATTACAATAAATCTAAAAATTTGTTTCAATCATATAAACTAAGTCATCAGATCTTTTATTTTCTGGTTATTTGTAGGATGTGGCCGACATTTGGTCACTTTACCCTAATGAAAAATTAACCCTCAAAAGAAAAGATTTATTTGCATTGATTGTTGAGAACTTTAATATTGGGATTCATTTTGTAAGAATGTAAGTAATACTTGGAATCCATAGTCTTTATTTTAGCCATTTTAACTGGGACATTACCTTCATGTTTCATTTGAAGTTTATAATTCTGACTAATACCTGTATTCAGAAAGGCTGATGGTTATTTAATCATGGGAGTTAACTGATCATTGAATGGTTTTCAAAAAATGGGATAAAAATCCTGATTTGTTGGCTACTGTCGTGATTAAAGATGTCAATGGAATAATTGGTTGACGCAAGTTTTTGTCAAATTGGCAACAATTATAATAAAAACAAGAAGTGAAGATGTTCATTTTCAAAATGGATTTTGATGATCAAGATTGTGGTATTTGGAGTACTTCAGCATATTAGTGTTTCAATCAAACAAGTGTTTCAGTAGCGGGAATTAATTAGAACTATTTGACAAATTGTTTTGGAAATTTTAGCTTTTCTACTTTTTTTTTTATTCCTTGATTTTAATTATTTTGGTTAACAATTTTCTGATTAACAAATTTAAACATTTTTAGGAGATTTTAGTATATTCCAGTTCATATTTACTGGAATTAAGTTTCTCAGCATTAATGCTGTAACACTTTTTTGTTAATTAATTATTGACTTGTCTTTATTTCTTTAGTGTTTCTTTTGTTTTTTATTCAGCTATTTACACATACACATACATATTTTGGAAGTGTCATTTGGGATAGTTACTGATCACCCAATAATATTTGGGATTCTATATCAGAAGCCAGTTAATTTTCTTGATAGGGAAAATAAGACTAAATATGTCAATGTGAATACAACCTCTTATACTTTCTGGTCAAACTTGATCAGTAGTTGACTGAGTGACTTAAAATTGCTGTTTTTGAATACAGGCATTGGTATGCTTATTTTGTATTGTAATTTGAAAATTATACTAAAAGAGCTGCTAGTCAAGAAATTTGTGATTTCTTATTTAGCAATCTTTTATTTGATCAGTTTTACAGAAGGGAGAGACTAGATAAATCACCTCTGTCCTTCCCAGCCATATTATGAAACCAATCCAGCCTTTGGATTTGAAAATTCCCAGCTGAAAAATGCTAAGAATGAAACCTTTGTCATGGGATTTGAATAGCAATGACTTTAAAGTTTAGACATGGATTGTGATCTAGGGTATGCTTATTTTATTTTTGTAATATGCAGCTAAGTTTTATTTTGAACAAAGCACAGAATTCCCACCAAATTTGAAGATCAGGACAAAAAAATAGTGAAAAACAAATATGAAATTTATGTTTTATCAATTTACTTTAGCAGAAATTCCAGCTCTTAAGATGCATGTTACATTATCTTTTATGAAAGTTTAGTACCCCCCCAAAACAAAAATATATATTTTACATATCTTTACTGCCATATGAGAGTTTATTATTTTTGTTTTAAAAAAAAAAAATCAGTAGAGTTGAAGTACACAATTCTAGATTTCTTCATTCTGCTCAATTATTATTGGAGTGATGTTTGAATTAGTCAAATGTTTGTCAGAAACAGACTCTTATGAACATGATTACTCAAATAATATATTTGATATTTTGAAGTCATGTGTTTTTAGATCTGATTAGATTTTGGTTTGTTTATCTTTTTAAGGGCTTCTTTACATATACAGTTCCAATAATTCTGGAGATAACAGAACTCCAATAGCATTATATTAAAATACTTAAAAATTAATTTTAAAGATTTAAATTAAGCTTTGTTTAGGAGAGATTAGATTTTGTTGCAACTGGCTTTGGTTTTAAGGACACTTTAGTAAGGATAAGATTTGAAGCTTTCTTGGTGTTGACAAATGAAAAATTGTTCTCTGGACATCAGCTTCAGTAAGGGTTCAAACTTTATAGCCATAGTAATTAATAACAGAAAAAGATAAAGGATTCAAATCTTATATTTAAAAATTTAGTTTCATCACCTAGAACCAATTAAATTTTGCTTATTTAGGTCGGATATAAAGTCTGATTTGCTAAGGGACTGAATATTGTGAGCACATAATTCAAAACATTGTTTCAAATGCACTTGGGTAAGTGGGGAGAGCCTTGCAATGGTTGTATTACTATTTTATAAAGCACTTGATGAATCAGAGGTGAAAGTGACTTAAGTTTTTTTCTAAAAGTAGCTAAAGGGTAGTGAGGCCCCATCTTACAATGCAGGGTGATTACAAATATTTTGAACGATTTCAAAAATGAACTGTAAAAGCGTTTATGGTGTGCTTAATTGCAGTTATGATGCAACGAAGGGTACAGTTGGATAGAGCACATGTTCGTTTTTTTTTTTTTTTTGTATATCTCAGAACTGTGAACTATGACCTACATTAATCACACGGCAACTGGAAACCCGAAGTACGCAAAACCAGTGGGTCATTGGCTATTGCATCGTATAACAAACAATTGCCTCTACCGCTCACCAGGTGGTGGTGTTGACAACTGGGCATTCACTGGTTAGGAAAACACATACTGTGTTTTAGAATATCACACAACCAGGTCGGTGACGGTAGTGCAGCGTGATTTTCGCAACAAATTTAAGAATGACCCACCAGCCAAGAATTCCATTCGTAAATGGTACGATCAATTTATGCGACCTGGTTGCATGATATTCTAAAACACAGTAAGTGATTTTCCTCACCTGTGAATGCCCAGTTGTCAACAACACCATCTGGCGAGGGGCAGAGGCAATCGTTTGTTATATGACGCAATAGCCAATGCCACTGCTTTCGTGTTAGCCAGGACTGCGTACTTCGAGTTTCCAGTTGCAGTTTGATTAATGTAGGTTATAGTTCACAGTTCTGAGATAAACAAAAAAAAAAAAAAACGAACATGTGCTCTATCCAACTGTACCATTTGTCACATCATAACTGCAATAGCACTTTTACAGGAAATTTTTGAAATTGTTCAAAACATTTGTAAAATCACCCTGTACTTTAAACTTTGCCATTGATCTTTAAAATGATTTTGTGGTTGGTGTGAGCTCTCTAAATAATTTTTAGCCAAGGTGTTTGTGATTTTAAGATTGTTTTATAGTGCATAATGATAGATTTGTTACTAAATTTGTTTTTTAAACTTCATTTTTAAACATGATATTAATCTTCATTCTTCATATACACTATTTCGTTCAGATCCTACTATTTACGAACTTCTTCAGGCTTTCTCCAAAAAAATAAAATTAAACCATTAATACATAAATTTTGAACTTTATAACAGTATAAAACAAAACAAAAATATATGACAATAAAGTTCTTCGTTATGTATTAAAACAGATGAAAATGGAAGGAATATATTTATCTGTTTAAAAATTCTTCAATGATATTTCGCAGAGAAACTAATTTTTAAACAGATAGATGAAAATGGAAGGAATATATTTGTTTTAAAAATGTATGACATAAACAATTTGTGAATTTAGCCTTATTGTAATACTCTCTTAAAATACTCCAATGAATAATTGTTTACTTGTATTCCTTTTGCTTTTATTATTACAGTTAAAACTGTTAGACTAATTGTAGCAACGATAATTATTGTCTTTAATTTGAAAAGGACTTCGACCATTGTGAGCCGTTGACAAGCAATGGTCTGCCCAATCAGAAATATGCCAATTACTGTTCTTGAATGGTCGGATGTGCTCTTGTAATCGTTCTTAGAGGATCCTACTTCCAAAATATATGGCACCGCAATCTCTACACTTTAACTTATACCTAAGATGATGCATATATATATATATATATATATATATATATATATATATATATATATATCTCAACACTTTCTTATACTTTTTGGATACATTATCATTATGCTTAAAAAATTTCTTGATTTTCGACAAATTCAGTCGGATACTCATTAATCAGTAACTTTTTCTTCAGAAGTTCTGTCTTGTGTTTTCGTAGCTGTTTATCTTCCATATCTTGAAATTATTTGAATGAAATCTTGTATATGAGTAATGAAGATTAATATTATATTTTGGTACAATTAATATTGTATTATGAAGATTACTATCGTTTCAGTGAGGATTGATAATTTATTTCATTTCTAAATGTTATGCAGATGTTATGAATCCGTTTTCCCTGAATTCAAAATACAGGATGAGGAAAAAGTCATTCAAGACCCTTAAAAAATGGAAAGGAGGAGTTCTGGGTAAAATTATCCTGATAGAAGCATGTTATGCCTAGGGGAACCATATTGCTGTGTGGTAACTGGACAGCTGCCATCTTGGATTCAACTCAAAAATTTTAAATGGAAATGGAACCCCATTAGATTCATTCTTGCGTAAATTTTTAACAAATATCTTCTTCCAGATGTGAGAAAAAAAAGTGGACTGCCTCTAACACAAGGAATGAGTCCAGATCATTTTGATGATGTCTGGGGAGAGAAGCTCATCTGACATTGCAAATGATTTTAATCCCATAGAGACCCTGTGTCACCTGTGGCAGTTGCAAGATTGATGCAAAAGTTCCTAGCGACAGGATCAGTCGGCAATAAGTCATGATCTGGATGTTCCAGAACTGTCACCAATGAAGAAACAGCCACAGCAGTACTTGCTTCATTTGAAAAGCCTAACACATGCAGATTATCACGAAAATGTTGTGTCGGTCAATAATTGGATCTGAATTAATTTGTAATTCATGAGCTTTCTTCCTAAACATCAAAATGATCTTGATTTGTTCCTCATGCGTTAGATGCATTCAAATGTTGTTTTCTCACATCTGGAAAGAGGAGACATTGGCTAGATTCATTTCTGCATAACTTTTTAATAGTTTAAGATGGAATGGTAAAATTTTTTTCAGCCTATTTCTCATGAAATTCTAGCCTAAACTGATGTATTGCATTACCCCATTCCCATTAATAATTTTTGAGTTGAATCCAGGATGGCAGCTGTCCTGTTGAAACACTCCAATGTGATTCCTCTAGGCCTAACAAAATTCTGTCATGAACAGTTTTACCCAGAACAACTCCTTTCCATTTTATAAAGGGTGTGTTAAGTGACTTTTGCCTCTCCCTGCTTTTTGATTGATTTTAAGGTTTGATTTTAAATGACTCATTTAAAAAAAAAAAAAAAAAAGGATTTCAATGAAATGCCTTTTTTTTTTTTTTTTTTTTTGCATGATAAAGAAAATTTTTAAGAGGAAATGATTTTTTCAATTTCTACATAATGAGCTGATAATTCTAGAGAACATATATATTGAAAGGTAACTAGTGAAATCATATTTAATCCATTTCAGCTTGAGCTGCATTTTATTGTGGAGAGTGTTTGAGTGTAGGAATTACCTTTTCTCGTCATTGCGTCTGTTGCAAATGAAATTAAAAGACATTTTTAATGTTTGTAATGTGTGTGTGGGTTTTTTTTTTTTTTTTTTTACGCGTACCAAGGAATTGATAATGTGAGACTCAGTCATAAAAGACTACTACTCACTAAAACCCTACGTCCGACTTCCAAAACACCCTACACGGAACCACCGTCATGCACTACATCGCATAGGGCAGAATGACTAAAAGTCCGACTCGCATATCATTTCGCAACTGATCAAGTCTGATTTTCTCAGCCATACGAAGTTTCCGTATAATAGTGGCAGCATAGTCAGCCACTGCCGTCCAATTAGCCTGGGAGATAGTCATCTCTGGATGGGGGAATGCTCGGCAGATATGCAGGGTAGGAGGGAAATAAAATACCTCCCGCGGGCCAAACAGACTAGGGGAAGGAACCCCGAATATAAACCAAATATGGCTAGTTCAACAAATACTAACCTTACGGTGCAGGGGTTCGGATCCCCAGTACCGGCATTCGTCGGGAGTGAGCAAGCGGGCTCCGGGACGTCGTCATCCAGCGATCGCAGTGCTTCAGTGGTGGTGAGCTTGGCCACTGATGCATCTAATACGACAAGCAACAAAAGGAGTCAAGCACTGGAAGAACTGGGGAATAAGATTGATGAACTATCACAATATGTTAAACCCAGAAACAATGTGCATCATGAAATCAAAAGGCTTGTAAAATTGATTCGGTTATGCTTTGACAAAGTGGCAGACCAGGATGAAGATGGAAGTGTAATGTGTGTGTGTGTGTGTGTATGTATGTATACACACACACACACTGTCCAGCCACTTTATTAGGTACACTCCTGCTGAGCAGATGAATGTCTGGAACCGTCGTGTCTCACAACAACTCTTCAAGCCAGTGGGGGCAGTGTCATGTTGTGGGGTATGTTTTCCTGGCACACTTAGAGTCCATTGACTACTTTCAGCAGGATAATGCGCAGCTGCACAAAGCCCGCATCACTATGGGATGGTTTGAGGAACATGATGTTGACTTTTCCTTGCTGCAGTGGCTCCATTGAAAATTTATGGGATGAGCTGGAGCAGGCTGTTGGATCCAGGCCTACACCTTCATCAAATCTTCAGGAATTGCATGACACACATGTCTGCATGGTACACAACAATGTTTTCAGCATCTGAATCTATGCTGAATCCATGCCTACACCTTCATCAAATCTTCAGGAATTGCATGACACACTCATGTCTGCATGGTACACAACAATGTTTTCAGCATCTGAATCTATGCTGAATCCATGCCTCGATGATTTCAGGCTGTTTTGAGGGCTAAAGGAGGCCCAACATGCTACTATATAGGTGTACCTAATAAAGTGACCGGACAGTATATATGGGGAGAATATGATCAGTAAATGGGTCATAGGAAAAAGAAAAGTATGTATACATCTCTTACATAGCTTCCACATCTGTCTGTAACGTAACTCTCGCCCTGTGTTTAGAAAATAATTTTAATTTCCTGTGAAAATAGAAATACAGTCGGACCTCTATTTAATGAAGTCGCTAAATCCCGAAAAAAAGTTCGTTATATGGAAAATTCGTTAAATAGAGATTCACCTTTTAAAATTACTTTAAACTCCATAAAGCACATTTAAAATACATAAACAATAAATATTATTAAAAAAGTAAAAATTTTAAGGACATAAAGCATACATTACCGTATGCGTACTTAAATTTTACTAATAAAGTCTGTTAATTTTGTCTCTTTTTTTTTTTTGAAAAAGTGTTTTTGCTCATAGTACGTCTCGCATCTTTGCAATGCTCCAAAAACCCTTCAGGCATTTTTTCTTCACATTGTAATCCACATTGGATTGTTTCAAATGATTTTAGTATTTCATCATATGAAGGTTTTTTGATTTCTGCATCATGATCATTTCCATTTTCATCATCTTCATCGCAATTCATAGCTGTATTGTTTTTATTTTTCACACTTTCTAAAATATCCGATTCAGTTAGTGTTTCCGAGCTCTCAACTTCAAAATCAAGTGAAAGATAATCATCAATCAGCACATCATCGTTAATTTCTTCTTTTTCCCTCAGCTGTATCCACATTTCTTTCATTTCCTCTAAGAGAATATTAATAATAAAAACATTTCAAGGAGGAAAAAAAAAAAATAGATACTACGAAAAAGTTCGTTAAATAGAAAATGCACTTCGCTATTTGGAGGTTATTTTATGAAGAAATTAGCAACATGTTCTTGGTTCCAAAGAAAAGTTCGCAAATTAGAGGTTCGTTAAATAGAGGTCCGATTGTAACTTCTTCAATGAAACGTCTGCAATAGGAATTGAACCTACAATCTTCTGATTCGAAGTCAGACTGCTTATCCATTAGGCCATGCAGACTGCATTCAAATTATTTTTTAAATATTCTTCATTTACTTATCACCCATCCAAACCATTTTATTAAATAGAAGTCGTATGTTTATGTAGTTTTCCAGATCTCTCTGTCTGTGTGTAACATAACACACCTCTCCTGTGTTTCACAGAGGAGGGATGCCCTGTAAATCTTACGTGTACTACAGATCAAATCTATCTGTGTTTGCCCACATTTGCAATCGTGGGAGGTTTTTTGAGCGAGGCGGTTCACGAAACTGAGACAACATCAAAGTACTCGTCAAAAAATAAAGATGACTGTCAAGGTCATTTGCTAAATGATTCTAGAATATTCACTTGCAATAAAATCAAGCCTTCCAATAATTAAAATTATTTATGTTCTTAGCTATGCATTTGTTTTAATTTGCTATCAGTCATTTATATATGATATGCAAATACTCTATCTAGACTAAAAGCCGTCACATTGTTATTCCGTCATTGTTGATGCTGCTTATATGGTATATATATTGTAGTGTGTGTGTGTTTGGTGTGTATATATATATAGTTACACGCAAATGCCAAACTTGTCCATTGTCCCAATTTTTAACCACAGCTTAATGTGGTTAACCTTAAATCTCCACAACTCGTTCTGGGTATGTATTTTGGCCACTGGGCATCAGAAAACACCCACAACACGTGAGTATTTCAGTTTTACTCACTACACTTTCTGAGCATTTTACATTTACCCACAATGCATGGTGTTTTATTTATTATTTTTTTTTTATCTTTTTGTAATTTTTACTCGATAACTTTTTGTGACAAAGATTTTTTATTTTTCTTACTACACTATTTTATTATGATAAAAGGCTTTCTTCTTGAAAAACTAACAAACATTTCTTCAACTTTTGTTAGTGCAATACAATTACAAAATTATAACTTAATAAATTCCATATTTAAAATAAAAAGTTAAAATATACAATTGTAACTTTGAAAAACATAAGTACAAATTGAAACAGAAAATCTGTTTATAGTTATATGCATATAACTTTGCTTAATATTCACACTTTTTATAAGGCTGCCAATTACAGAGAAATACATACTCAAATTCAGTAAGATTATTTCAAAATGGTTTTGCACAATCTTTTACTAGAAAAACTAATCCTCATCTGGCTAACTGTGATCTTGAGATAACCATATGCACGAAGTCGCAACTCGCTTGACTTGCTCTGCTCGTGGTTTTGCCAGTGGCACTACCCATGCCTCCTAGCTTATTAAAAGCGGCCTGCGGTGCGGGTGACTTTAACCCTTGGCCTTCATGCGTTGTGGGTAAAAGCAAAATACTCAGGATGTGTAGTGGGTAAAACTAATACTCACAACGCATTGTAGGTATTTTGTAGTGGCCACAAAGTGATAATTAAATTTTTTCGGCTATTCGGCAAATTGAAATTCCCACAATGTGTTGTGGGCGTTTCCAATGTCCAGTGGCCGAAATACATACCCAGAATGCGTTGTGAAGATTTAAGCTTAACCACATTGCTTTGTGGTTAAAAAATTCGGCAATGTGTAAATTTAGTGATTGTTGTGATTAAAAACAAAGTTGAAGCACATGAAGGAAGTGTCCAATTTGAATTAAACTCATACAATTACCTTCCCATTAGATTTGCAATTGATTAAAGTAAGCTTAGTTGTCAACAAGTGTTGCAATCACTCCCATGGCTAAATGGAAGTGACCATCTTTGGTCAATATAAAGACCCTCAGAATCTTGCTAGGACATACTGTGCTTCTTGGAATTGTTGCATTCAATGTTAAATCTTTTTTGAAAAAGAGAAAACAAAGATGATGACTTTACTACCATTTGAAAAAGTAACTAAATATGTTGTGGTGGTTATAGGAATAGGTTTAATTCGGTCAGTTATTTGCCTTGAGGCTAAATCTGAAGTTGAGAAAATTCTTGGAGAAGCTCTTGGTAAGAAACAACAATAATGCTATCATCATCATCATCATCATCATTCAGCCTTTATCAGTCCACTGCTGGACGAAGGCCTCCCCCATACATTTCCATCTTTTACGGTCACCAGCTTCACTTCATCTCTTCCCCGCAAACTTCTCCATCTCATCCTTCCATCTGTCCTTTGGTCTTCCTCTCTTCCTTTGACCTGTGGAGGGTTTCCAAAACGTGGTTAGGCTCGTCCAGTTTTCCCTAGTTCACAGTTTATATCTTAAAGATGAGCTGCCTTCAATAGGAAAATTATCGACATTGAAAGAAAATCCAGAGCTCAAGTTTCTTGAGCTCTTCAGTCTTCGGAGGAATTGCCATGTCAGAGTTTTGAAGGAAGTGAAGAATCAATAAGATTATTATTTATAAAAGAAGCTTATTTTCTGTGGCTTGTTATTTTTAAATAAACTTGAATTTTGTTTTCTGATATATTGAGTTGGCCAAAAAGTTTCTTTTTTTTTTTTTTTTTTTTTTTTTTTTTTTTTTTTTTTTTTTTTTT
>JAFIDM010009631.1:76960966-76973445 GCA_023159025.1 Thereuonema tuberculata | reverse complement strand
TTAGCTCTATTTATTAATATTTTAACTGCACGTAAAAAGTTTTAGTAACAAATCATAAATACTTGACTCTTTCAAAAAATTGTGTAAATAGCAGCAAATACACTTTCCGGCCACTTTATTAGGTACACCTCTGCTGTGCGCACAGATAGTACAGGCAGCGTTATTGTGTGGGGGATGTTTTCCTGACACATGTTGGGTCCATTGATACCTCTGGAAGCATGTCTGGATGCTAGAGTGTACCTAAACATCATAGCTGACCAACTGAAACTGTACATGTTAAGGGTTTATCCTCATTCAGATGGCTACTTCCAGTACAATAATGCACTGGTGCACAAAGCCTGCAACACTATGGGATGGTTTGAGGAACATGACAATGACTTTCCCTTGCTTCAGTGGCCCGCTCAGTCCCCAGATCTCAGCCCGATTGAAAATTTGTGGGTTGAGCTGAAACGAGCTGTTTGCTTCAGGCCTACACCTCCATCAAATCTTCAGGAACTGTGTGACACACTCATGTCTGCATGGTACACAATACCTTAGCAACGTTTTCAGCATCTTGTGAAATCCACGCCTCAACAAATTCAGGCTGCTTTGAGGGCTTAAAGGAGGCCCAACACACTACTTGGTAGTTGTATCTAATAAAGTGGCCAGACAGTGTGTATTGAATTTAAAAAATTGTCATTAAAAATTTTATTGTAATTAGTTAATAACATGATGAATTTATTGTTAAAAAAAGGTCTGATAACCGATGTTCAGATTATGGAAACTTTGTTGTAATACTGATTTGATGTCATCAAAAAAGTAGACTTCTAATTTATTCAGGAATTTTTTTTCGTCTTTACATGTTATTTGTTTCATTGATTTTTTTTAACTTTCTTTCTTTCTTTGAATCTCGCCATTAACAATGAGGATCTGTGATCAGCCTTGTTATTTTAAGTTTTTTTGTAATTGAAACAGTCCAATTAGTGATTTGGAATGACTTTTGAAGTTACTCATAGTCTGGATTTGATATTAATGCATAGAATTGAAACTAATTAAAAGTTCAAGCAAACTATAAATATACAACATATTTGGACGTACATTAAAGGCAGGATACTTCAGTTATATATAGATCATGTTACCTCAATTGTTAAAAAAAAAAAAAAAATTCCAAAGAATAAACTAAACAGTCTGTTTCCTTATCAGGTTTGTCAGGTAAATGTAAACTGTTTAAAAAACAAATAACAGAACTAGTATCATACAAAATCAGTAGCTTATGTTAATGGAATAGACTGATATCAAGTCAGTGGTACATAAAATGAAAAGTGTAATAAATTTCCATTGTGGGAGGTAAGATTTTGTCTAGTGTAGTTAGACTTTTAAAATAGCCCCTGGTCAAACATTAGGCGTTTTTATTTTTAATTGTTGGCATTTTGCATGTTGTAGTGCGATTTCATCCAAAAGACAATTTCTCATAAAATATTAAATTGGTTTGTGGTTAAATTTGAAAAAAGAAAAACGAAACAAAACAAGCTCATTGTATTAAACTGACGTATTGCTGTTCACTAATTCAGTTTTAAAAACTTTATAGTACTGTAAATGCCAAAAATAATAATAATAAAATGGAAAAATCACACCCCTACTCTTTACAAGCAATAATAACTACACTACTATGGATGTCATGACAAGTTTTTAGCCCTTTCCCTATGCAGTATTGATGAATTTGGACTTATTCACGAGGAATTTTAAAATAATTGATGTTATGAATATTCATTAAAAAATTAGAGGGGTGAAAGTGCTGCAATGAGTATTTGTAGCCTACTAGTAAAATCTTGATGGTTTTTGACATGTAAAAATAGTATGTTCTTAATTATGCTTTGTAGATTTGAAGTTGTGTGACTTATTTACAAATATTGCCTTTGTTATTCCATTTTTGATTCCCATTTCAAGTTGGTGTTTATCACATTTACCCACTCCAAGAAAATTTTAAAAAAGAAAAAGGGAGGGGGATACTCAAGTAATAAAGTAATTGATTCTTGATTAATAACTGTCCTTTCCCCTCCTTTTAAACCAGTAGATTGTTGTCTTATGAACAAAGTATAATCAGTGAAAGGAAGAAAATATAGTTAAGTTTTATTGTCCTGTCAACTTTTAATTTAATATATTAAGAATTTTTGAAAATTAAAATGACCAGGAATTTCTTAAAATTAGTTTTGTGGAAAGTATTTTCAATTTTTTTTTTTTTTTTTTTTTTTTTTTTAAATGTATAATAAAGTCTATGTTGGATATGGAGTGAGGATTGCCAGACATAGATTAAATGAAAAATAATTAGTTTAGATTAATTAAAAATTATTTTTGTACCTGAAGCAATTTTCACATGAATTTTCATGTGTCTGAAAAATGTCCACCCAATGAAAAATGTCTGCTTGTAGCTATTTCACACTAGAATGGATTTTTCTACAATGTCTACAGTATGATCAATTAGTATAATAAAACATTATTATAAATGTGACCAAATAAAATGGTTTCATACCATTGTCATACAAATCAAAATTTTGGAGAACCACTCTTACAGAAGTTTTTCCATTTCCAGAATCCTCATAAATTAGATATACATTGTTTCAGTAAAAATCCAATTTTTAATGATTAATCCCTTGGCAAATTCTGATGCATTGAATGCAAAGCTTTCAACTGAGAAAATGTTTTATATCAAAGAATAGTTGTTACATTAACATTAAATTTGTAATAACTCGTAATTCACTTGAAATAAAGCAAAATTCAGAACCATAATGTTTAGTTATGAGGACAACTGATCACAGAACATGAAAATACAGTATTAGCAGTAAAATACTGTCTTGATACATTTTTAAATGTTCTTCATAGAATTTAAGTTTTGGGGAACCAATCATTTCCTATCTCCATTTTGAAATGTTTGCTTGGAGTCTTCCTGCCAAACAGGAAGTACCACTTCCATTTCAGGTTGTGTTCTCAATATTATGTCTGCCCTGACCATCAGTCTCCTTCATATCGGTCTCGTTCAAGAATGTTGGATGGCCAGTACCTGCTTCTAGGTTCCCTCCAGATGTGGACACATTGAGATCGCTTTCCAAGTTGGGCTTTTCAGAAAACATTATATGTCTCCATGATGAATGTTCTCAGCACCACACCAAACAGTATAGGCTTTGGACCCAAGTTAAGGGGATGTTCAACACAGTTCTCAGAGCATACAGTCAGGTCTCGTTAATCACCTGAGCAAGATATGCCTTGATATAGCTGTGCCTGTGGCTGCTGCCAGGTCCTTGGTGAGTTTCCATCCTGTGCTCAGGTTGTGACTGGCACTTGGCATGAAATATCTCCTGGGGCATGATGATCCTTGGACATCCATGTCCAAACTGATGACGAATGTCCCCTCCTGTTGGAATCATCTCCATAATCTAGATATATATGACGCTGGTTGAAATGTTTAGGGCCTGAGACACCTCCAACTGTAATTAACTGACTTCTATGTGCCCAATGAGTCTACCTCTCGTTATGTCATCTAGATGGATACTCTGGGCCGTGACAAACTGTTAGTTGGAGCAACCACATGAGTCACTCAGAACATTATATAGCACATGTCAGCAATGACAGGTGCTTGTTGCTATCCTGAGGTCTTCAGTGTTTGTTTGTTTTTTTTTTTCTTCCCCGCAGTGGTACTGCCACTTTTGTTTTGTGTTTAGTTTGTGTTAGTGCAAGTAGGATCTACTGAACCTTGCTGCCAAGTTTGGCAACATTTGGATGCCTGGAGGGGTCCAGAACTGCTGAATCCTGAACTTTTGAGCCAGAGTGTATTACCCTATAAAATTTGGAAAATTAGTTCTTACAAATTTTTCAGAAGTGATCTTTTTTTTGCTCCTGCATTTTAATACAGTAAATGTATTAATTGCATTTTTTTCTTAATATTTTGAGTAAAAGAAATTCCTAATTTTGACACCACCACGCATTTTATCATTCATAACTTCATGAAATTTGGTCATTATTTTCAAGTATTAAAAGTGATTGAAATAAAAACCATAATGAAATTTCTAGCCTGAAACTTCTTCCAAAGAAATGTGTGAATGAAAGTTAACCCCTTATTATGGATTGATCTTGCATGGAGTGTTCTTCTTTTCCATTGTATTGGGTTCAGGTGGGGTACTAGATTTTGGTATGTCTCCCTTACCCATATATCCCAGAACATGTGGCAGTTTGAAAGATTTAGCTCCTGTTGGATTATTATAATTTTTTTTTAATTCAAAAAGCTTGTTTGTTTGTTTTTGTTTTTTTTTTCTTCTGTTCTAATGATTAAAAGTAATGTTTGATTTGTAAGAAATATTTATTTTTAAATGTATTTAAATATTTATATATTTCTTTTAATAGGAATACGAGAAATAAAGGTTCCATTGAAAGGAATGTAGTGGTAAGTTTGGTAACTAAAGAATCATTATTTTCTTTAATTTGGTTTGGAAATAATCATTTGTATGTGTGTGTTTTGTTTTTCACTCTTAACAGTTTTTATTATACAAATAAAATTTTTGATAGGTTGACGGGGTTTATTGTAATGCTCGATTTATGCACACTGCAACATCTCTAGTGGTAAGTGCGACTTTTTAAATTGCCTTCAAATTAATAATTATCTTATTAATATCAAACTTTTGTCTTACCTTGAATTAGTTACTAGATTAGAATGTATATGTGCATGTTTATATCTGTGCGTTTGCATTTAAAAATGTGCATTTAATGTTCAGACTTTTAAGTTATATAATCTTTATAGCATATATAAATGTATGAATAGATCATACAATTGCAGTCAGTATATCAGATTGCCCTTTAAACAGTGATTGTGTTGTACCTATTTGTTATGTAATATTTTTTCATTATTATAACTGTAAATTGGATCACACAGCTTATTGTAATCGTAGACACTTTCAGAAATGTTAGAAAGTTAACAGTAATCTAGTCGTTCATTATTTTTTTTCATTAATGTATTTAATTATTATTTAGAACTTACAATTTTTTTTTCCCCCAGGGATGCAATGTTCAAGTTCAGACTCAGAATGGTAATGTGTTTGAAGGAATATTCCGCACATTTTCTCAACAAGTAAGTAACTTACCATTCATTTCTAAATAAATTGTTTAAATAGTTTATTTTCATATCCTTTGTTAATACATAGTTTATTACAGTAGACAAATAATAAATTTCTCTTTGCTTGTCCTTCTGAGCCTTGTTGGAAGCCACAGCCATCTGCATGTTTTTGCCTCCATAATTTCAGAGGCATCTTGCCAGATTACATTAAAATAAAACATTCTTGTTACACTGAACAATCAGTTGCTGTTATGATCTCTGTCCCCCTTCTGTTCAATCCAATTTTTGTTCTGAAGTCCTGTTACTTAACTTGCTGATCTCTTTCCCCCTTACGTTTAATCCAATGTTTGTTCTGAAGTCCTGTTACTTAACTTGCTTTCTGTGCCACATTTAGCTTTCTGAATACATTATTGACAGGAACACTTGATTTTTATTTATTTTTTTATTCAGATTTGCTTAGGTAAGCCAAGGCCAGGTAGAATTCATGTCATTATCTGTTCAAAGATATATGCCCTTTAAATGCCCTTCCTAAGATTGTTTTAATCCATGTGGTGGTGTATACCCATTATGAAAGCACTTACGCAATTTGTTACTCAAATGCTTGTCCGGAACTCCTTGCTTCTGGCCCTTTTAATGTCTCACCATCCAAACCCTCCTTGCCTTCTCCATAGCCACATTGGTCATCATCACATCACAAAAATTACATCTCATAAATAGATGCACATGCATTCCTACTTCAGGTCCTGCACTTTTGTCCTGCTGTATGATTCCTCTTCTCCACACTTGACCTTAAAATACACTACTTTCTTCAATTCTGTAAAATCAGTAGTAATTCTGTAAGATTTGCTCTGCATCACTTTTGTGTCACATCTACTTGCTTTTTAACCTTTTGAATGTTCCAAATTGTGCAATATGCACATCCTTAATAGGAGAAAGCTAAGATGCCTATTAATGACTGTGTTCATCGACAATGCTCAGAGGTATACTGGAGCCACAATATTTAGTTTGCATTGTCAGCATAACATACAGCATTATTATAGTTTGAATTTTGTATGCAGAAGAAGAAATTTTGCTTAAATTTTATAATTGTAGTATTCAAAAACAAATTTGAAATCTTTTTTTATTTTTTTTATCCTATTTCAGTTTGATATTGTTTTGGAAATGGCACATAAATTGGATATAACTCAAGTAAATAAAATAACTGTGCCCACCAAAGAAGCTCTCATTGAAAAATTAGTGATTCGGCTACCTGATGTAGTAATGGTGACAGCTCAAAATGCTGATCTAGAATATGCAACCAAAGGTAACTATTCAAGGTTTCTGTTGGAAAACAGGCATAGAAATACAGTATTTTCTAAAACTTAATAGATGGAAATATTTTTGATATTTTCATCTTGTGAGCTGTGATTATCTTTGTCATTATACTTTGTTCATTATATCTGTGAAGACACTTGATCAGTTAATCAATCAATCATTATCATTTCCTTTCTTTACTAGAGTTATTGCTTGGTTGTGTCTGGAATGTCGTTAGTTACTTCCGGTGTTTACAAAGTATGCGTCCTCACACTACAATATTTTATTTTAATTATTTTTTGTTCGTTTTTCAATATTTATTTTTTATATATTTATTTATTTTCGATTTCATAAAAAGTTTGATTTTAGACATGTACAATTGTACTTTGTCAAGTTGTCCGTGTCTGTTATCGGTGCTGGCTGCTATCTTTTCTTGTCCAGCGTTCAAACAATGAGCTAGGCTTAGTGGTAAGAGAGGCTTCGACTTCCTTAACAATATTGAACACTGAATGAAATGATACACCTGCTGGTTTAAGCCGTTTTACAATAGAGATCCTCTATGGCCAGATGACGTGAAATAACAAAAAACATTCCAAATGATTCCTCTTGAGTTTTGTTGCACAAATGAACAATGGTATGGGTTGAGCAACCCCCATGTTCAGAAACATGTTCAAAATGGAAGTACTAGGAGTAACTAATGCTCAATCGTTCACCATATATGGAGTTGTCACATATCTTCACAGATATAATAAATAGAGTATAGTAATGTTATTTGAATAGACTGTTTTCTTTGTTATGGACATGAAGTCCACATTTAAATTGACCTTAATTTATAGTGAATTTTGAAGGGTGGGGAGAGAAATGTCTCTTTACCATGATATTTTGTATATTTGTTATTAAAATTTTTTAAATGAAAGGTAATTCCTAGAATTTAATAATTTTTGGAAGATTTTATTTGAAAGATTTTCAGTTTGGCTTCATTTGAATGTTAATTTTTTTAAACATAAAATATAAATTTATCTTTAAAAGATTTAAATGAAAAGATGTGAATAGTTAATGAAAGTCCAGTGACAAAAGGACAGCCACATCTTCATTATTATTTTCTTGTATATCTAGACTCATTTGCAACTGATACAGCTATAAGCAAATTTAATGGACAGATTGTTGAAAGAGAGCTGGAACCCTGGGAAGGTGCAGCCGTTGAAGAGGATATACCTGCACTCGATACAGAGAGTGCTGTAATTACCTTTTTATATATAAATACATTTTTTATAAGTCGTATAATTATTTTCTCATTTCTTTTCAGTAATCGGATATTTCCCAAAATAATAATAAAGTTCTGAACAATATAATTGTATAAAATTATAATTGTAACTATATTTGAAATAAATAAATAAAAATAAAATAAAAAAAAAAACGGTTTTCAATTTATTTTATTTTTTTATAAAATAAACGTATATAAATTGGCAAATCATTAAAATTTTAAACAAATAATTGACTTGTTGTTTTAATCTTTGTTAAGGAAAAATTAAAGAAATCTAATGCTTTTTGTTAATTTCAGATTTGTATTAATTGAAAAGGTAGTTTCTTTTTTTTAAAAAAATCATTCCTATTTTTGTTACAGAATGGATGGGATCCTAATGATATGTTCCGTACTAATGAACAGCAATATGGAGTTCAGTCAACATATGATCATTCACTTGCTGGATACACGTATGCATTTAATTTTATTATTTTTTTTTATTTTTTTAATTTTCATGTAATTTAGTGTTCAATTTATTTTAAAATTTTTAGAAATTATCTTTGAAGTAAATCTTATTTAATGTTATTTCAGGATTCCTTTAGAACGGAAAAACACTGATGAATATAAGAAGCAAGAAGCAAAAGCTACAAAAATAGCATCTGAAATTGAAAGTAGTCCTTCTTACCGAGCCCGTATTGCTTTGGAAAATGGTGATGAAGAAGATAAATTTAGTGCAGTTATAAGACCCGATAATAGTATTGTAGGAAAGTAAGTACAAAAAAAATTCCTAAGAGGTATTTAATATTTCATCCTATAAATAGTAGAAGCTTTAAGATACTGGCTTTTTTAGAAAGTAAAAGAATCTATGAAAAAGAAGAAAGATGGCGATTAAATTTAAGGGAAAATGAGGGTTTATATGGTTTCGATCATTGATCAAAGAACTACACTGACTGCTCAATTGAAAGTGGACACCTGCCGTAGTGGAACAACCCATGCAAATTCGAGCAATAATTTGCATATATATTCATTACAAAACAACACAATCATGTATAGTTGGAGTCATTTGGTGACTTAACAATGTGCTGAGGTAAAACGCCACCATCAAAGCAGCTGAGTGATTTTCAACGTGGAGTTGTCATAGGCTGCCACGTTAGTGGCCAGTGTGTATGAGCCATAGGAGCGACACTGAACCTGCCAAAGTTGACCGTGGGTGCTATTATCACAAAGTAGAAACGTGAAGGAGTGGAAACACGAAGTCATGGAGGTGGCAGAGCCCTCATGCTGACAAACACCGGAGGGCCCTGAAGCGGTTCGTGCATGTCCGATGCGACTGCAAACACGCATCCAACTTGGGCAGGCTTTGACGGAGGAGTGGGCAAAAATACCGGTTGCTTGCTATCAGAAACAGAGCATGCCACGGTGTGTGGATGCTGTGCTTAGGGCAAAAGGCCACAGTACACGCTATTAGGCATGCTGTAAATACAGCGTCTGTTCCTTACCACAGATGTCCACTTACAATTGAGCAGGCAGTGTACAAAACTGTTGTTGCAACTAAAGATTGTTCTTTTTATCTTGACATTAACAAAATAAGCCTAGGAAGTTAAAAGAAAGTGAAGCAGCTGCATCTATAACAAGTATAAAACTGCTATATCATTATCTTGAAAATAAGCTCTTGTTAAGATAAATGACAATATTTAAAGTGGTTTTTAATAACTTGCTGTTTATGAAGTCTGGTTTTTTTTTTATTAGTTTTGTATCTTACCCATTTCAGATGGATGCTAATGCATTGTCAGATTTTTACCAAGAAGATGTTGAATAAGTGCTGCAATTTGCTCTACAAATCTATTAAATTAGTATAAATTTAGGCCAGTTGAACCAAATAGCACATGATTACTTAATTCTTTCAATGAAGGGATTACATCAATTGATGCCTATGCCAACTGAACTGATTACATCATTTGCATTGCATATATTGTTTTTCTAAGACCATCAGATACATTTAAGTAAATAATAAAGAAGAAATTATAAAGAAGTTTCAATCAATGATGAAATGTCTACAGGCTGTTTCTGCATTTCACATCTTGAGATACCTACGTTTAGCTTAAAGTGAATTTTAGTCATCAAACATAAATTTAGTCATTTAAATGTGTTCACTTAAATACGAATAAAATTCACTAAATCATTATTTAGATCTTTAAAATAATTTGTAGAATAATAAATGCTTTCCAGTTGTAAAAAAAAAAAAACAAAAAAAAACTTTCAGTTGTTCTATAGTTAAGCCATTTTGCAGTAGCATCTACTAAGTCGCACCCCTTCCCTCCAGTAATATTTCTTCGCATATTCTAAATTCCTTTATCTGTTTTCATTTTTCATATCTGTTGTCAGTAATCCATCATACCATTTAGTCCATTGCCTATTAAGTCTGTACAGTTTCACAAGCCTTCTTCCGTTCTTACTGGAAGCCATAGGACTATACCTCCAGAAATCCTTGATTGAACTCCATACTGAATTGAATTGTTTAGTAATCAGATATGGCATCACTCTGTCATTTTTTATACAAAAGTTCTCAAAAGGGGAAGGGGGAAGATACTCCATTCAGATAATTCCTTCCAACACTTAAGGCTTTTAACATATTTTTGTTTGTGTTAAACATCAGAGAAATCTATCCCATTTTAGATGTCTCTTCAGTATGCTTGTTAATTGCCACCATTTCTAAATGTGAGGATTTAACTGATAATGTCTTATCCAGTTTCTCTTAAAGTTGTCATTCTTGAGAAACTTCAGTAGCTGGAATATGTACTTTCTTTTCACTCCACCTTTTGTAGTTTGCCATGAGGATCTTATTACTAATTTCATTGGTCCTCACACAGATAAACGATTTTTAATGGCTGGGGTATGCTTGCAATCACAAACATATAATATGTCTTCTATGTATTGACTCTTTTTAATGCCAAGTTCTCTAAAATTCATCTAACTACTTCTATGTCATTCCATACATTTCAATTGCATGTATTCCTTTATTCTATAAATATATGATGTAGGGAATTGGTATTTAAGAATAAAGGGATACATGCAAGTAAAGATTCCCTACATCATTAATACTGACCAACAGTTTAGTGTTTAAATATATAATGTAATATCTTTAATGTTCAGCTGTTGTGTGTGTGTGTTTTATAATGTATAATATCAGATATGTTTAATATGTTGTGTAAAATCGAATGGTAATTTGCATCTTTAAAATGTTCATGTTTCAAAGGTTTTTTCAGTGTTTTTAATCACTAATGGTTAATATTTCTTTATATATACTTTCTATTCTGTTGTATATGAACAATGGTAAAATATTAGTAATCAATAGACCATTTGCTTCCAGGTATGTACCTCCAGCGAAGCGTAAAAGCTCTCAATCTGGAAAGTTAACTCGCACGCCATCTTCTCCTCAACAGAACTCTCATTGTACTATTTCTCCTGCCAAGTCACATGTGGCAGCACATCCACAACACCAGTTGCACTCTGCACAACCTCCCACACAGCACAATATACATTCTCCCCATGTGCAACAGATGTCAGCACAACATCAACAAACCCATGCCCAGCCTGGTGCTCCTCATCAGGCAAATCAGTATGTTGTTCCCCAACAGCAATCAACATCTCCACATCCCCAAGCAGCTGTAACAACAGCTCAACATCATTCTCATCCACAATCAACATCAACATCGCAAACTCAGGGGCCACATCAGCAACCAATGAAAGCTACTAGTATTGAAAATGAAATTAAAATTAATGGAGGTAAGTAATTTTATTTATCATTTCGACATTCCTAGACCATTTGCTTCATGTAGAATATATCTTGAAGAGTAACAATTGTTATTATAATTTAGGTACTAGTTAAATTGAAACTGAGGACTTACTAAAGTGAAGTTGTTTTGTAGGAATTTGTTGAAAGCATTGGACAGTTTTTTTCTGCCATGTCCCATATATTGTTAATCAGTCAGTTGATTGTGGCTGCTATACTGGAATTGTGGTTCATACATGAGGTCATACACTTACTGAAGTTTCATGGGAAAGCCTCGCCCTGGCCAAACAAAATCGCCTTTAGCTACAGTAGTAAAGAGTTTTAAGGGGAATATGTAATCAATTTGTAAATATAGCAAAACAACACATTTATGTAACAGATCAACTTGAACTCTGAGCAAAGGTGTTTTGCTTCAATCACATACTATTGTAATAATTCGGCAATTCTTGCATTTTTTTATGAGAAGTCAAAGTATCTTGTTTACAATCCTGAACTGGTGCCAAGCTATTGCCATGTCTTTCAAATTCTGAAGTAACATTTTGGTAAGCTCTGGAATGAAGGTTATTTGATAGAAAATGTCAGCGAACATTGGAGGAGAAAAACCAAAGGACTTATTCCATGATATTTAAAAGAAAAGCCTTATTTGTGTTGGGGAACTCTCCAAAAATTAATAAGAATGGTACAATGTTCTTAGTTAAAAATATCATTTTTATACAGCAGAATATTATTTTGTCTTCTAACATTTTCTAAATAATCAACAAGTTATAATAATCATCTGTCGTATATAACAAAGTAATTGAAAATTAATTGAAAGACTTAGTTGTCTTAAAATTAAAAATAATTTAATATGAAAATTAAAGTGAAAATAATTGTTAATGCCCAATGTATTCGGGATTTTACATTTTAATTTGAAAAAGTTCCCCCAAAAGAGGAAAACTTCAAATCTTAGGGAAAAAAAGAGGGTATGTACTTGCTTGGGGTGAATCTTAGCTGTAAGCTGGTTTTTTATTTCATTTTGAAAGCAGGGTTAATTCTCTACCAGCAAAAACGTTGTCCACAATGAATATATA
>JAFIDM010009631.1:76900817-76954343 GCA_023159025.1 Thereuonema tuberculata | reverse complement strand
GATTCCTTGACGAGCTAACCATCCAATCATTTCTGCTTTTTTGCTGTTACTTGTTGGGGCCTTTTCAATTTCCACGGAGTGATATGACGCATTATCCATTACAATAACACAATTGGAAGGAATATTTGGCAGTAATTGTTTCTCAAACCACTCTTTGAAGAAGTCGCCATTCATCTCATCATGGTAATTTACTGAATTTGTCTGAGATCGAAACAAAAGCAAACTCTCAGACACAAATCTGCTGCTGTTTCCAGCGTGGCATAAAATAAGCCGATGCCCTTTGCCGAATGGTATTTTCCGTCCACGGATACCGCACTGATCGCTATGGGATTGTCGGTCTTTGCCGGTTTGAGCATTAACCCAAGTCTCATCCTGATAAATAACTGTTTTCCCTTCTGAACATACATATTTGATTTGCCTTAAATATCTGTGTCGATGGACTACAATATCAGGCTTTTCGATGTAAAATTGCCTCATGTCAATTCTTCTGTACTTCATTCCTAGTTTCACATGAAGAATTTCGTAATGACGTTTTGCCTCCCATGAATCCAATCTTTGATTGTAATTTTAAAAGAATTTCACTAATTGTTGGATAATCGTTCTCTTGAAAAATTTCACTCATGGTGGCTCTGACAACAGATAAATCAAATTCATCTAACTCCAAAATTGGCCTAGGATGTGGTCTTTTCTTCCCTGGCATTGAAAATGAAACGCCGCCATCGGTCTTCATTTTTCCCTCGTTGACAACTCTACAAACCGTCGAACTTCACAGATTTGTTGCGATACCACTTTTTTTTTATTAATTCATTAATAGACATTCCATCGCCCTCACTCTGAAAATATTCCAAATTACACCTCTGGATTGGCTGTGTAAGGTCAGACCCTTTTTACTAACACACACTTGTTCTTGTAACGTCGCCATGTTATCTGATACTATCTGTATTCACGATTTCCAGGAATAACTAAGTGATCCCACTATTCCCGTTTTTACCATATCTTCTTTGAGTGCGTTACCTATAATAAATAAGAGAGATAAAAAATATGTCATGATATTATTTAATAACAAAAATAAGTCCTTCATGTCTAAAAAAGTTTTTACATAAAGAAGTTTTATAATCACTAATTTAAGAAGACCTACAAAATCAGAATGTTCTAATCAAGTCAACTTTTAAAGACAGTCTAGTGACTTGGGCTTGGCTAGCCTTCTGTGATCTGATCTGAACTAAGCTGATCTGAGACAGTGTGCCACCTGCCTAATGCTCCTACTCCATATAGCCAGGAATTTGAAATTTGGCAGAAAGCGTCCTTAGGTTGTACTCGGAAAAAGTAAGCTATTGGGATTTCAATTAACCACTCCTAAGTGGTTGTTCAAGGTGAAATCTCTGAAATAGTGCCACATATGCACCTGGTGGCGACAGTTGGAATTAAACGATTGTTGTGCATAATAGTGCCACATAGTAACATGGTGGCAAAAAGTAGAACTGAAAATTTCTGTGTATAATTCTCTTCTGCATCCTTTCCTGTTCATGATGGATAAACATTGATGAAGTCTACGGGGTTTTCAGGATAGATATAAATTTGTAATGATCATGAGTGATTATTTACGAACTGGTTTGAAGTGATAGGGGTGAGCAGAAGGGCCAAAGAAGGTGGGAAGTCTCGTATTCAATATTAATTTCATATAAGTGCTTTAGTTGGAAGTACAAAATTTGGCATGAGTGTTCTTTGTCAAAACTGAAAATATGCTATTTTATCGAATTTTCGATATCGAACCGTAAGAGGTATAAACAGGGGGTGATGGGCCTTCGGGCTTCACAATAAGAATATAACATTGATTAGTACTGATGACAGGATTTTTTACTAACTGGGGAAATTTTGATGTAATATGGGTGTGGAGACTGGGAGAAAGGGTGGGAGGTCTTATATTCTTCAATTTCAATATTAATTTCATATCTAGGGATCTTGAATTACAAAAATTTGAATTTAATATTACTTTGTACCTCTCATGTAATTTTTGTACCAAGTGGGAAAGTTTCGAAGCAATCTTACAATTTCAGTTTCTTTCTCATCCACATTAGAATATCTTTTTTTGTAACCTGTATGAAGAATAGTATTTTGGCTAGTAGTTATTTATAAAACAACTCTAAAATATGTTATTTTTTTTAAGAATGTTATTATTTTTTTTTTTAACTTTATCATTATTTATCTTTTTTTTTTTTAAACCGGTTCCAAAATTAAAGCATTTATTAATTTCATAACTTATTACCATTAATGTAGGTATAATGATATGTTGTTCTTGTGAATCATTGTATTTTGTTTTTAGTAGTTTTAAAAGAAAATTGATAGCATCAACATAATTATTTTTTTCTTTTTGCAATTAATGACTGAGAAAAGTCCAGTGGTTTTTAGTAAGACAAAGCAATATTGAAATGTTGTTATGAAATTATTTATTTCACAAACACTGGAAGATTTCTTGAAAGTAATATTATTCCACACTATAACCATTATATGAATTCATTCCAGTATTCAACCACTTTAGTCAGTCCTTTTTTTCCTTTGACAGAGGTGACCTGGCTAGTTTGTGATCCTTTAATCAACAATTTTAACTGATAGAAAGATCACAAGTCTTAGGTTCATTTGAAACCACTGGACTCTGTTTTGTAGCATTATTTGAGCACTGCTGTGAATGCTTTTTTTCCATTCAAACTACTCAAATAATTCCACATATTATTTTACAGTTTACTTTCTCTTTTCACACAGAAATTTGGAGGTTACTTCTCTGATGTTGTCAGTCATTCTTGTTTTTCACAGCGATTGGTTGTTGATAATTTGTTTGGTTACTGTTTGAACAAGGTTCTATATGAGCTTTTCAGATCTTTGTGAACTTTAGTTTGTTAAAATTAAAAATATTTAACTAAACTGAAAATATTATTATTTGCAGAATAAGAGTTAATTTAATATTGTTTCATTTTGAAGTTTATTTACCTCAACCTTGCTTCAATTTTCTTCTTGTTTCCTCATTTTCTTTTCTTTAGAAAAAATGGATAAAGAAGAAAAAAAGATGGAAAATGAAAACATAGGAAATAATGAATCACGTGAGCCAGAAAATAAAGTTCTAATTCAAGAAACGCCTACGACACATATAGCAAACAAAATAGATAGGAAAAATTCTAACCCTAAAGGTAGGTGAATGTAATTTTTCCTCCTTAAATTGGCTCCAAAATGGTTATTAATATTGAAAGTATCAGATACCTTTTATAACTTCAAAAAGTTGAATTCCTGATTATTTTTATAATATAGGTTGTTGTTAGTTTCAGTAAATGTTTTTTAAATTAACTCATTAGTGGCAGTTAACATGTTAACTGGTAGTTGATAGTTTAGCCACAGATGCCAACTTTGAGTTATCTCGTAGCTGGTGCCTGTTAAGTACATGTAAGAGTTATCTCATACCTAGCATCTTTTTTTTTATTATTATTATTTTAATTTTGTTTAAAAATAAATAAAAATTTATTAATAATTTAGAATATTAAAATAACGTGGCTAAATCAAAATGGTGTCGGGACCAATTTTTCCAATAATAGCATTGCAGGCAGTGTGTTAATAGCCAGATTGCTGCAATCAGATCAATACAATAACAATAATGTTACTATTGTGCTTCTTAAATATGAAATTGTTGATTAATCATAAAATTAGTATGAAATCTGAACAGGTTGTATTTAAATTGTTTTGGAAAATTTCCCAATTTTGGGAATTTGAAAACTTTAAAAAAATTAATAGTCACAGCAAATCTTGTTTATTTCTATTTTATAGCACGTGATGAGCAAATAGCAGAATTAAAGAAATTTAGTACAGATTTTAAGGTAATCTTTTAATTAATTTAAAGTGTAATTTCCTTTGTATGTTCTTAGTTCACTTTAATTTCTTGTTGCTTCATTAAAGTATTTGTAATAGTTGTTATTCAGTAATAATTAAAAAAAAAATTCCATTGTAATACTGAATTCTACTGAGATATAAAACAGTCTCAAAACCTTCATGTGTATATAATGAACTGGAAGCGATATATATCAAAAGATCGTCAAATGCATATACGGCCAGTAAGAGAAGAACTTGGGTGGAGCATTAAGAAATAATAACAAATCTGGAAATAAAAAAAAATTGCTGTAAAATTATATTATTAACTTGCTTTAAGAGCAATAGTTTGTTAAATAGTTTAATCTATTTGTTTAAACTTTTCGATAGTAAAAGAAAATATTAAGGACTTCATCAAAAATTGGTATTGTTTAATGTTACTACTTATATTGTCTAACACATAATTGATCAACTTTATAATTTTCTTTCTATTTGGTTTTAAATATTAAGTCTGACTTTTGCCTTCAGATAGGAAATGCAAATATAGGATAAATGAATCTTACATTATATGTATAATGAAAAGATTCATTTATACAGCAACACCTGATCTTTGAAAACTTTTAGTTGCCTGAATTCATGCACTCTGAATATTATTTGGTTATCAAAATCAGCGCCCCCACAAGGGAGCAGTCAGTTGGTCCCTCAGCACTTTTTATTTATATAATTAAATCTATACTTTATATAAACTACTATTCTGCTTTAACAGTCTCCATAGAGCTATTCTGCATTACAATATTTGATGATCAATCGAGATGTTGTACTATACGAGTTCAACAATGGATATCATTTTCACAGTTATGTGCAAGAACATCTTATACATGACTTCCTTAAGGGTCACATTATACTTGAGCTTCCATTATAACTGAACCTAAGCACTTATTTATGCCATTTTATTATTGAAAAGTTCAAATTTTTAAAAAATTAATGAAATTGTAAGAAAAAGATAATAAAAATAGTTAAGATTGTAATCAGCTTATGAATTCCCAGAATCAATTTAGGAAATGAGTGTTTTAAAGTTCGTTGTCAGTGTAAATGGTATTCATTTTAAGTTTTATAATTTAAGTATCTTAAGTTTTTGTTATTTTAATGTGTAAAGAATGGAAAGGAGTGGCCTTGAAAAAACCTGAAGACGTTAGATGCATTGAAATATGCTACATATTTTTCTAAAGTTTTGGGTAGAGCTGGAAAAAGTAGATATTAGTGTTAGCATTATTTTTAGAATAAATTAATTTAATGTGTAGCATGTTTAAAAGGGAGAAATATAAAACCGTATGGTGTTTTCTCAATTTTTTTTTCCCCAATATCTATGATTTTGACCATAACGTGAGAGGGGGCTTGTTACTGCATTTCATACCTGGGCCCTGAATTTGATATGGGGAGTGGGTCTGATCAAATGTAATTTGACAGTGTTAAGCATTGATGCTCATCTTCTGAATAAGTCTACACCAATTCGAATTGGGTGAATTCCAATTTACTGGACCCATGATGTGGTTCTTCATTTACTAAGCATTTCATAAGTAAAAATGTTGTTCAGCTTAAAAGGGGGGGGGGGGGGGTTCATTTGTATAAATGTATGAAGTTCAGTTTCTTCATATTAATCATTCATTATTTGAATTACTTTATTACAATGTTATATCTAAAATTATTTTTTATTATTTCAATTATCAAGTTATTAGAAGAAAATAAAGATACTAGCAACAAACAAGATCAAGCAGAATCTAAAGAAAAGGCAGAAACTGAAATGGAGAAAATATCCAAGTAAGTAATTATAGTTTTTTTTTTTTGTTTTTTTTTTTCGAATTTAACATTGTTAGAATTTTCTTTTTGAATGTAGTTTTTTTTTTTTTTTCTTTTAGAATTTAATAGCCAATACCATACTGTAAAAATATGCCGTATTGGGTATTGCCTATTCTCATTTTGTCAGTCATTTTTAAAATTATTTTTGTTGTTGTTTAGATACTTTGTTTTGTAGTATTGTATGGAAATTTGTTTTAGCTTCATCCTCCTCAGTTTTTAAAGACATTACTTCATAACTTAATAAACTTAAAAAATTTTGTTGTCTAATGAATATTTTTAAGTTTATCATGTTCTGTAGTGTTGCTGAAGCATCTTGTGAAGCAATGGAAAAAGTTGCATTTATTCTGGAAAGTCTCCATTCTATTCTAAGTATCAAGCAGAATTTTAAAAATCAAGTTATGTTTTGGTTCTTAAAAACTAAAATAAAATTGCTCTTCAGATCATCAAGCTGTCTAATAGCATGTTGCTGTTTCCTTTTCTGAATGACAGGTGACTTGTTATTGTCACTGAAAGAATACAAAAACATAATGTGCCTTCTTGGTGCTGAGGATACAGTAAATTGGGGGAAGGATAAAATTTAATAATTTTCTTTTCCATTGCTGGGTTTTAAGAAGTAAACTGAAGAATGATAAAGCAATCAGCAAGATCAAGAAACTAAAAAAATGTATTATAAGAGGACATTTAACAGCAATTCAGATGATTTTTGGTATATTATTTCATCCATATCATTTTTTGAGCTATTTGCTATATAACTGCTTATAATTCGTAGTTTGTACTATATAAATGTAATAGAAATTCGCTGTCTTTAACTTATGATTTCTTTATTTTCCAAAATTGCTTCTCAAATACTATAGAATGAGTTGGCTTGTTTTTGCTTATTTTATTAGGAGTTTGATAATAGCAGTGAATCAGTCTTTTTTTGTTTGTCTCAGATTGTTACTTCTGTAAAAATAGCAGGCATCAGATGTGCAGGTGGCTTTATTTATTTTATTTTATTTATTTATTTATTTATTTATTTATTTATTTATTTATTTATTTATTTATTTATTTATTTATTTATTCTGTTGCATCTGCTACTACTATAGAAGTCTTCTTTTTTGATAATCATCCTGGTTAGTCTTTTACTAGAATTGTTATTGCAATTGTTGAATCTAGATTGTTTTATTTGGGAAACTTAAATTTATTAATAATCTTAATGCAAGGTTTTTTAAGTTTTTCTACTAAAGTTATTTCTCACATTCCCAGAACTTTTCTTGCTTGTTATTTCAGCTACTGACATATTTACACATGGCATTCATAGATGAATGGATTCCCTGTTAAGTTAAGGCAGGGGTTTAAGGACATTTCTTCAGAATGTGCTTGACACATCAAGAAACGTTTTACCATTAATTTGATTTTCTTCTATTTTTATATAATTCCAGCACCTTAAAGAAGTCGAATTTAAATCCTAATGCTAAAGAGTTTGTTCTAAATCCTAATGCGAAAGCATTCACACCAGTAAGTAGAAGAATTGTACGTAAATCTTTTCAATAATATTAGTTAACTAACATTTAGAATATAATTTTGTCCTAATTAACACAGTAGTTAGAAATTAAACTAATATTTTTTTTTTTTACTAAAATCTTGAATACAAGAATTTTAATAATTACATATATATGCATGCACATACACACTGCCAGTCAAAAGTTTCCTGACACCTACTTTTAGAAATGACAGAAGAAGCAAAGAGAAATTAACAAAACACTCGTTAGATTAATATCTTTATAGCAACTCATCCTTTTTTTTTTTATCATTATTGAAACAAAATATTACTAAGAACTTTCCAATTTTAAAGTATAACAAGATAGAAACTTTGAAAAATCTGCTCTTCACAGAAATTACTTTCTTTACAATCCTGGGCATTCTCATTACTAATATTGCTACCGAACTTTTGTACTGGTTCGGTGGCGGAGGGGAACAGAACGCGACGGGAGCCAGATAGTTAAAAACCACAGAGACTTTTATTTACAAAAGTAAAATTCGAAATACATAGTACTCGAATAAAGGAATGAAATTACGCTCAGGTTCTGTCTTCCTCGAGGCCTTCGGTATTAGGGCGGTCCTCTTCAACTTCTCCCGGCAATTGGATCATCTTATTCGGCCTTGAGTTATCTTCCTCGAAGCCTTCTGTATTAGTGCGGTCTTCTTCAACTTCTCCCGGCAATTGGATTGTCTTCTCCAGCTTAGAGTTGAGGATCTCTCCGTGGCCTATCAACCACAAAACGAAACTATCTTCTCTTCAGGTGGGGAAGTCTTTTCTCCCCCTGTGGGTCGCTGCCTATCAACAGGATCCAAACTTCACTCCTCTATCCTCGAACTTGGCGGAGAACTTCTCGTGGCTGCTCGCCACCACCGAACTCCCTTTGCAGCTCTCTGCGCTGCCTTATAAGCCCGATCCCTGCCTCCCTTTCCCTCCGAAAGAGTCCACTATCGAGAGGGAGACCGGGTCAGACTGAACTACTACTCACAGAGGTGGAATGAAGTTAGTTGACTCCATTCTCTAGGGGGGTCGGACAAACCCACAGGTAACAATATTTCCAACACACTTGGTGGGATCTCATTCCATGATGCTTGTTCCAGAGCGAGATTTCAGATGTTGGACCCATCTTCCACACAACAATCCAACTCCTCCCACAGTAACACTATAAAGAGTAAGATTTGGTGACTGGGGTGGCCACTCCATTATTTTCAGGTCTCCTGACCTCTTTTTCATCTGTAGGTATTTATGGCGTAATTTTAATGTGTGCTTTGGGTCACTGTCCTGCTGGAAGACAAATCCCCAGCTTATCAGATGCTTGCCAGATGGGACTGCATACTTGGATTATATGCTATGGCACCCCTTTTGATCCAGTATCCCTCAAATTTTGTGTAGGTCACCCACACTAAAAGAACACCCCCACACCATAATATAATCCGCTCAATGCTTCACAGTTGGAGTTAGTCTGGAAGTACAGTGAAGTCTCACTTATACGAAACATTCAATTATATGAAGAATTTTTGGTTCCCCCTCATATTCGTATAAGTGAGACTTCACTGTATCTGTTCAGACAAGGAGCGTCGAACATAAACAGTCATTGACTTTCAAAAACTTGAAATTTTGACTTGGATAGTCTAAAGCATGTGTTTCCGATCTTCAGTGGTCCAATTACTGTGAGCTACAGCCCACTTCAGCCATTTCTTCTTGTTTTTTATGCCTTAAGAGAGGTTTTTTTTATTTTCCAAGCAATCTGTCTATACAGATTTGCAGCTCGAAATCTTCTCTGCACTGTGCTTGTAGAAATTTCAATATCATGATTATAATTGAATTCCACCTGGATTTCAGAGGCTATCGGTCTTCTATTTCTTTTACTAATTAAGACAGTGGAGTTGTCTTCATTTATTGTGGTTATTTTAGATCACCCACTCTGTTTCTTGTCTGTATTTACCCCGGTATCTCTATATCTTTTGATTACATCAGCAACTGTTGATTTAGGAATCTTTAATTTTTGGAAAATTTCTCGTGCACTATAACTCTCGTAAGAACACTTTATCAGCGTCTTGCTGATTTTCTGAAACAGAAATAATTTTATTTCAATTGATTTCCCTAAATTTAACTTGCTTTCAACATTAGCCATAATCAATATACTTATTTCAAAAATATACTGTATAATATTCAGTTCTGTACATAAACATAGATATACAGTAATGCCATAATGCAATAGTAATTGCTTAGTCTTTATTCAAAATGTTGCTTTGTAACAAAATCTAATTGGTGAGCGTAGCACAGTACCAGTCGTGTTACCATCACAACTATCAATGTGATAGCTGACACGAAACACGATTTGGCTTGTTCAAGGTCACGATCATGCTTGTGTGTGTGATTTTTTTTTTTTTTTACTCCCTTTGACTCAGCGTAAGTTTCTTGCTAACTACTGACACGTGTATGGGATTTAACCTTCTCAATTCGTTGATTTATCTACAAACTTTGCATGTCCGGAAACTTTTGACCAGCTATGTATATAATAAAAGTTTATTCTTTGTGCATGTTTTTATATTGCAAAGTTTGGAAGCAATAAAAATAATTTTGATTTTTCTTTCACAACTAATCAATGAAAAAGCTGTTTTATTACTATAAACAGTGATATTCCTTTTAATTTTAGTTAGATGATTTTCTTTTAGATTGCTTGTGTCTGAAACTAACAATTTAATTGTTTTAATAATTAAATCCTTACTATATATTAAGTATATTAAATTTAACCATATTTTGATATAGTTAATTTTCCTGCTTAAGATATCATCAGGGTAATATTTTATTTTTATATTCTTCTATGTTATTATAAGAATAAATGCATATTATAAAAATGCATAGCAATCTGTAAGTTAAGAAAATGAACTTAGATATAAGTGTGTGTGTGTGTGTGTTCATATATACAAACACTGCTGACTCGATACAATGTGCTTTGCTAAACCTCAGACCAGTGTACAACAGACAACTTGTGGACCAATTTATCATCCACCATATTCAGGTCCTGATGGTGTAATAACTGATAGAGCATAAATTCAAAAGGAATAAATTGTTAGCTTTAATTCAAAGGAGAAAAAAAAATTAAATGTAAGAAAAAAGTCTTTTGATTGATGACAAGTGCATATGGTGAAGTAGGGTGAATGGTAAGCTGATTAACAGTGGCAGTCATATGACATAGGTTGCTTGTACACGAGGTTAAAAATGGCTCATTCTTACAATGTGCCCTCATATACAGCACAGATAATCTTTTTGGGCCTCGAGGACTGCGTTATATCTAGTCACCAGTGTATATTGGTTATTTTGACATGCATAGTTTAATAGTTACACCCATATTTTATTGTGTGTGATCTTCGTCGTATTTATGTGAATAATTTAAGTTCAAATAAGGATTTTTCTCTTTCAGAAGTTTTTAACTATACATTAAAAGAAAAACTTAGTATAAATGATAAAATTAAAGAAATGCTTTCAAAGAAGAGTATATTTAAAAAAAAAAAAAAAAAAAGTTATTGCATGAGCATTTACCATTTTTGTTTTTAGTGCCATTTGTGACAAGAATTGTATAATTCTTGAAATTGAATTAGAATTTTATCATTTAAAAAACAAAAGAGAAAACCCGTTTGGTCCCAGTTTAGCAATGTTACATCAAGTTGTTGAATATTCAAAGAAATCAAAACTGGACACCATAGCTTATTTAGACCAAAGAGTTATTTGAGATAACCAGCCAAATAAGTACATAGTTTGAAAATTAATATTAGATGTAATATCTAACCTTTATGGTTGCATGTAAGCATGGCTCTGGCAGGCATTCATTGAACTAGGGATGTCATTTGTCCATTCTTTGCATGTACCAATAAAAGGGATTGAAAGTACAAAGATTTGCTTCCTTCCAGCTATGTCTAGGCAGGTTCAATTGGAAAAATATTTAGTGATTTCACAGGGAAAAGGAGAGTGGATGTAATTATCTTGAAGAGCCTGTCTGGCAAAGTAGGCATTATCCTGTTGAGACGTTTTTTCCTTCCATATTTCCACATACTTGATTAATATTGATTGGTTTTTAGGATACGTGCAATGTAATATAAAACTGTTCTGCTGTCCACCACAAGCCTGAGAGATGGCTTCCTAAACCATTACCCTTGTCTTTGATGTATGTCGTTCATCTGTCCTTCATATCAAGATAAAAATTACTTTGCATTGCTACTCCTTTCTGAATGCTACTTCAGATAATGATTGACCCACTCAGTGTGCTGCCAAAGTTGTTCATGATTACAATTGGATGTGAGATACAAACTGTGCAATGAGACTAAAGATTGCAGGTCTGCAATCAATTTCCTGCAAGCAATTAGAAATTATGCCAAGGGTCACATAGGCACATCAGTATTTCTTATGTGGAAACTTCTTATAAGAAGGCTCACCATTCACTTCATATCCCAGTCTTATCTTTGGCTTATATTTTTAGAAGGTCCTGTACTTTTTAAAAATTAGTGTTAAAAATTTGCGTGAAACTTTTAAGAAATAGCAATTAAAAGAGGGTTTCAGTAAGAGTTAATTAATTGTTTGAACTTAATGAGAAATATTTATTTCTTTATTTGTTGTTACTTCCAAACTTCTATTTTAATTCAGTTAAATCATTCCTTCCCTCCTTTTTTTTCCCCCATCCGTAAACTTTTTTTTTTTAACAATGTTTGATTGATGTTTGTTTCAAAATATATGACTTAACTTAAAAATTGCTTTTTTTTTTTAATTTTTTTAACCTCAGAAACTTTCAGTTATATATATAAAAAAATAATCCGAAATCAAAAGCTTGACCATTGGGGAAGTGTTAGTGATTCATGATTAATTCTGAGTGCACCCTTTATGTTTGTAACTGCTATATTATTATATTATGTGAAGGTGAATATTATTCAAGATTAATGATTTGAAGCTTCAAAAATTGATGAAGTTTCATAATGTGGCCAGTCAATTCTTGGCCTTTCAAGTTTTAAAGGTCAAAAAGTTAAATTCCTAGATCGAAAAACTCTTTAATATTACAATTTGTAATATTATATATTACAAAAAAAGGAACTATAAGAGAAACCCTTCTTTTAATACTTAAGTTTACATTTTTTTGTATTAGTCCTTCGAAGTAAAGAAAGAAAAAAAAAGCACTTTTTTTTAATAATATAAGAATTGGAGTGGAGAGTATTCCCTCTGCATGTCATTTAAGGAGACTTTGGAACCACTTCTAATTTATTTATTTCTAAAATTTTGGTTTTGGAATTGTGGAAATATTTATTGAAATCTTCAATTGGATGGTGCTATGCGTCATTTGACCAAGCGCCAAAATTCGATTTTGAGATATTTGTATAAATGCAAAAGCTGATGTATTAGTTCACATGTTTTTATGGAATAAAGAATGTTATATATCAAAATGAAATATACTGCACATGATGATGTATGAATTTCGAATCAAATGACCATGCAACAAAGGTTGTTGTTGACATGATGCAAATCTTATTTATTACAATTAGTATTTGGCATTTATTCAGAATTTATGTTGAGATAGCAAGCAGGAACAATTTTTTATAAAGAGTTTATTCCTTTTGCTAGTAGATGGAGCAATAATCTTAAAAAATATATTTTGGTGCTTCGTCAAATGATGCATAACACCATCCAATTATAGTAGAAGCATTCCAACACAAGGCTAATAACACATAAAAGAGCTTTGTAAGACTTTCCAGTATCTCTTCGGGGAATACTGAAATCAAGCGTAGTTAATTTCACTACTTACAAAATAAAAAAATATGATAGAATAAATTATATGAATCATAAATTCTCTCAGTACAAAGAATATCTGCAAGAGTGTTCCAGTGTTAAAGCAACATACAATTCCCGATTCTCTGATGGGAAATTAGTTTGTATGCTCAGAATTATCCTATACTCATAAATTGCCATTTCAAACTGTTGAAAAGCCAAAGTGAGATGTTGTAGACTTATTTAAGGCTGCAATTACTAAACGGATAATTAGGCAACGTATAATAGCTGAAATTAAGTGTCTTTTTTTAAAGTAATAGTTTATTAAAAAGTATTCAGATCTTATGAAAATAAGTTCAGTATAATACTGCTCCCCACCCACCAAACAATGTTGACTTTATTCTAACTAATTAATTGCATTTTCTGTATAATGAAGACCAAGCTTCTAAACTAGAACGAAGAACTGGTTGCAAAACATAAATTACAAAATGCTTGGCAATCTGCTCAGTCTTTTCTCAGGACATTTGCAGATAATATGCAAGAGATCATTATCTTAAGCTATGCTAGAAAGAAGATTGATTTATGTTTCCTAATGGCATTTGTGAAAACAGTAAGAAGCAGTATTAGATTAGGATCTGTTTACATCAGAATGAGGATACTGTTATAAATACAAGTCATGATTGCTTTTGTATGAGACAGTGCACCGTAATGTGCTGAGAATTTTTTTTTTTTTCCAGATAACAGATGTGTTATTCAGTTTCATATCTAAGTCAGCTATTTTTTTTTTCCCCATTCCTTTATGTAAAAGCTTGATTTTGTATTGAAATACCTCAAATTAATTCAGCAAAATTACCTTTTTAGTGATGTCTTCTGATGACAGATATCTTTCTTTGTTATATAAAGAAAGAAGTTTTTTGACAAGTCAGTCCTTTTTGAAGAGAAGGAATGATTATTGAAATTTCACTATTAGGCATTGCAGCAATTTAGATATGATAATTTAACTTTTTGATGTAATACTTACTATATACTAATATAGTATTTAATAAGACTAATATAGTATTTTTAAGTAAATCTTCAAAATATTCTGTATAATCTTTCCTAATATTGAAATTTTAATAATCCTTTTAAAAATGTATTTCAAAGGAAATGATTACTCACATTTAATATTGTTTATACAGCGAAGCCCTAATACTCAAACTCCTACACCACCACGACCTCATACTCCTAGTACAGTAATTGCCCAACCTGCAACAATGCAGATTATGCCTCAACCTATTTTCACAAGTTTACCAGCACAATACATAATGTCAGGACCAGTGAGTGTCTCCTTAGCTCCACCTTTTAATCCAGCAACTATGCAACAACCACCCAGGATGAGGAAAGGTAAGTTTATTGATACACTTTTTGTAGAATTTTTTTGAAAATCCCTTAAATCTTGTTAAATTTTAGTAAGTGAACATTTTTCTTTATTACAGTAAGAATTCATATTTGTAGTTCTTCTGTTGTAAATGGAAATCTGACATATTTTGACAATAATAATAATTTATGTGTAATATAAAGTTTATATTAATTTGATTTTTTTAATATCAGAATATCTATATTCAAATTTTAATTGTAGCTGATTCAAAGTTGGATTCCTGTAAACTTTCTCTTTAAAACTATTCTCACAGAATAATAAATGACAGTGATTGGGTTATTAATTGATGACATTGAAATTGCATAACCCGGAACAACGGATCTTACAGTCCATCTCAGATTTCTGTTGACTATTATTAGGTGCCTAATAATTGATACTAATGCATGATTTCTTTGTTAAATCATCGTAACAGTTAATTTTAATTAGCACTATTCAATGTTGAGTGATCTAATAAAAAGCACATGTCAGTTTCGTTGTTAGCAATCCACAGGGCTGACACCTACCCATTTTTCATACTAAAATTAATATCCAGTTTTGTGAGAATTTGCTTCCTATAAACGCAAAATTTAAGAAAAAAAAGGATGTATGATAGATTCTAATCAAATCATGAATTTAAAATTTTATTTTAATATTAATTATTTTTGCATGTTAATATTAAATAAAATCTCTGATTCTTAATCTTAACGAAGTACATAGTTTTTCAATTTATTAAAATATTTGATGGAAAAATTTCAATGCAGCTAGCTTAGAGAGTTCACTTACAAATAAGCTGATTAGATTTCAATTATGACTTGTTTAAACATGTGCGAGGAAGGGTTAAAGAATAAAACATTGCTTTGTATTATCAAATGATGGTGGAGAGCAAAGGAGATAGATGTTTCTGTGATCACCAGCTTATCAGGATGAAGTGGAGGTTGGAAAACATCCAACCCTCCCACCTTTAACTTCTGGGAAAGAAACTAGATATTGTCCTCAAAATGAAAGATGACCGGCGGAAGTTTGAACTGCGCAGCTCTTCCGGTAGCTGATCAATTATGTTTTCCTGTCACAATGGACGCCCGTCGTCTGTTTTCACTGAGAAAGACATGTTGATAACGCCAAATTAAAACTTCTCTCGACTATTTACCGTTATTTCAATACCAGTTGCTAACAGTAAGTGTTTATATAAATAAATAAATATATGTTATTTATAAATACAATGCTGTTTTGCAAAGTAACAAGCCTTTACCGTAATGGCGACGTCCTGTGATAAACTCATACGGAAGTGCCTGACCAGAGTAATCGATGATACATGCGTAGATCTCACAAAAACAGGGCGGCCATCTTTCATTTTGAGGACAATAATCATCTGATAGAATATTTGAGGAGTAACCAGAGGGAAAAAAAATCCCTAATCAATTGCCAAGGATTGATCACAGTTCGTCTAGCCTGTTGATAAGGGGAGGGGAAAATCATTATATAAAAAGGCCAAAAAAAAACAGCAACATATAATATTAATGAAGGGCACCACAATGTCCTTTATTCCACCAACTTTGATGTGGCCACCCTAGCCTTCTAATAATGATCCACAGAAACCTAAGAATTTTGATCAACATTATTAAATTTATTAATTCTTCTTTTTATACAAAAGAACTGATTACTTTGGTGTTAACCTGATTATTCCTTGTGAATTCTGAAAATTCTACAAATGTTTCCACAAATGTAACCAACATTTCCACAAATCAATAACTTTTTAAAAGACTTTTTTGTCCCATTTTTTTTTCTCTGATAGCTTAAGAGCACTAAATATAACAGTTTACTACTGTTCAGGAAAACAAATTTCACTAAGTATGTTCCCCATACTCTAATGACTTTAGAAATTTGTAAAAGAATGACCCTACAGTAGGGGTGGGCATGTAGCGGCCTGCTATAGAGTTTTTTGTGGCCCGCCAAGACAGTCAGAAAAATCCGCCTTGAACCAAGATTTCCTTCCCATAATGTGACCGAAGATTCAGCTCATATTTTCCACTAGAACGGACGTCAATATGCATGTGCAATGTAGATACATGCTTTTTCGGTTGATCTGGTTAATTTCAATTTTGCCTTGAAATTAGCACAATAAATAAAGTGAATAAAACTGCCACTGTTTTATTTCATTTATATTTATTGATTTATATGATACAATTTATACCTTTTCTCAAATGCAAAGTTAACTAATGAAATGCAATCATGCCCTCTGCCAATCTCTGCTTCCACACAGTGCCCCCCCCCCCCCTGATTCCAAACAATTGCCCACCCCTGCCCTACATTTACATTTAGCAAAATAAAATTTTTCCAATTATATACCAAATATCTTTTAGTTACGCAAGCCAGGATTAGTTAGCTAATGGTTGGTGGGCCACAAACCACAAGGTATTTGATGGAGTAAAAATTACTTTCATTCAGAATTTCAGTAAATGAATGCTGAAGAACATTGTACAATTGATTATACAAAATATTGTTATGTTATTGATTTGTAAAAATTTGGGTACTTTTGTGATTTTGTATAAAATCTTTTTCCATTGTGATTGTTAAAGTGAAAGACAAAAAGACATTTTTAAAAAATTTCAGGCGAGCCATTTGTTTAGAAATTTAAAATGTAACGATAGATAATAACTAGTCTATTATTGTCTATCAAACTATTATAAGATACAGTGCATGTATATGCTGTTTGAAATTTATATGTAATAATTATACATCAGAAAATGATTATTCTTGAAATGATATTTTTAAACGTGTTCTTAACTTCTGTTTCTAGTCTTGATTTTCCATTAAGTATTTCTACTTTATTTAGAGGGACTCTTTTCATAAAATGAAAAGGGGAACTTAATGTGTATTTTTTAAGTTTGCTTTCATTCCTTGGGCTATCTGGGACAGCTGTTTTGTCCTTGTTAGGATTCATCAGCCAAATTTACCATCGATGATAATCCCAGAAATGCAGGAAAGCCAATGGATTTCTCTCCCAGTCCCGGAAGTGGAACCCCACAGAAGCAAACAACAATATAAATTACTTTAACCTGTATAGATTGAAAAACCTTAGCCTGCTAAAATGTTTTATTTGTGTTAATTCACCTTTTTTGAACCTTTAGTTCAATTATTAAAAGCCTTTTTGCCTATTATTATAGGCTAAGGCCTTTCAGTTGTGTAAAATAACACAGCAATTTATTTTCTTGCTTCTTTTGCGGGAGGCCACTGGCAGGTGTGACGGTGGCCTTCAAATAAGCTCATGCCTTTCTGAGTCTTTTATCGGGGAAGGCGGATTGGGCTGATGAGTCCCTACAAGGACGAAACGGCCATTCCCAATTCTTTCCGATAATTGATTCAGAAAGGTAATTTATTTAACCATGTGCTGTTCTTTTTTCCTTTCTTGTTTTGATTTTATTGAAATATTCACAGCACGTTAAAATGTTTTATTTGGGTTAATACTATAGTGACTTTGATAATTTTTTGCAGGAGAAGGGATAATGGGAGCAACTTAATTTTTTTTTCTAAATGTTACCCTAAGAATAATAGTATTTCATAAAAAATTTCATGCTGCTACCACCTATTCCTTTTTGAGCTATGCACCTTTGTCTTACACCTATTTTCCCATTGACACTAATGTTAAATGGGCGTAAATTAGGCTTAAGAGCATGTTCTAGAAAAAATTATAACTTCTTTAATTTTTTACATATGCAAAAAAAAAAAAAAAAAAATACGGGTCTCATAAATTTGTTTCTAGAACTTGGAAAAAAATCAAACTCAAATTCTGAGATATGATTTTTTTTTTTTTTTTTTTTTTTTTTTTTTCAAAATTGGGTGATTTGACATGGAAGGACTCCTAATAATATTTGAATATATTATTATTATTAGAATTTTGAATACCTTGTTATCCCTTGTTTTTATATCTTCTTAGCTATAATAGCTAATATTATCCAGTTTTGTTTTAAATTTTAATTTTTTTTTAATACTGCATACAATTGACTTTTTAGCTGTGCCACCTTCTGTTCATCAGCCCCGTCATGAATTCTCTCAAGTGGCTGCTGCCACAGGCCAACCACTACTGGCTCCACCTACTATTCCAGGGCATCCACATATTACTGTCCAGTACACTCATCAGGGTATGGTTCATACCCCAGGAGGGCAACCAACCATGCATTACCCTCAGGTGATTTAGTAATTTGATTGTCTTTTTGCATGCTATTTTTGAAAGAAAAAAAACAAACTAACTACAGTATGTTTCAGTATTCCATCCACATCTAGATTTTGGATGCATATACATTGTGAATGTGTGTAGTAAATAAATCCCAAATTTGCTTTACTGAGAAGTCAGCATTCTGTACAAAGGCAGTGTAGCCTATGACATTCCTCCTTCTAAAATACCACTGCAGCTTATGTATCTATGAATTTTTTCTCATTTTTGCTTACATTTCTGCATTGAAACTGTTCTGCAAAGATTTCATTAAAATACTTATATTTAACTGTTTTTCAATTAAAATTGATTATTTTTCCTTGGGTTTGTTAGACAGTTCTGCAATATAAAGGTTGTATATTTCTTATTTGATATTTTGATGGAGAAAAATTTTTAACCATTCTAAGATAGCTAGCTATGAACATTCTATGTACATTGTACCAAATTGTTTTTTATACCTTGTATAAAAGAATTTAAAATGACTGAATACTGGCTGGTTGGTACGTGGCATTAGTTTGTTGAATAATTTCTACTTTCAAACTTGTTCTCATATTTTGACTTCTATAAGCTTCCTCCTTGATTTTGTAGCCTTCTGGAATAAAACTCCTGCTTACTTCTCACCACTGTCAAATTTAATATTTCCCTGATCTGTAATCTGCCATCTCTTCCGTGAAATGCTGCTCAGAAGTGATCCAGGAATTTGATTCTTCAAGTTCCTGTTATTGATTTTGTTCATTGTCAACCTGATCCATCCATTGTGGTTCAACCTCCTCCCCAACTGGTCACAGAGTTATGGTATAGACTGACTCGCTACTAATTGTGCTTCCCGTGCTGTGGTTTATCATGGCACACCAGCTGCTAACAATCTAGAGATGATGGACATGGGAGGCAATTTGTTTAATGTTTTTCTGTCATTTGAACCAACCCATGTGGAGTTTGATCTTACACTTCCCAGGGATACCATCCTCATTACTGCTTCTGGTGTTTTCCAACTTCATGCTGTCCTTTTATTGTTGAACTAACGTAGTATCAATGATAAGTGGTTTATCAATATTGGAAAAGTATCTACTATCTGCCTTATTAGAGATCTAGGATTGGCGCCTTCACAAGGTCTTCTGTTAACCTTTTCATTCAATATGGAACCTCCTAGTCTATATTGTGTTCCTTTCTGCCTGACTTTTGTTTCCAGTATCTCATACATTTACAGGAAAAAGATGTTTATCTTTCCTAGACTCATCTAAGCAATTCCTAGTATACACTATTGTTTCTGCAGGCTTTTCATATAAGATAAATCACGCCATGCAACTCATTAATGTATGCATCTCCATATACATTATATGAGGGGTTTTAAGCCATACTAGCCTAACCCTCAAAAAGCAAATTATATGAGAAATGGTTTGAAACGTTTGGTGGGTGTGTACAAAAAAACAATATACACTTCGCTGCTGTAATTTATGTACTAAAGAAAATTAGCTATATAAATTACAGCAGCAAAGTGCATATTGTTTTTTGTACATGACCACCAACCCTTTCAAACCATTTCCCCAATAAAATAATTTGCTCTTTCAAGGTTAGGCTAGTATGGCTTAAAACCCCTCATATAACTTTCTGCTGACAACTCTTCATTTGCAATCTTTGCAGCATGCTATTCTTTATCTAGACTTGTATCAGTTTAAAAAGCTTGTATCTTTATTGCTGAAGGATCTTAAGGTCCCAGAATGTTTCTCTTTTCTTATGAAAAAAATTTCCAACTTCGTATGTAACAACCTAATATATCGACACTGGTTTAGACAGGATAACTGCAAAGATAAGGTTTAAATTTGGGATTAAGTTTGGAGCTATTCAATTTACACTCACTGAAATTCAGTTGTGGGTGGAATATTAATAGAAAATCTAATTGTGCTATTTAAATTAACATTTTTAAATTGTATGCTGTAAGTTTTGAACTAACTTGACAAGCTTAAATTCCTATTCCTTTCTAAGCTTTCAAATGTTTAATAACTTTGTTATTTCAGTAACTATATATCAATTTGAATATTGATTATTATCTCTGAATTTCATAATGTTCTCAAAGGCAATATGTTATATTAATTGTCTGGTAATTTTCAGATTTTAATTTTCTCTTGCTTTCGGAAGGAAAATAGTTAAATATTTCGTCACATAAGTTTAATTTGCTAACAGTTATGTTAAAAAATTAACATTTTAATTTTTGTAAGAGAAAGAGTCATATAAGTTGGTCCTCCATGTTTTTGGATTGCCTAATAATAATAATTAAAAAAAATGTATTAATTGGCTTTTCTTTTAAGATACGCAAATGAAATTAAATGCTTAGTAGAGCTAAATTTTTCATATATTTTTTTTGTGTGTGCGCTTGGCTTTTGTTTTCTTATTGTAGATGAAGATTACTTTATATCCTATAATTTTCATAAATCTTTACAATTAATTTGCAATTTTTATACTAACTTCCTTATGTCTGCATCCTATAGGTGTACTCAGTTGTAGGACCTCGAATGGTCACTCCTCAACACATCCCTTTGGCACCTACTTCACATGCTGCCACATACCCAGATACCCAGCATGTGCCTAATCAGGTGTTTGGTAAGATCCCAGTCTTCTATTAATAAAAACAAAAATAACTGAATTTTTTGATTTTTCCTTCCCATTTCATCCCTTGACTAAAGAAAATGAAGAACACTGCCTGCTTTTGTTGTTTGCTTGAAGCATGTAAAAGGCCGTATGCACAATGCCATCATCTTTTTATTTTTATTGTTCACTAGTTTCACAGAAGTGAATGCCACTTGGAATGGGATTTGTTAAAACTTCTAAACTTAAAAGTAAAACCAGTTTCTTTGAATTGTAACTAAATATTATTTGTTTAAATTTCCCATGTTTCATTCTCTCTAATCCCATCTCCTTCTTTTCAGACGACTTTTTGTAGTCCCTTGATCTTTAATTTGCCTCAGCATAAGAAAGATCAACAGATTTCCTTAATTTTTAAATACTGATCAAGCTGTTGTGCATACGGGCTAGATTTATTTATTTAATCTATTGTGATTTTTTGATAGATCTTCTTTACATGGAAAATGTTTAGACTATCATAGTGATAAGTTGAATATTGGAGTTAGCTTAGTTTCAGATTCCTGGAATAAGAAAGTTCTTGTATTTTAGATCTTAATCTAAATACTAATAATATTATCAGTTAGTTTTCTATTGTATATTCTACAGCGACGTAGGTTTTTTTTTTTTTTTTTGGTCCAGTCAAGAATTGATTAAAGCTAGCTGCAGTGAGGGGTTAATAGGTCTAACTTTGTCTTTCAGTTCCTGCCCATCCAGCAGCTGCAGTTCCCACACAACTGCCTCCTGGAGCAACTCACCCATCAGCCAATCCCATGTCCACCATCTCGGGTCCCCACTCCACTCCCCCTAACCAACAAGGAATGCCAGGTCAGACCCAAGCAACAGGGGTACATCCATCCCCCAGTCCTGTGCACCAATCTCCCCACGGCACTGCTCCGAATCAACCCACTCCTCCAGCCACAGTGGGCACTCCTCAACCCCTTGTTTACCAACCTTCACATGTCGGCCAGCTGGGACAACCACAGCTGCAGCCCAGCCCCCACACCCCAAACTCCCCCCAGACCATGCACCCCAACCCAGGAGCAGCTGCAGCCCATAACCCTCACATGCATCCAAACCAGGTGACTCATTCAAGTAATAATCCCCATGGTGGATCCCATGTCTCCCAACCTCATCCCCAACACCCAGGCACTCCAGGGCCCACTGGCTACCCTACTTCTGCTGGCCATCAACCCATGGTTCTTATTCCCCAACAAGGACATACAGCAACTCTTTCCACTCATCCTCAGGCTGTTCCCACAGGCCATACTTTCCAGGGGCCTCTTCACGGCCCAGGGACCCCAGGTCCCGTTGCACACATCATGTCACATTCATCATTGCCAGTACCAGTAATCCCTGCCACTTCAGGAGCTGCTACGATGTCCACACATCCACAGATACACTACATCCCTCATCATGGTAAGCTACAGCACCCCTTTATCCAGCAAGTTAATCACTACACTGCAGCACAGAATATAAGCTATAAATGTTACATCAAATGAGTAAGAATATTGATGATTACCAAAAATTACATATATTTAACTGTTTAACATCCTAAAAGTGGATGAAAGAAATTGAACTAATGATTATCAATGAAACACAATTACAATTTTTTTTTTTTTTTTTTACAACTGCTTGGGTCAGTAACTAATGTCTTATATTTCAGCTCATTCCCAGCCTCCTGTGCAACCTTACCCTCACACTCAGTAAAAACATGAAGCACACATTTTGAAAACTAAGGTGAGCTTTTGCCCTAATTTTTATTTTCATTTTTTTTTTCCAACTTTAAAATTTATTCTGATGTTGTGCATCCCTTTCCATGGTTGAGGTAATTGTGCGTGTTTGTTCCTTCGTTTCATTGTTGCCTTTTCCTATGTTAGCTACCCTCATTTTTCTGAAGATTTGTGGTTTGAAATGCAGTTATTGATGTCTTGCTTCAAAGTTCATACAATTCCATACCCTACTAATAGCCCAGAATGAAAGACATGCTTTTAATTTTTTAATGTATAAAATACATACAGATACACACTCAAACAACTGCCACTAGCAAAACATCTAATAAAAGACCTTTCAATGTCATATTTACTTGTTTGCATGATGTTCTGTCTCAGTAGATTGACAATACCAAAAACCTATTATGAAACTTGCTATCAGTTGTTTTAAAAGAACTTTTAGGAATATAAATATATACTGTGTGTGTATATATATATATATATATATATATATATATATATATATATATATATAAAAGGTGGGGCAAAAAAAAAAGTCTCCGAAATATAGTTATATTACACCAGTTAGTCTCTTAATTGTATGTTAACATGTTCTGCATGTCTTCTTTCATTGTGAATGACAAATTCCATGTGATCAATGATTCAATAATGTAGTGCACTGTTCGGGTGTTACATCACTGCTTCGATGTTCTAATGGAATAAGTGTGAAACATTATTGTTTTAACATCTCCACAGAAATGCATCACATAACATGTGAGGTCTGACTTGAGGTGGAAAGTCGATCCCTCTTGACACAAGCTGATATGGGAACAGTTCCTTTAACAGTGCTTTGTTTCCATAGCCTGTACGTGTATATGGAGGGGAGGGGAGCTCTAGCTTGCTGAAAGACTTATTTCTCAAAATCCAGATTTATTAAGATCACAAAATGTTCATAAATCTGCTTGAAGTAGGTTGGTGATTTGCTCTCTGTATACTGTAGCATTTACAGTTGTTGTATTACAATTTTCATCTTGAATGAAATAGGCGCCAATAACACCATGGCTTAAAACTGCCACCCATACGGTTACCTTCTCAGAATGAAGTGGTCTTTGCACATACTAGTCAGGCTTTTTCAAGCCTAGAAAATGCATGTTTTGTTCACTGAGAAGAATATGGCATTCGTCAACCACCACCAATCATTAAGGTAATGTGGGTCCTCACAAAGGTGTGCCAATACACGTACAGCAAATGAGTATGAAAATCCTGAGGCCTCAACTCATGTAGCATTTGTATGCAGTCGAGTCAGGCCAACTTCTTCACCATATAATGGAAACCGGTGTTCTCTATAAACAATTCTTTCGACATACTCCCACATGTTTGGAGATTTAAGAACTTTGTCCAACACACAACTGATGTTTTAGTTTGTTCTGGTGCTTTGTGCTCTTCCAGATTGTCTTTCATTGCAATTTGTCACTGCACCATTCGTTCTGAACATTTCCACCCGCTTCAGTATGATTTTCTTTGGTGGTTATTGTCTTTAAAAATTATGCCTCAAAACCTCAGTCACAGCTGCAAGGGATGGTCCACCATTACGTTCTGTACCATAACTTCTGAAGCATTGTTCCACACTCCAAGTTAATTCTTCTACAGGTTACTGTGGCATGATTAATCACCAATTACCTGTTAACTAGAAAGCATAAAAAATTCAGAAATTCTGTGAGCCTAACTGGTTTACTTATGTTTAGTATAACTGTATTAGTCTTTCGGTTTCCTTTTTTTTTTTGCCCCACCCTGTATGTATGTATGTATGTATATATATATATATGCCTGCTAATTCCCAAAATAACTTCTCCCTCTCCCCTTTTTTCCTGCCTTTGGAATGGTTGGTCTGAATTGAATTGAATAACCAAATATCCATAAGTATTAGAACATTTCTGCTTATGATTGTGCACAATGAATGGATGTCTAGTGTGTGTTTCCTTGTATTGGACTATATAGAATCTAATAGTCATCTAGCAGTGCCATTAAAGTGCTTTTGCATCATGGTACCACAGCATGGATGTTGATTGATTGTTCGTAGCAGTTTAGAGTTTTTTCCTTATCACCTCACCACTGCTTCCTAGCCTCAGTTTCCTCATATTCATTTAAAGTAACAAAATCGTGTTTTTGCCCATTCATTATTTCCTGGCAATTGTTCCATTTGGATCCGTTCATATACTTCCTTAAGCTTAGAGTAATTTTAACTTGGTATATTCATTCTGATTGATAGCTTTGTAGTATTGTTTGTTTTAACTATTGAAACCTTATAGTACAATTGTTAATAATATTATGTTTCTTTTGAATTTAGTATTTATTGATCTGAATGTAAAACCATATTAGGCTGGATCAGCAAAATATGTGCTTTGACATCTTATTTTTACCTATTACTAGCTTTGTTTTAAAGTTGTTAAGTTACTTCTGAGAATGAGTTGAAAAAAAGTAAATAAGTAGTTTTTAAAGCATTTCTGTTTTAATTTTTGGAAGTTCTTGAATGGTTTCAACAGTATCATTTTCTTATCAGATATTTGGCATAGTAGTTGCTACTAAGAAATTTGTCTCAAATTTTTTGTTATGTACAGATTATAAAAAGTAATCTGGTTCTCCTGTATAGCCTTGAATCAGGGTCATCTTACTGTATTTTTTTGTTCACAGATCATTTACAGCATTTCCTTGAGCTTTCATTCACTTCATTATTGTGCACTAGTAGCTTTGGCGCAGTCTGTATTTCCACTTGTATCTTCCGTTCTCAAGTCTTGCTCTTTAATATCTATTCCTCTCTGCTGTTGAGCTTTCATTTCAGTCATTTGTGGCCTTAACTTCCATTTCTTCATGAGGACCTCCAGTAATTCTTTTCATTGGAGTGTCTTCATGCTGTACTTCACACTTGCCACTTCCTCCATATTGCTTTAATTTGGACCTTGACTCCTACTGATACTTTTCTATTCCAATTCAATTGTTGCCTGATCTCTTTCAGTAGCCATAACTGCTTTTGCATCCTGGAGTGCCTTCACATTCACATGGCAACTGTCTTCCATTTGTTTGGATTGTAAGTAGTAGAGCTCCTACTACTCATGGTAACAGATTTTGCATTTATAAATTATCTGAAGGTCACAATTTGTTTTAAAACAAGCTGCACGCACACTTTTTGCTCCTGCAAGCTACTGATCTTCCCTGCCATATTCTACAGGAATGTCCTATTATCTTTCATTCTACAGCCTTCTTTTTAACCCATCATTATTCATCTCTTCCTTTTCATCTCTCAGGCCACAAGAATTCCTCCTGTTGTTTACATGGGGCACATGTATCTCTGACTCTTTTTCAATGGCTCCCAAGTTGCATCCCACAGTTTCCTTAGATGGCATGTAGACTTTATAGAAGATCCAATTATTTCTTGTTGTATCCTCAATCTAAGGTTCTTAGGCTGTTAGACTACCATCCATATTGCCATTGTCTTTTCTTGGTTGATCCTTGATCCCTCCTCCACTACTTCAGAGGATGACATGTTTTGTATTTCTTTTTTTTTTTTTTTTTGTTAGAAATTTGTATGGAGAGAATTTATCAAAATAAAAATTTTCCTATCCCCCACCCCTTTACTGTTTTGTTCTCTAAATAAAAAAAAGGACTGGGATTTGTACACTATAGCAGCACTATTGTGGTGAAAAAGGGAACCATTGAAAGTAGCAACTGCATTTTTTTTATATATATAATTAAAAAAAAAAAAAAAAAAAAAAATCTAGTCTGCAGAATATTCAATTATAGAAAATTTAAATGCTTTCTGAATAATGGAATTAGTGTTTGAATGAAGATTCTAACAAAAATTAACATTTCTTGAAAGTTACCCTTTTTAAAATTTAGTGAACAATTTTCCTGTTGGGTAGAGCTTTTCCGTTTTATAATTTAAATTCTATTACAAATGCTAACTTGACACAAATCTGTATTCACCGTTTAATTCCACTTTTTTATTAACACTTTTAAAAGTTCAATAGTGTTTCTGTTCAACAAAAAATTAGTTCACTTTATTTTCAGATTCTTTGATTTTGAATTGGGATAGGTGATGTTAATATTTTATAAATAAGCTTTAACCAATTCCTTTATGTAAAATCAAATGATTATATAAGGTTATTTTTTTTTAATGTACTTAATCATTTGAGTAATTAAAATAAAATGGTAAGTATGCTTTACATTTTGTAAATTGCCTTCTATTTGAGTCCTAGATGAACGTTTCTGTGTAAATGTAAATGTTGCTACACATCTGTTCTGATTTCTTAAGTTTGTTGCTCAATTACTCTTTGTATGAACTTAATTTATGCTATTTACTTCCCATCCATGTATATACATGTATATAATTTTTTTATTTTATTTTATTATTATTTTTAAATCTTGTTTTGGATTTCCATGCTTTTTTAATTGACTACTTAAATTAATTTTAAGCATTTTATGTAACTTAAAATATGTGCTAAACTTTTTAATATTTTTCTTTTCTTTCTTTTTTTTCTTTCTTTCTTTTTTTTTTTTTTTTTTTTTTTTTTTTTTTTTTTTTTTTTTTTTTTTCCAAAAGTATGTTTAAATGGTATTATTTTATAATTAGGAAACATGAAAATGGAGGCATCACAGAATTGTGCAAGGAACTCAAGCCTTTCTTTTAATTTAAATGACAACAAGATTATAATATTTAATTAGCATTTTAGTGAAAGTATGAACTTTTTGTTATGAAGTCATCTGAAAGGAGATAATTCTCAGATGACTGTATCCGCATGCTAGACTGGTGCCTCCTATCAGTAAATGCTGATATTTAGTTGCTCTAGCCAACACCTGCTGATCACCACCAGGTGAAGGGTAAATCTTGATTATCCCTTTTGTAGATTGAATCAAATCAAATAAACAAATAAAAAAAAAAAAAAAAGAAAAATTTTAATATCGTTTTTTGAGTAATTTATTGCTACTAAAATAATAAACAGAAACAAGACGGTTTTAAAGGAATTTAAGCTAAAGAAATGATTTTGTAAAATGGAAATTTCAGTCAGTTTGAAAGAAAATCAAATTAAATGTTCCAAGTTTAGTATACAGTGAAGTCTCACTTACACGAATATGAGGGGGAACCAAAAATTATTCTTATAAGTGAATTACATATAGGACTATGGGGGTTTCGCCGGGGAATGAGAAATTCTTCGTATAACTGAATGTTTCGTATAAGTGAGACTTCACTGTATTTGATTTCCCCTTCCTCTTAAGTTGAAGTCCTGGAGTTAACAGGAAAAAAAAAATTAAAATGATATTTGGTATAAGATTACCTTAACCCCTGTATGTTTATGTATTCATCTCTTCAAAAGAAACCTCTTTATTTAAGATGATCAGACATCAATTTTCTCCATCTTCCTGTACTATATAAATGAGTTATGACCAACACAGGATTTTAACCATGGAAGAAAAAGTAATATCTTTTTAAAATCCTCTAAGGGGAAAAAATAAAGAATGAAAATACAGTTTAGAGGTACTGGACTGCATTTCTGATCTTATAGCCAACAGGTCTTTTTATTTTAATCTAAAGTCCCTAAAAGTCAGTTTTTGTCGAATTTGGTCCGTTTTTTTTTCTATTTTCATTTTTATTTTATTTATTAATTGATATTAAATTTGTATTGATTTTATTATTCAAAAATAATTTTGTTTTATGCTTCCTTTTTTAATTGGCGCCCACGGCGGTGGCTAGTTACGGCGCTGCTTTTTCGTATTCCTCTACAAAATTGCTAATAGCAAGAATGTGGATCTTCCGATTTCTATCCCCACCCGCTGTTGTTTTCTTTAAGTAATTTTCCCGGAAGGTTATAAGAATGAAAGGAAAAAAAAAAAAAAACTTGGAAAACGGCAGAAATCGCCGTTCGCGCCATAATTTGAAACGATTTAGTGTCAGAGTATACTCAATCCTTCTGCATCTTTCCAAATCTTTTATTCTTCCATTAGCCAAATGTTTAAAAAGCTACTAGTGTGTTACATGGTAAACATTTAATATTTATTTCTCTGCGGGGAGGGGGGGGGTCGTTTCGTTTATGCGTTACGCGTTACAATGTGCGTGCGTTTTTTTGTAAAATATTAGTTTATACAAAGTGCTTCTGCAATCTAAAAAAAAAATCAAAAAATGAATAAATAAAACCTTAAAACTTTATTACTTTTCAATATGCCACATTTCTTCTTAAGGGGGTCGAAGGCCCATTTTTTTTTAAAAAAAATTAATTACCGGTAAGTTAAAAATATTTGAAATTTTTTTTGGTGATTAATCATGCAATGACTACACAAAAACACTTAATAAAACTTTTCTTAAACTTTAAAAAAAATTTAAATTTTAAATTTTTTTAAAAAAAGTGGAATAATTTAAACTTGATATAACTCAAAATATTATTAACAGAATTTCAATTTTTTTTTCACTTAATTAAATAGAATTACATTATTTTTAATTTGTCTTTGGCATTTAAAACTGATATATACAACTGATAAAACTAAATATATACATTTTAAAGTAAAATGTTTGAAAATGTCATATTTAAAATTTAAACTCTCTTTATTATTCTAACCAATACTTTATTCACCTTTTTACATGAAAAATAATAATAAATGATTATTTTTATCAAATGCTGAATTTTAATCAAGTCATATCGAAAAGTAATTCTACTTAATTAGATATTGAGGGAATTTTATGGTAAGTAATGTCAGTTTTAATCTGATAATTTTGGTGTTTCTTCGCTATCTAGTTTCTTCAAATAAATTTTTGAGGCATTTATTCTAGCATTTTGGTTATCACTGTATTCTGTATATTACTTGTGATATTCATGCACAACATTCATAAAAGGTTCTTTTCCTCTCAAACATTGAAAAATTATATTCTATAATGTTATATTCAAATCTTCTAAAATGTTCACTAGCAATAAAGTAAACAAAATATGCATAATTACCTCTACTGAAATATAATTATTACCCTGAAATTTCATAATTTGAAATTGAAAATGTTTAATTTTAGGTCTCTTTTTTTAAGATTTTTCGTCCCTTTTGGTCCCTTTTTTACCTAGGGACAAAGTGAATATCTGTTGCAAGCCCTATAAACAGTTTGCAAGATTGTGCAATAAACAAATACAATGGTGTTTCTATTCATAAATTATAAGAAGTAAAATTTATTCTGTTAATGGAGTAAACTTATTTCAGAGGAAATTATTAAAAAGAAAATATTTAGTAAGAGAGAAAAACTTGCAATTGAGTTATCTAAATCTAAAGGCAATCATTGAAAAGGGTTTCTACAATATCGTGTACAATTCATGTCCAGCCCCGCACCTGGATTTTTTTTCAATTCACCTGGAAAACCTGGAAAAGTCAGGGAATTTTAAAATGTCTGGAGAGTGGCCACCCTGTTTTATTAATTTTGAATATTGACTGAAGTTTCCATACTAGCTTTCATAGCCTTTTTTTTTTTTTTTTTTAGTAATGAATGACATTTAAAAAAATTTTAAATATTAGTGCAAAATTATATTTCTTTTAATTTATCAAAGCTAAGTTAATTAATAACAAAATGATACAAATTTACAAAAAATTTCTGCAAAAATATTCTGACTTTGTTGGAATTTTTTCTTTTAATTTATTTTAAAATGCCAAACAGAAAGCATATAACAGCCATTGAATTAACTATTATTCTTCAACTATCAATAAATGCAGATCCTATACTACTAAAATTTAACAGAGATGGTAATTTTAAAGCATTTTTGAATCTTGAAATATCCAGGGAATTCAAACCATTTAAGCACAATAATAATCATCAAGTCACACCACCTATTAATGTGATATTGCAATCAACTGAAACTTTTATTTATGTATTAATTTAAGAGATACATCCACAGTAGGGTAACCCTGTGTTAATGTTCCAGAAGAAAGCAGATCAATTTCTTCACAAAAATAGTGAATAATATTTTCCTTATTAATACCTCCACTTACTTCAATCAGAACAGATGGGAATTTGGCTTTCACTTGACTTGCCATGGTCTTAGCATTCTTAAATAAAGAAAATGGATAAATAATTAGTATTAATTGAAATATTCAGTTATTGCAATTTGGGTAGTAAATACTAATATAATAATCTTTAAGTGAAGGAAAGTCAGATAAATTAGTATGAGTTAAGCTTAGCTGGTTAATTAGTTGTAACATTATTTCAGTAATGCATAAGTGTTAACAATAATTGATTTTTTTTTTTTTTTTTTAACACAGCTATTAGGAAGCATTTCAATTTTGCTCACTGTAACACTATAGATCCACAAAATTCCTGCTAATTAAACATTTTTGAAAGATATTATTTCTAACAAGGAAATAAAATACTCCTGATGGTACCTACTCTGATCAAAAGTGTGTCAGGATCAAAATTGTAGTTTTGGATATACCCTAGGATTCTGAAATTAATGCATGATCTATAGAGAAAAAGCAGTAACAGTTAAGGAGAGCAAAAATTAAATTCAATGACCACATCAGTAGAAACTTAGGAAAATGACTGGAAGACTGTTGTACAGAACATTCGTAATAGAGAAATAATCCATCTGAACCTATTATTATTTTAAAAAAAATAATAATAATTACTTGCAGACAATAGACTGTTAATTATACATTAATGTTTTCCAACTTCAGTGCGTTATCTTTCCTCTATGTAACTTTGCATCTATAATTTTGGTCATGACAGTCTTATTTTACCTTTCATAACATTTCTTTGCAAGCCTACATAAATGATAGTTTGGCAGGACAAATCATCGGATTAGAACCAGTGGGGCTAATCTGTACTTGTCGGGGAAATTTTAAATTATAGACTCCTAAAGAATGTAGTGTTAAGTCTTTCTTAAGCACTGTAAGAATTATTTTCAATATGATACACACCAAACTTTATTCTTGATTTCTAAAAGTTGAAGAAATGCAGATTTGCCCTTCTGGTTCTATCCCAGCAAAATTCATATTTGGACCTCGTTTTCTGAAATAAACTTTTTCCAACAAAAATCCACGAAAAATTCAATTTAAAAACTGGATTTTTTTTTTTTCTTTTTGTATGTAATGAATCTAATTATCTTCTGAGTAAATAACTGAGAAGACAAAAGGCTTGAGGCCTTTAATAAAACATAAATCAATAATGTCTTGAAAATAGAGGAGATAAGGTGTCCAAACTAATACATCAAACTTCTATAAAAATTGCTGGTTTTTTCCTTTATAGTTTTCCAGGGTAGAATAAAGTGTTCTTTTAGATCTTGTACACATTCTAAAGAAAGAGTGGAGGGTTGCAAGGACTTACAGAAAATTTTATCATGTATAAGTATGTGCCAAAAAAATAAAAACAGATGTTTAGAAATGGTTGTTTGTAGTTTCAGGATATCATATTTTGGTAGAGGGTAGGGAATGTTTTATATCTCGTAATCAAAAGAGCACAAAATTGTAGCAGGGGGAAAAAATACTCTCATTAATTTTCATGCAAAGCTTAGTGTTAACTGAGGGGAGCTACAAGTGATGCTAGATAATTGTACGACCATTCAACATTGCAAAATATCTATAAATAAATACAGTCCTTAGTTTTCCAGGATTTCAGGCTTGTGAAAACAATATTCTGCCTTATGTTAAGGAGTATATCTTAATTACTGAGGTTGAATAATAGAAAGTATTAGAGAGCTTCGAACAGTTCATTAGAGAATGTCTCACTAAACAATTGATTACATGGAAGTTTGAAGATTCTTTGTAAGTGTAGATAGAGGATAGTAAAATTAAATACTAGCAGGAAAAAGCCTTAGCATTTTAAAACAATTCCTCCTGTGGCAAGCCACAAACTTTAAGGAACCACTAGACTGAATAGATGTCGGAACCAAATCAGGCATTCTGATGGAACTGTTATGAATGTTACCAAATTGGATCTTACAGAAAAGTTAAGTTCCAGGATCAAAAAAATATGGGGGGGTGGGGAGACTAGGTTAATCCATTAAATGTTATTTAAGATGGATACATACATTAAATCAAAGATTAATACCTCAATTACAAAGACAGGACCATAGTTTCAAGAAATGAATTAAGAAATCTAAAGGTAAGTGTTAAAAGATAAAAAGATCTAGATGTGAAGACAGATAAAAGTTGGAGACATGACTGAACAAGCAAGCAGACTATTTATATATATATATATATATATATATATATATAAAAAGAACAGGACTGGTTCTATTGGCAACGAGAGAGAACTGATTGTACAAAGTTACTTGTGCAAAACATCATTCTCCTCGGTTTTTTTTTTTGTTTGTTTGTTTTTTTTTTTGTTTTTTATTCGTTCCCTGAACATCAAAGAAAGAAAGCTATCTTTGTAAAAACTTAGATTTGACAGCAATCAAATATGGGTTGGTGTCTACAGCACTAATAATTTACCTTTTAAATAAGGTAGGAATAGTGATGAGTAATTTCTGATAAGAAAATATAATTGATATTGCTTTAATTGCCTTATTATTATTATTATAAATGTGATTGTTTTGCATGCAAAAGATGCAATTGTTGTGCTTAATGATAATTGTAGACAGGACAGACAACGGGAATGTTAGTCTGCTGATTTTATCAGAAGATTAAAAATGTAGTGCTAAATAATCTGTAACATTGGAAATGCATATCATATTTGTTACTGATGAACTTCAATAAGGAATTTCTGTGAAACTATTCAGTTTGCTGGGAATGTTAATACATAAGACAGATGTACTACTTTCCAATGTAGCACAAGTCCAAACATACGCTAGTAAAAGACAACCAACAATAAGTGATAAGTAATAATTATATCAGCAGACTGCTTGGATCTTGTAAGAGGTGGTCATAAAACTTATTTTTAAGCTGCCGTTTTGCACTTCATTTTACCTTTGATGGGACTATAAATAGCAAAGTAAGGCATTATTCTTGATGTAAATTTGATATGAAAGAAGATAATGAGGTGATAGTTGTATTGCATAAAAAGGGGAAATGAATGCTTAGATTTTAACAAAGTTTTCAATGAGTAACATTTGCTGGAGGTGAGACTACAAGATTGAGTCTGAGTAAAGCATGATTGCTGGAGTGAAAATGGCACTTCAAATGTATTGAAGTTTTATTAGTTAATGCACTGCTCGCGAAATTAATGTAATACATCCAATAAACATTATCAGAGAAGCAAATGAGGTGCAGAATCCATTTATCGGGATTGAGCAGGATGTGACACATGGACAGGGGTTAACATTCGCATGTCAAAAGTGAAAAATGTGCCAGCACATTGACTGTTCAGTAGGGTGTATGGTCACCCGAGACTGCTACAACACTGACAGCGATGAGCCATGGAGAGGATCAAATTGTCCAACAGTTCCTGTGGGATTTGTGGCCACTCGTGCCACAGGGCAACTTCCAGCTGAGGAAGTTATGGGAGGTGACTGGCAACACATCTTTCTAATGCATCCCAAGCGTGTTCGATGGGAATCGGGTCTGGAGATTGTGAAGGCCAGTCCATGCACTCGATTCCAGCCTTTTGTAGCATGTTGTTGAGATGCGCACAGTGGGGGCATGCATTATCATCCATAAAAAGAAAGTTGGTACCATTACAGGCTGTAGAATTTCATCCCCATATCTTACAGCATTCAGATCAGTACGACCACCAATGCTGATGCCTGCCCACGCCATGATGCCACCTCCACCAAAGGAATGTCTTTCTTGCACGAAATGTGGTTTCACCCGTGTTCCACGTTCACACCAGATCAGGGCATGGCGATTGTCTGGCTGCAGGCTGAATCTTGACTCATCACTGAAGAGAACTGTGGACCACTCTTCACGGGTCCAAGGAAGATGCATTTCAGCCCACCTTCTACGGGTTCTCCGATGTTCAGCAGTTAACGGAATGCATACCATTAGTCGCCGGCATGCAGTCCACCATGATTTCACACGATCTGAGTACGCACTCGTCATCCAGCAGCAGCAAGAAACTGTCCACGCAGTTCAGTTGCATTGCTTTGCCAGTTCCTTCATGCTTTTAGTGTCAAGTGGTGATCATCTCTTGCAGTGGTAGCATGTGGGTGGCCCTGCCTTTGTCTTCTTCGTACTGTGCCAGTCTCTCTGAAGCGATTCCAGAGTGCTAATCAACTTTAGGAGTTCCAACCGTGGCTGCCACTGTCATATGTGTTTGGCCAACTTCAAGATGCCCTATGACTCACCATGCTTCAGATTCGGGTAAATCATGTTGCAGGGGCATTTTCAGGTGACACTCAACGATTCTGCCACTTGTTGATCCAGGAAAGTGGAGATAACCCAGCAGCGCCAGCCTCTTTATACAGGGTTGTGGGCAAACATGCAAATTAATGTTTTGCATCACATTTGCTTCTCTGATGATGTTCTTTAATAAATAAACTCAAATGCCACGTGTTTTTTTGGGTGTATTACATTCATTTCACAATATCCCCTAAATTCTGTGAGCAGTGTATTTTTGAATGCTTCAAGTTTTACTTAGGGGACATTTGTAATAAAAACTTTTAAAATAATCTACAGTTCATGGAATTTATGGGATAACCTCATTGAAAGTAACTTCAGTGTAATTAAACACCTGCTGAAATGGCTTGGTTGCAATAATACTGAAGAATTTCAAGAAAAATGAACTTATCAGTTTAGAATGTGAACTGTAGAATTCTATTAATTCCAACCTAGAGAAAATATCAGAGATGTGAAGGAAAAGGATTAATAGTGTGCTGTCCTTTTTTTTCCTCCTGTTGTCATCTGGATGATGAAATTCATAAAATTTTGCAGAAATAAAATAAATGGTTTTCCATAATGGTTTGAAGGAATAAGGAAATTCATAAAAGTCTGCAGAAATAAAATAAATGGTTTTCCATAATGGTTTGAAGGAATAAGGAAATTCATAAAATTCTGCAGAAATAAAATAAATGGTTTTCCATAATGGTTTGAAGGAATAAGGATGAGCATAAAGAAAGAAAACTTTGACAGGACTCTGAATAACTACGTTGGCGAGCAAAAAAAAAAAAAAAAAAAAAAAATCAACTCAACGTTCATATTTTAATTTACTGCCTATTATTTCAAAAATTAAATTATTTTGAATGAAAATGTATATAACATTTGAAAGCTTATAAAGTACACTTTCAAATAGTATCACAAGTAATCAGCATACAACCAAGTTTTCTCGTCCGATAGGACCTGAATAGAAAACAGAAACATGTTGAGAAAGGAACAATGAAATGGAAAGGTTTTATTTAAAAAGAAACAAAATTTATTGTATTCAGTATTTGGTGTTGCCACCCCTAGCTCTTATAATGGCTTACATATGGTTTGTTATCAACCGTACTAATGACTGCACAATTTCCTGCAGAATGGCTTCCTGGAGTTTCAGTGATGGTGCTAGGTGCGGGACTTCTGCTTGAACCCTTCTCTTCAGCTCATCTTGCATGTGCTTGATGGGATTTAAGTTCTGGCTGGCCAGAGACCACTCCACACTACCGTGGGCATGCTGACCTCGTCCAGATACTGTCGGATGCACCTTGCAACATGTGGTCTTGTTGTTGTGCATTAGCATGAAATCGTGACTGACAAACACTGCTTACGGGATCACATAGTCATTTAAGCTGTCCCTGAAGTAGACATCTGCCTTTAAACAACCTTTGCGGCCACTACCAGCTATAACGAGGTCTGTTTTTGCCTCTAAGGAAATCCCAGCCCATACCATGCAGGATCCACCACCTCAGTTTACTTGTTCTGAGATACAGCATTGTGCCTAATATTCTCCAGGCCTCCTGTATACCCAAGCTCTTCTTATGCTGCCATGCGAGCACATTCTCCTTTTATCGGAAAACAAAACATTGCTCCAATGTTCTAAACTTGAATCGATGTGCTTGTCAAGAGGGGCCCAGTAGCAGGCCTCTTTGGTGTCAGGTCGCCATTCTTCAACTGCCTTCTGACTGTCCATTCACTGACACCCTCCACCCCAACCCGTTCTTGTTGAATGTCAATTCATGTAAGGTGGCAATTTTGGAGTGAAGTTAAGACAATAAAGCGATCATTGCGATGTGGACCGCAATCTGTCTGAACCTGGTTTCCGATAGAAAGCATAATACCTCAGATTGGCTCATGTTCAACAGCAGAGCAACATGGTGCCAACTGTGTCCCTCATGCAACAAGGCAACAACTCGAGCTGCTGCTTTGGGCGTGGTGTCCATTTCATGAGTGAATAATGCAACGTGATTAAAGGAGTTGTGTACCGGTCAACTTCTGAAAAGTGACTGATGAGTAATTTTTGGAACATTCCGTTTTTACAGGCAATGAGCACCTGCAGACCACAGATGACATTGCAAAGCAGTGTTGAGATTAGGCCCGATATCACGTTGCAGTTTTGTAGATGTTGACATTTGAGGTTCAGTCTTCAATCAAATTTTGTCAACACTTGGGTATTTTCTCAACGGAAACCTTTAAGAAGATTAAAAGGGCCTATGGAGTGGATGTTTTGAGCAGAAGTGAGATATTTGAATGGCATAAAAGTTTTCTGATGGATGACAATCACTGCAGGACAATGTGAGACCAGGTGGCCTACTATCAGAATTCCAGCTTAGGTTGATTCCATAAGAGCATCAATTCTGGAAAATCCACAACAGACTTGTACACAGCTGGAAGGATGACATGAAATCTCATGTTCAGTGTGCTTTGCGATCGTCAAATAAGATCTGCAGATGCAATTAAGGTCTGTCCAAAATTGCCTTAATAACCTCATGGATGACCAGAAGACATACAGGATGGAGATTTGTGGAGATCTCATAATCAAGACAGACAATGAACAGATTTGATTGACTCAAATTGTAACAGGGAATAAAACTTGGCGATTCCTATATGATCCTAAGACGAAACAATAAGGTGTGGGCTATTTCCTGATGAGAACAACAACTAAAGTTTGCTGTGACTGAATTAAATGCAAGGTGATGTTCTCTGTTTTCTTTGACTGACATGATGTGATCCATTATGAGTAATACCGAAGGGACAGTCAACGATACTATGGACTCTATATGGCTAAAAGTATATCTGGACACTGCTCTGGAGAAGTGAATGTGGCTGTTAACGAGTGCTGTGATGTCATAGAACGAGATAATAGGAATCACTACAGCATTGGACAGTCATAAATGGGCGTTAGACAGACAATGAGTAAATCAGCAGAGCTAAGTGATTTCAAACATGGCATGATCATTGGATGCCATCGGTGTAACAAATCGGTTCATGCAATATCAGCCTTGCTACAGGTACTGCAATCAACTGTAAGTGAAGTCATTATAAAACGGAAATGTCTTGGAATGACAATGACAGGAAATCACAGTGGTAGGCCAAAGAAACTCACAGATAGCAGTTGTCGAACCCTAAAGAGGGTAGCGCAGAAGAATTGCAAGTTCCCGTTGGCATCGATCACTAGTGAGTTCCAAACAGCTTCAGATGTCATCGCCAGCACTAGGACTGTTCGTCAGGAGCTGAACCACAAGTTTCCATGGTCATGCGCCCTCTCACAAGCCCAACATTAGCAAGATGAATGCTAAACGGCAGTTGCAGTGGTGCAAAGTGCACTGCCATTGGACTATGGAGCAGTGGAAACAAGTAATGAATCCCGCTACACGATCTGGCAGTCCGATGGATGCTTCTGGCTTTGGTGGATGCTTCCTAACTGAGTGTATTGTGCCAAATGTCAAGTTTGGTGGTGGCGGCATCATGGTTTGGGACTGTTTCTCGTGGTTCGGCTGGGTCCTAAGTTCCTTTGAGTGGAAACATGAAAGCTGAGATGTATGTCGACATTCTTGACAACTCTGCACTTCCCACCCTCTGACAACAGTTTGGGGAAGGACCGTTTCTGTATCCACAGGATATTTGTTCTGTCCAGGGAGTGAAGGCTGTGCTGCCGTGGTTTGAACAGATGGGTGCTGAACTACTGGACTGGCCTTCACAGAGCCCCGATCTGAATCCCATAGAGCACCTCTGGGAAGAAAGGGAATGCAGATTACACACCAGATCCAACCGCCATTCTTCCGTGGTCTGACTCACTGCAGCTCTCATAGACGAATGGAAGAAAATTCCTGCTCACTTATTTCAAAATCTGGTGGAAAGTCTTCCCAGATGAGTGCAGGCTGTGATTGATACTAAAGCTGGCCCAACATCCTATTAGTATGCATCATATGACTTTCTGATTAATCAACAGTAGGTATCCGGATACTTTTGGCCATTTAGTGTGTGTGTGTGTGTGTCTATTCTCAGATGCTACATGACACCATAAGACATAAGAGACCACATCTCTTTCAAAACAACTTCTTGGATTCTGCAACACAACAATGCATCTACTCACTGATAATTTGTGGTTGCATTGTACCTAAAATGGAAACCATTGTTTTATCCATCCCCTCCCATACTTTCCAGATTTAACACCTTGTGACTACCATCTGTTTCCCAAGCTGAAGGGGCCCTTCAAGAAAATGGTGTTATTCAGATAGTTTGTTTTTATTTTTATTTTTGTTTAATTTGGTCGAGTACAGACATGCAAAAATAACTATGAATTTCTTACATAGCTGAGGATATTGGTAAATTTGACTGCTGAATCAGGCTCCGAACAAGGAAGAGACCTATTAATTTAACATTATTAACTTTTAGAAATTTTATAATTAGGCTATTATTTTAAACTAGCAGCAAAGCCTGTCGGACGACAGGCATAAAAAAAAAAATGAAAAATCATTTTATTATCAACTATCAACTACATCAGATCCTATCAGACATCCTTGATCTATTCGGTCAAGAATTTTGATTTTGACGTCGCAAGCATGACGTCCTCAAGAAGTAGCACCATATAATTGTCCATGACTAAAAACAGGCTCTGGTAAATAAATACTAACCATATCTAAAGTTTGTCCTTGTAAAAAAAGTTTACCTTAAAGTAAGAATGGAATAATTATTATTTTTGACCCATAATGCCGAAAGGCAGTTAAAACTCACCTTTGTAATCTAAATACTATGCTAACTTGTGAACGAAGCTTCTACGGTAAAAATGGTTTTGAGTTTCAAAATCAGCGTAAAAAACTGAGTAAGTATGCCAAATTTCATTAAAATGGGTGCAGTGGTAACAAAATTATTTGGTTTTGAATGTATGTTTTGTTAGAATTTCAGTTGTCTACGTCAGTTCCCAAGGCTATAATTTCATGGAAACAACATGGAATGACAAAATGAACTAATATTTCATCCAATTTGAGTACCCTTGATTCAATGGTACCATTGAGAACCTTGGATCTATCTTAATAGCTTAATTATATCGAGTTACAGACAGACAGATGAACAGACAGACAAACTTAGCCAATTACTTAAGTTGATGTAATTTACAATACAAAACAAAAATCTAATATTGTACAACTACTGACCTCTGCTGTACAATTGTCCAGCATTACTATGTCACATCCAGCTTGGGCAGCTTCTAGAGCTTCATTTAAAGACCTGCATTCAACTTCTATTTTCACATATGAACCACCAATTCTTCTTGCTTCCCTAACAGCCTGAAAATGTAAACTGACAAAGATTTAGCACAATACTTAAAACTAAAATAAATATAATTTATTTATGGTAAATTCTTACATATATATATATATATATAGGGTGACTGAAAAGTATAGGACGCGTCGTTGAGCGCTTGCTGGCACTGTGCCAAGGGGTATTTTCAAAATGTTGCGAAACTTTTCGAAAGTCCGGAAGCTAAATAAGGAGCTGCATGAGTCATTTGATCCAATGTTCATCTGAACTCTTGCTATGAAGACTTCATCGCATTGCCCCATTATCGAGAAGCTGCTGAAGGACGAACTCCGGATTTTCGACATTGAGATGCGGCTCGGGATTCCCTCTTCTACGGTCTGGAATGTCTCCGCTGCCTCAAGGCTCGAGGACACATCTCTGAGATGCCGAAAAGTGGACGGCCGAGAACTTCGAACACTCGGAGGATTCGTGCAAAAATCAAGAAGAGGATCACTCGCAACGATGGAGTCAGCATGAATCGCATTGCTTCTGACCTCAAGATCAGTCGTCAATCCGTCCAGAAGATCGTAAAGAGCGAGTTCAAGCTGAAGAGTTACCGGCTCTGTCGAGGCCAGTTTCTCGGAGCAATCCAAACAAAATCGACTGATAAAATCCAAAAAGCTTCTGAGAGAGCTCAAGGTGCACCGCATCTCTGATGTGATCTGGACTGACGAGAAGATTTTCACAGTTGAATCTCTTCCAAACCGTCAAAACCAGAGACAGTTGTTGTCAAAAGCTGACAGCAAGTCCCCGAAACGTCGTCTGGCTCATAACAGACTCTTTCCCAAAAGTGTCATGGTTTGGGCTGGGGTGACATTGGAAGATAAAACTCCGTTAGTCTTCATTGACATAAATGTGAAAATCAACTCGGAGGTCTACCAATTCGGTGGTGTTGATGGATAATCAGTTGCCCTGGGTCACTAAGCACTTTGCTCAGCGACCGATTGGGCTCCGTCCCATGGCTCTAAATCGACCAAAGCCGTTCTGTACGCTCACTTCCCGTATGGGGGCAAGGAGGTGGCCTTCTTCCTCGCCGGACCTCAGCCCGATGGACTTCTCTGTATGGGTACTTTTGGAGAGCAAGATCTCAGGTCACTCCTACGGCTCAGTGGATGCTCTGAAGTTGGTGCTTCAGAAGGCGAGGGACAATAACGACATCGACTACCTACGGCGCACAGTTGATTCTGTCGTCGGATGTCTGAAGACCTGTATCAAAGCAAAAGGATCAAACTTCGAGCACCTTCTGTCCTCAGTGATCACATAGCTCTATTTCATCTCTCAATAAATTTGATTTGTTAATCTGGTCCCTAACTTGAAGTTTACACACAAAAACATAGCGTCCTATACTTTTCAGCCACCCTGTATATACATACAGGATGTTTCTGAAGTTTTGTTACAGAAGAATATGGTAAATAGAGGGTATGAAAACAAACAGTTTTTGTTCAGTAATGTGTGTCCGGTCTTGCACTGATACAGCGCTATAGTTGTTTTAGTGTTGTGGCTGATAAATAATTATTCATGGAAGTGCCACTGCCACTTGCCTATTTGGAGGGTTAGAGATGTTCAAAGTGATGCCTCTCTTGTTCTACACAATAGTGGCATCGTTGGAGCATTGACTGATGCACTTGTTCAAAAATGCTAGATGTAGTACGGATGGTGTTGTAGACTTAAATAATTTGTTGATGCATCGACTGTATAGACAGGTGTGGTGTACACAAGGCTCTTTACATGGTCTCAACAGAAGAAGTCAATCGGATTAATATCTGTCGATCATGTAGGGACTCCTACACATGGCTAACAGTCACAACACTAAAATGACTGAAGCCCCCATGCAAGATATTACTGAATGAAAACTTTTTGTTTTTGTATCCTCTATCTACCATATTCTTCTTTAACGTAAGTTCGGAAACACCCTGTATATTATATAATTCTAATTTTTAACTTTCTTGGTGCAGCTTAGCCACAGATGCTTTTGTGCCATTAAAATCTATTAACCAACCATATATACAGTACAGTCGGACCCCGATTTAACGAACCCCTATTTACCGAATTTCGCGATTTAACGAATTTTTCTTTTTCCCCGATTAAAATGAAGGCAAAACCCCCTATTTAATAAATTATTTCAACAGCCGAAATTTTTTTTTTTTTTTTGTTAGTTTGGGTAAACATACCTAAACATATCTAATGCAACAGGATATAAATGACGCTGTACTTTCTTCTCTCCATAAAGTCAAAAAAGAACTTTTTCGAGTCAGGAATCAAGGAAATTGTCAAACATTACTCACAAGTCAGTACATACTTTAAAATTTCAAATTAACTAGTGCGTATTTATTCGCTGTATTATTAGCTGCTGAATAAAAAAGTGTACAATTTCTAATTATGGATATTTTTGTGTAATTGCTTATTAAGGCTGTTCCATAAGGTAAGTGCAGAAATTTTTTATTTTAGACCCCGATATTATAACCCCCGATTTAACTAATAAAATTTTCGGTCCCGATGAATTCATTAAATCGGGGTCCGACTCTATATATAAATTACCATTATTGTTTCTTCAATTTATCAATCTTTAAAAAAAAGAAATTCTTCTATTTAAAAGTTAGGTTAAACTTGTTTCTAAATACAGTAAAACCTCGTTAAGTCATCGTTTTCCTTTGGTCCCAACAAGGTCTCATATATAATAATGTAAAATAACCCTCCTTTACCAGTCACCAAATTTAATTCTACTCCGGATAACTCGTCACCCTCAAAAATGGCCAAAAGCATCTTTCTTCTCCATTTTTCATGCCAACGTGTTGTCTTTTCAGCCCCGCCCCTTCACTTTAAGAAAGCCAAGCCTTTAAGGGGAATTTTCGACCATGCCTATCACTTCATTCCTTTCCTACCCCTTCGGAAGATTTGGGTTCTTGGAATCTCGCTGCTAATCATTCAAAGCACACTTCTCGCTGCGACTCTGTTGAGTGTAGACATTTTTCTTGACCGCTTCTGAATGTGACTTCATTTCATAGCGAGTAAGCCCTGCTGTAAGGGCTATTTTTTCTCTTGCAATTTCGTGGTTCGATTAAGTTTTTAACATGCCAGAGAAATGAAAACTTATCTCGTTATCTTTTAAAGAAAAAAAAAAAAGACTTAATTGCACTTTTTGAAAAATCAAATGTTTCGAAAACAGCTTTTACCAAAAAACACCATATTCCCAGGACTAAATTAAACAATATTCTTTCATCGAAACAAGTAATTGAAGCAGCTGATTGCAAAGACAAAACAAAGAGAATGAGGAAATCGAAGTTTGACGAGATTGAGGAGGTTTTAGTTCGATGCCAGATCGCAAAATGTATTGATTTCTGCCATGATTCTCAAAGAAGATGGTTGGCTGGAACATTTCAAAGACAGACATTGCCTTTCTTTTAAAACAATTAAAATGTGGTAACTACAGAAAGTGTTTTTTTTTTTTATTATTTTCCACTCATTCATTAGCATGTATTGATTTCTGAAAATCTTGTTTTTTCTCACCGAATCCTACAGCAATTCATGAAAATACTGTATTTCAGTGTTTTTTTGTTTGTTTTTTTTTCTTCAAAAATTCCCACTCCGCTTCAGTCGTCAAAAATGTTTGGTCCCTTGAGTGACGACTTAACGAGGTTTTACTGTAACTTGGAAGCTTTTGCATATCAGTTAAATATGTTACCAGTTAGTCAAAGCTGATTAGCCAAATGAGTTAATGGATAAAAGCCAATTTAAATCACAAAGTATTTTATCTAATGAGACATTCATGATTCCATTATTGTTATTTTACATATTTTACCTAGCTTTATTTTTTGGCAACAAATGAAATATAAAATTAACCTTTGCTTAGTATACTTGATAAGTAAATCAACTGCTGGCTATTCTGTCTGAGAGAGAAATACTGAGGAAAGCTATTACTGAACTTATTTCCAGTAAATTATAGAACAAAGAAAGGTTTTGAATTTTGTAAATTTTGTATATTTTATTGAGTATTAGAAATCTTCCTATTCAATTTGAAGATTTTTCTTCTTTGTTTATCTGTTTGTATGCATATCACACTAAAATGGCTAGGTGGATTTCAATAAAATTTGGTATGTTGATTTTTTTGGTCCACCTTAAAACCTAGGCATAATTTTTTTGGTCTCCACCTCTTACCTCCACCAAAAAAACAAAAAAATTGGTTAAAGTGGACTTAAACTCCTCCCAAACTCCCTCAAAATAAAAAAAAAAATATGATTTTTGTATGCCCATCACAGCTGAAATGGCTGGACCACTTTTCTCTATTACTTTTTAGTCTATTAATAAAATTATTGAACATTACAAAAATATTTTCATTTAATTAAATAGTATTTAGAAAAAGATTTTCACAAGTTAATTATAAAGATATTAAAATAACAATTTGCTTTTCATATAAAGAAAACGTTTAGTCACAAATTATCTAAATCCTCCCACTGGCAACAATCTACAAACGCCTCTGTTCCTTTGCCCACCATCCCTCCTACCAAATGCAACATCTTTTATTAAGTGGAAATATAAGGGTTTCAATAAACAACTCATTTGAAGCCCACCCTCACTCTTGTTCAAAATGCTTAGAATTTAATAAACTCGAATTATGCAGATCCCGATATTATAATCCCTTCTGTCAAAACATGCCTGCAGACCTATTTAATTTCTACATGAAAAGCTTACTGTTAAAATTCTCTCTTAAAAAAAAAAAGACAAGTTCTGTAATCTGTGTGACAGTTTGTCTGTGGAGTTACTGGTTTCCCATCAGGTGCCTCCCCAGGTGGCGGATAGGGGAATGCTCACCAGAAATGGCGGGTACTGGGAAAATAAAATACCCGGGGTGGACCAAAAACCAAATGCTGCTGCCTTGTAGCGAATGAAGATGGATTTTTAAAGGATATGGGAAGACAACCCTGATTAAAAATTACTTGGCCCTCCAGGTTGGGGGTTGGGCGTGTGGTTGACAACCCACCCCATCAAACATTACCGTTAGGAAACTTAAAGAGCCTCGGATTGACTGTTATTCTGATAAACGAAACAAGCAAGGTAAAAGGATAAGCGATTTAATACGTGCAACGTGGAATATACGTCCATTATACAAAGCTGGAGTGACGAGAAAATTAGCAATTCAACTATTAAAATATAAAATTGATATATGTGCATTACAAGAAATAAGGTGGCCAGGAGAAGGAATATTGCATAAGGATAAATACACAATTCTATACGCCGGTAGTAAGATAGGGAAACATGAATTTGGGGTAGGATTTTATGTGAGTAAGAATATAATGGAACACATAATTGATTTTCAATCAATAAACGAGCGAATATGTTTGTTGAGAATAAAAACAAAATTTTATAATATAACATTTATATCAGCACCCGTCCCAACTGAAGAAAAAAATGAGGCAATTAAAGAACAATTTTATGAAGATCTGGAAAAAGTGTTTGATGGCATAGCGAGATATGATATGAAAATGGTACTAGGAGATTTTAATGTGAAAGTGGGAAAGGAGAATTTCATATCGCCAGCATGTGGACAACATTTCTTACATGAAAAAACAAATGAAAACGATAAAATGATGGTGGATTTTGCAAATGGTAGAGATCTAGCTGTAGAAGATACCTGGTTCCACAAAAAAATATTCATAAAATAACTTGGAAATCACCAAATAATATGGTGATGAATCAAATCTATCATATTATGGTGGATAGAAGACACAGTTTGACAATTCATGATGTTAGGAATTTAAGAGTAGCTGACATAGGATCCGATCATTTTTTAGTTAAAGCAAATGTTAGAATGAAGATCAGTAAAAGGAATAAATTTTATGAGTATTCAATATATAAATGGGATATAAATAAATTAGAAGAAAAAGAAATCAATAATAATTAAAGAAATAAACAAAGAGCTAAATAAAATAAAGAAAGAAAACTATCAAAGTAATGATATGTGGGAGCAAATAAAACTTGGTATTAATAAGGCAGCAGAGAGAATAATAGGAAGAAAAGGGAAACCTTAAAAAAATGAATGGTTTTTTGAAGAATGCTTGAAATTTATAGAAGAAAAAAATGAAGCTTATAAGAAAATGATAGGAAGATATACAAGACAAAATGAACTTATTTTAGTTTTTCTTCTATAAATTTCAAGCATTTTTCCATATATTTTTATTGAAAAAAGAAGGAAAGCTAACCATTATTTCGAGATAAAAAGAGGAAATTCTTTGAAGAGAAATTGATAAATATAAATACTGAATTTAACAATAAAAATGCAAAAGCATACTATAAAGAAGTTAATAATATAAAGAAAGGATTTAAACCTCATACCAAGTTAATTAAAAACAAATCAGGAAGAATAATTAGTAATGAAACAGAGATTTTAAAAAGATGGGAAAATTATTACATAAAACATTTTTCCTGTAAAAGAATAAGGGGAAATGGAATTAATACATATACTACAAATACTGCAGAAATTTATATGGAACCTCCAAATATCGTTGAGATAGAGATGGCAATAAATAAATTTAAAAACAATAAAGCACCAGGATACAATTTAATTCCGACAGAGTTAATAAAAAAAGGAGGAACAGAACTTTAAAAATCCTTGCTGTATCTTGTAAACATAATATGGGACACAGAAGAAATACCACATGAATGGAAACTTGGAGTTATAGCACCAATTCATATGAAAGGAGATAACATGGACTGCAAAAATTATAGAGCAATAATGTTATTAAACACTACCTATAAAATTCTTACCAATATACTATATAACAGATTATTAATATATAATAGGAGATAATAGGGGACTATCAATGTGGCCTCAAACCTGGGAAATCAACTGGTGATCAGTTGTTTATTATGAGACAGACTATTGAAAAATGTTGGGAACAAAATATAGTTTTACACCACCTATTTCTAGATTTTGAATTTGCATTTGATACTGTGGTAACGGATGAAATATGGGATCCAATGCACCAACTGGGAATTCAAAAAAAAAAAAAAAACAAACTGGTCAAATTATGTGAAGTTATAACTAAAGAAAAAATATGCAATGATTAAAGTTGGTAATAAGTTAACAGATAAAATAAATTTGGAAAGAGGTATTAGACAATGTGATGGGATTGCCCCAGTTTTGTTTAATATTGCACTCGAGATTGCAATACACAAAGAGCCAATATACAGACAAATGGAACTATTTTTTCAAAAAGTCAACAGATTATAGCATATGCGGATGATTTGGTCCTAATGGGAAGAAGAATACAAGATTTGGAAGAAATATTTATTGAATTGGAAAAACAAACAAAATTATTAGGACTAAAAATCAATTTATAAATAGAATTAATATTGGAACTTATTCCTTTGAAAAAGTTAATGAATATATATATATCTCGGCTCATTATTAACTTTGAACAATGAGTTAAAGGATGAAATTAATAGAAGAATCAATTCAGCAAATAGAGCATATTGTGCACTTCTGCCAATAATTAAAAGTAAAATAATAACAAGGAAAACGAAAATAAATATATATAAAACTGATAAGACCAATTGTGACATATGGGGTGGAATCATGGACGTTAACAAAGAATGTATGTACAAGACTTGTAATATTTGAACGAAAGATACTAAGAAGAATCCTGGGGGGCGGTCAAACAAGGAGATTGCTGGAGAAGCAAATATAACAATGAACTATATGAACATTATAATGATATAAATATGGACACACATGTTAAATTAATAAGGTTAAGATGGTTAGGACATGTGATAAGAATGGACAATAATATGAAAGTTAAGAAAGTTTACAATGGAAAGCTAGAGGCTAAAGAGCTAGAGGAAGACCGAAATTACGATGGATGGACAGTGTAAGGAATGATATAAAGGAATTTGGAATTACAAATTGGAAAGAAAAGGTGGAAAACAGAGAAGAATGGAAGAGAACTCTGAAGGAGGTTAAGGCCCAAATGGGGCTGTAAGACCGAAGAAGAAGAAGTGTGACAGTTTGTGACACATCTTTAATTATTATTGATTTAATAAATTTGAACACTAGGGCATCAATTTTGTGGTCCTAGAAGGGGTAGTGGGTTGACCAAAATAATTGTGTTCATATTTTAAGTTGACCATAAATAAGTATCATATTAAATTATATAAAGAAATCAACCCGGTCATTTTAGCAAAGGATTTCGAGAGTCATTTTTGAGGTATAGGAAGGGTAAACACCAAAATAAATGGGCCTATATTTTAAGTTGCACTATAAATAAGCTAATATCACATTTTAAAGAATATGTACAGCTGTTTTAACTACAAACAAGAGAAAAAAATGTCCAGGTACAATAGACTTTGCATGCTTTGCATGTTCAGTCAAAAAATTAGAAATTTGTGGTGAATAGTTGGTTCCTTCATTTATTAATTTTATTTTAAGCAAAATATAGCTGGTATTTTTTTAACTACAATTAGCTCTTAAATTTATTTATTTGGTTTAGATATTTTTTTTAATGGAAGAAAATAAATTAATGTAAATACATCATAATTCTGTTAAGGCTAATTTGACTTGTGATTAAGTAAATTGTCCTATATGCTTGATTTATAACAATATTCATAGTTCACTTATAACAAGAAATTTTATTTTACATACTTACTGTTTGTCTGTAGGATGTGTTGTTTAGACTGCTGTGATATGTTTCAACTTAGATATTTTATTAACATACAATGTCCAAAGATGTTTAATAGACATTTTTCTAGATATCTAAATTTAGACATCTAATAGGTACATAAAACATATTCAAAAATAGATATAGAGATAAGGTAGATATATATAAGCACAATAGGTATCTAAGTTCTGTGTTATGTGGGCACAATAGAAAAATGGAATTAGCAACAAACTCCATGTTTTTTTCTATTGTCAGGATAAATTTCAATAATAAAATGAAAACAAACACTGATTTTCTATCAAGTACATGAGAGCATATTGATTGGCAGTTACCTTAAAAGAATGCCTGCTATGTAAAAATGCTGATTTTTATAATAAGAAATGCATGCTGTGCAGAGGAAACAATAGGCTCTTTAGCTTTCTCTGATTATGTCAGTAGAATTTGTATCATCTGATTTACCAGCTTTATAATTGATATAATATCAATGCAATGAATCAATAAATTTGTTCATTTTAAATATGATATATAAAATATGGTAGTTATTTACTTCAGAAATTTATATGTAGAATATCTTATAATTTGTTTTGCTATTACATATTTTTGACTGATATTTGAACTAGTTTTCACTGTTCTTTTTATTATATCCAAATAAATCCATCCAATAACATGACTAACAAAACATCTTATTGCAGAAGTCGCAACTAAATAAAAATTTTCTATATGAAATTTTATGGTAATATCAAGAACTCCATTTCTTCATATTCTTTTTAATTTGGAATCTAAGCAATTATGAAACGTCAACAAATTTCACAATCAGCCAGATTTATCCTCCATGATAAGCTCTGAAAGCACAAAAGGCTATGGATCCTTCTCCTGCTCCTGCAAATGAAGCCCCACAAAAGCAAACAATAAGAAAATCATTGTAACCAGTACAGCATAAAAACATTGACTTGCTAAGCACTAGACACAAAAGGGACATTTAATAAAACGACAATACAAACAACAAATTTCCAAAATTTATCTTACGAACTTATTTATATTTAAAATTTATGAATATTTGGTCTTAGTGTTCTTTTTATTAAATGTCCCTTTTGTGCTTAGCAGGCCAAGGTTTTTATGCTGTATTGGTTACAGTGATTTGCTTTTTGTGGGGCCCCATTCCTGGAATTGGAGAAGTATCCATAGCCTTTTGTACTTTCAGATAAGGGTATCAAGGGTAAATTAGTTATTGAGTCCTAAAAAGGACAAAACAGCTGTCCCAGATTTCTGATGATGATAACTCAAGGTGTGAAAGCAAACGATTGTGTATTTTATTGATTCCCATTTTTCATGTTACATTATATGCACATTAAACTTTCTTATTTATGATCTTATTTTGGTAATTAATTCTGGTTATGTATTAGTTCTAGACTTATCAATAAAAATTCATGTTTATGATATAGTTGTTCACCATCACTTCCTCACTGCACTGTATTTAACATACACTGCTGGACAATTGCTAAGGATGGATGATACTATCACCCCTAGCAACCACAAAATGGAAGGAACCCACATGTCGACCACTGGAATAAGTGCAGGATACAGTAAGAAGAGGTGGGTATATGCAAATTTTGCATTGCCACGCCTGTGCATCAGCTGACAGCGCTGATAAGAGATTTGAAGGATTGGACGCGTGTGGAGAGTTGTTGTTCGAAGGGAAACTTTTACTGGAAAATGTTAATTGACGAACTTGAAATTTTCGGTATGTCTTCCCAATATATGCGTGATGATTTTACATGTGACCATATTATTGGAAAGATCAAAGAAGGACAACAAATAACTGATGTTGCCAGAGAGCATTGCCCACAGTGTTGTTTCAAGGCTGTGGAAAGCATTTACAACAACTGGAATATGTAGCAGGCGTCCCAAGGGAGGTGTTAGAAGTGTGACGCCTACAGAAGACAGGTACATTGCCCTAACAGCAAAACGGAACTGGTGCATCACAGCTCAGCAAGTGGCAAATTAGTTTTTTGCTGCCACAGGAAAGCGGATCTCCCTAAAAACTGTAGCCAGACGTTTGGGACAAGGAGGACTTTATGCCCACAGACCTGTTGTGTGTCCCCCATTGTCCAGACTGCACTGTACCGCCCATTTGCAATGGTGTCGTGAGCATTGCAATTGGACCGAAGAGGAATGGACTTCCGTACTATTCTCCAGATGAGAGTAGGTTCAGTCTGTCATCGGATTGTAGACGTCAACTGGCTCATGGATGACAACACACCTTGTCATCAAACACTCGCTGTTCAGGATTGTCTAAACAGCGAGGGTATTCAACGTCTTGTATGGCCAGCACGTTCTCCATGTTTGAAAATGTTTGGGATGCTTTGGGCCTTGCTGGTCGACAATATCCTCCAACAAACAAAACCACCCTCATCCGTGCACTGACAGAGGAGTGGGATAATTTGCCTCAACAGCTGCTGGATAATGTTGTTCAAAGCAAGACATGTCGTGTGGAATGTTGCATCGCCCTCCACGGTGGACATATCCTGTACTGACACCGTTCTCAAAAGTGCCTGCTGTCGTTCATATGCATTTTTCCATTTCTCCGTACACAGCATCAAATGATACACTTTTGTCCTTTCAGCTGAATCACAACCTTCTGTATTTTCCAGAACAATAAATGATCTTTATTCTAATGTCCAAACAGTGTGGCAACAATATTGTATCCTGCTGGGCGTCCACCCGTGCATAATATTACGATACATCGCAATTTGTGACCCGTCCTGAGCAATTGTCCAGCAGTGTAGATTGAAGTGTTTATGAAATGGTAAAGCATTTTATTTATGTATTTTTTTTCTTGTGCTCCAAACTGATGGAAGTGTTTCATCTTGAGATTACACGAATCTAATGGAATAAGAAAATTTAACTAATAATCAGTTTAAATAAAAATAAGTCTTTCAAAATTAGAGAATTTGGTTTTGTTAAATGGTAAAGAAAATTTATATTATTTTAGAATAATAGTTAATTTTACTGTTGGGTTCATGATATTTTTATTAATTAAAATCTTAAAGGCTAAAATTTACTTTAATAAATGAAACATTTCTATTCCTTTTTGTCATCAACTGATGCTAATCTATCAGAAAACAACTAACATGATTTATTAAAAAAGAAAAACTATGCTTAAATATGATGCTGGTTTCCCTGCATCTCAAATGAATATTAAAATTTTGCAGACAAAATAACCTAAATTTAATAATAAAGAGCTATTCTTTTTCAGTTAAAAAATAAATTTCATGAAGCATTATAAAATGAGAGACGAAACTAGGTAGTGTCTATAGAAATGTTACTTACTTAAAAACTTTTAGAAAAAATTAATAGCTATTACTAAACTAGTTGAAACCCATGTTTTAATTTCACAATACAGAATAAAATCTGTGTATTTAAAGAGTTCTTGCATCAGTATATTTAAACAGAATTTTGTGAAGTTACTGTTTAAAACAGACAGGCAGTATTTTTCTCTTTAGTTGCTTTATGTCATTTTGAATTCACTAAAGTTCATTTGGATTGATATTTTCAAATATATATTGTTAATTTACAACATTTTAATATTCAAATTATAGAACTGTGTGTGGTGGCCAGAACCCAGTCATTCCATGTTAACTTAAAACACACGTAAAACACCTTCCATTATAATAATTAAGATGTTCTCACATAAATTCTTTTGATACATGTTTAGAGTTAAACATGCCATCTGATTGATAAGAAAGAACATAATTTGATTTATGCTGTTATATTATCAACTGATTCAATTATAGTATCAAATATTAATAGAAAATGTTATAATTTTTAAAATTTCATGACATTCTTTTAATGTTAAATTTTTATTTAACTATTATGAATCTTATGGTTCCTATGGTTGTGTCTGTGAACTTTGTCAGTTCTAAAAGCATAGGCAGGCACCAATACCAGATTTAGCGATAGGCCCTCAGAATCAGATTATGCTTTGGGCCACATAGGAAACTAGTCTGAATGAAGGTCTCCACTGAGTATTGAATTAGGTGAAGAGCCCTCTCGAAGGGTAACCTGTAAGCAGAGGATGGCTAGAAATTTGGAATGGAAAGGAATATAATTGTCTTAGCCATTTAACTTTCCCTCTCAAAAAACGAAACATTGTGTCCTTTTTTTTTTCAGATGGGGGGGGAATTACAAATAACCAAAAAAAGACCAAAAAATAAAAAGGCCCAAATTGCTAGATTTTTCTTTTATTTTCGAATGCAATGGCAGGAGGAATTTCATACCTTCCTCTGTAAGTAAATGGCCCTAAAGCTTTGCCATATATATATATATATATATATATATATATATATATATATATATAT
>JAFIDM010009631.1:76840414-76889234 GCA_023159025.1 Thereuonema tuberculata | reverse complement strand
CAGCGGGGAAATTGCAAACTATTCTAGCTGATCAATCCACTTCTCTGTAATAGTAAACTGATATACATTGGATTATTATTACTTTATTCGTTATTAGTATTTAATTAAGAAGAATTAATTAGAACACACACTATTTGATTTTAGAAAGAAAATAAATTGATCACCTTTATATCTTAAAAGGTTAATTAGGCTACCATTTAAATACAAAGGAACATCGCTAATGTTAGCATTAGACCTACATTAAATGGTGTAACATTTTAAAAGAATTCGCAATTGATTACTTTTACATTTAAGTATGTCTTGTTTTTGTTTTAATTTTTAATCATTTAAACATTTGATAAGCCTCAAATAAAACATTGCATTTCCATTAACAGAATTATCCGAATTATTTATTATAAAAAGTTTATTATTTATATGTACGGTAAATATTATTTGAAAGTACTTTTTCGTTAGGTGCGGACCTACTGTAAACTAACGTACATGTAATTTCAGAATTATACGGAGGAATAAAATAATTAAATATGGTTTTCAATTTGTTGTAGTAGATTTAGTTGTGTTGGAATGGTTGAGTTCTGAAATAAATAAATAAATGGGATCTTTACATTTGTTAAATTATTTTGGAGGTTTCAGTCGGCCTACACCTAACGAAAAAGTACCTATTTGAATATAAGTAATGGTATCTTGCCCTCACTTTTATAACTTATATTTTATTCAAGTTTCTTCCCCCCCCCCCCTATTTTAACTAGTTATTTAAAACTGTTTTCAGAAAATAATTTTCTAGTTTCATCTCAAAGAGAAAGTCCTAAGGAACATGTTTCCTTTTATTCCAGCATTATTCAGAAACACCTGTTTCTTTCTGTAAACAAAATAAAAAAACTTCATTAGTCTTTTTTCATACGTGGGCCATTATTTCATGATGAAGCCAGAGGAGAAGCCAGAGGATAAGCCAGAGGACAAGCCAGAGGAAATAGAAGTTAAAGAGCATGTCTCTGAAGAAACGTTTGAAGAATTGAAAGCCCATTACGAACAATTGGAAAGAGACTATAGGTAAATATTGGTTTTGTTATAGAGGAGTAAAGGGAACAGAAAGTATCCTCATATATCTAATGGCACAATTATGTGGATATAAAAAAGAATAACAATTGTGGAATTCCTTCTTTCCCTCCTTATTTATTTACAAGTGTTAGCCCTAATTTTATTTTGCCCATAATGTCTCTGTAAATAATCGTCAAAGTTTCTCTTCATTTAAGCTATAATCAAACTTAATGTTTTGGGTCATTATAAAGTATCCCATTCAGAGTCTGAAGCATAAATGAATGGACATGGTAAAGAGGATAATATTTTGAAAATTAAGAACATTAATTTGGAAAAATAGTGCTAATTCAGGTTACCGTCAAGGGTCTACTTGGTTGTTTTATCCCTGGATTGGGTAAAGAAATATCATTTAACTAGCGATGCATAAAATGATGAATGAAGATAGCATTTTGCCCAACATTTTTCAACACATTATTTTTGCTGTCAGCCAACAGCATGTTAGGTATGACAAAAGTCACATAGAAAGGGATGCTGTGATTTCAACATTGTTTTGAGTGATAATCTTGTCACAGTATGCATCTCTCTACAGATATCCACCAAACTTAGAATTACAACTGGTAAGACCTGGTTAATGAGCCAAAGATATGGTATGAGTCACTAATGATCCTGTTGTCTGAAAGTAATGTCATAACAAGACTTGTTTTAAATGAGCAGTGTGAAAGGATGCTATTATAGCTGAGAGATGAAAGTGTAGTGTAATATTGACACTAAGGCTTGTATCTTTAAGAATAGATTAATCAGCAGTGAGACACTTCAACACATATCGCTTAATTGCTTTTGATGAATGAAGAGGGCTTTGCTGAATCCTGTGGAGTTTTTCATTTCACAGCTGCAGCCATTTTGTTGAATTGGCTTTCCCATCCCAAGTTGAATATAATTTGTTCCCTAAAAGAATGTTTTTTCATGGTCATTGATCTGCAATTCTCTATGCGCCAGGAATTTCACAGAGAAAACATTTTAACAAATGATGTGTAACACAGATTTTATAGTAACAGTATTGGAGCATGTTGTAAGTTATTTTACAATCATCAAGAACAAAGTAAATTACCATAATAACATTACCAGTATCTTCAGTTAGTCATCTCATTTTCTGGAGTACTTAAACAGCTCAATTTGCAGTTTAAGTGAGTATCAACTCACCCTTTCCAAAACAGCTCTAAATTAGATGTATTTTAATTATGATAAACTACTAGAAGTTGTGAAAGATGTAACATTATGAGCAAACGCTGACCTGAGCTTGGAAAGATTGTAAAAGTAATGAACTAGTTCTGGTTCATTATTCAAAATGTAAATTAATTCCTTCTCCAGTTTACAAAAAAAAAAAAAAAAAAAAAATATTTCTAAAAACTATTTATTTCTACAGCCCTGTGGGACAGTAATATTTATACAGATATATATTGCTAAGTATGAACCAAGAATCATTAAAAACTTGATTCAGTACAACATGAAATTTATTAAATAATTGCTAAAAAAAAAATCAGGAAAGGAACTTTGCTCCAAAATAGTTTTGATGTCAAAATGTTTACTTAAAATTTCCTGGAAAGGGAATGGGTTCAAAGGAATATGTTCTTATGAATATGTTTCTTCCAAGCACTGCCTTCTCTTATATCTAAAATAAAGCAAAGGTGTGGATTTCTTTGATATCTAATATCTGAATCAAACTACAGTGGAACCTCGCTATTCGTACACAATCCGTTCCAGGAAGCAGTTCGAATGGCAAATCATTTTTTCACATAAGATATCATGTAAATTGGATTAATCCATTCCAGACCCACAGATGATTGCTTATTTAAACCTTTGTAATAATATTTTAAGCATAAAATACATAAAAACTATGAAAACGATATGGTTGATTTCGCATGTCACACTGAGTTGCCAGGTCAGAGACACGAGTTCCACTTTCAGACTTCCCAACGAGTTCTTTTTCCAATTCAATTGTCTTTCTCACTGCTTTCCTTTTAGGCTTGGTTGAATCAGTAATCTTTTTTGGACCCATGGCTGCACAATTTTTAATAAAAATAACAATAAAATAGCACAAAGTTTCACGAAGCTTGCGTGGATGATGCGTAGCGTACGGAAGCTAGCACGAGCCTGAGCTGAAGCGACCGCATGGCGCGGCCAGTAACAAGCTCACACTGTCCGAATCGCAGGGCAAGCGTACAAATGGCGAGTTGAATTTTACTTGAAAAAGTTGGACGAATAACGAGTTGTACAAGTACAGAGGCAGATGAATGGCGGGGTTCCACTGTATATAAAAAGACAAGACCTGACTTACTCACTCACTCACTCACTCACTCATTCATTCATTCATTCACTGACTGACTGATCAATGCCCAGCCCAAACCATTGGACCTAGAAAGCTGAAATTTTACACACAGCTTCCCTTTATGATATAGACAAGGAATAAGGCCAGATTTTGCGAAATTCCCATGGGTTCGGGAATAACGAGGGTTTATTTTTGCTTGAAAGTTTTCTTATTTCCGTAATTAGTTCCGTATCTATAATTAGTAGAGACTTCAAATTTGGCATGTAAGTAGGTAATTATAATCACTAAAACCCTTTTGCAGGATGTTTCAAAATTCCCCTGGGATAGGATAAAAAGCATTATTTTAAGTTATAAAACTGAAAGTTTGCTTCTGTTACTATTGTTAGCTTTTAGAATTTGTTATCTTGACAATGAGAGTTAAGCAACAATTGTTATTGAACAATATAAAATACATATTGTTCTGCACAATAGCGCTACATATGCACAGGGTGGCAACAATGGAACTATACAAATAGTGTTGTGCATAATAGCGACGGGGTTTTCGGGTTAGATATAGATTTGTAATGATCATATGAGTTTTTACGAACTAGGAAAGGTTAGAAGTGATAGGGTTATGACGTTACAAAATTTGAATAACCTGGAACTAGGGGTGTACACTGGGAGGACGGTGAGTTGATGGGCAAACATGGTTCAAAGATACTTCTACGAGATTTTCGGGATAGATATAGATTTGTAATGAGATCAGACCTTTTGAGTTGTTGTTGTTTTTTGTTGTTTTTGTACCAACCGGGAAAGTTCCAAGTGATCTCGCAATTGCAATTTCTTATCATCCACATTAGGACATTTGTTTTTTGTAACCCGAGCGAAGAACGTTCTGCAAGCCTGTTCTGAAAGAGTTCAGTACACTTGTTTTCAGTGATGTTATGAATAGATAAGGCTGCTTTTGAGATATTTAGAAATTCAATTAAAGCTTATCCCTGTGGTATATAGCCAATGAACTTGCCCCAAAATTTCATTGTATTTATGTTCATTGGAAAAGTACCCCTTATCCAATGCTTGTGGAAGTTTGAGTGATAAACATTTTGCTTCTAATCACAGCCTAAGAGGTAAATATGAAACCTTAAAAAGAACAGGAAGTAAACTTTGAAGGTCCTTGTTGGGTCTGGATCCTAGGCTAAATGAGTCCAGGCCTTGTGATACATTTGGATACTTTAACAGCAAGCCAATGTTAATGATGAACAAGTTATTCATGCAACAGTGATTTCTGGGAACATCCCAGCTGAACTGATAGGATCACAAATTGGAATCCCTAAATTCATTGTTAGAAAATTTGCAAACAAACTTAGGATTTTCAAGAAGAGTAAAAGATAAGGATTCCCACAATTATCATAACAGTATTCTTATATACAGCCACTGTCAGTTTGGTGGCTATCATGCATAACTACAGTTCTGACATTTGGGGGTTCAAATTTGTATTGATATTATTTTCTTTTTTGGTCTTTCCTTGTTTTACAGACTTGACATCAATATTATGTAAGGACTATTTTCAATTTAGATGTACTTTTATTGATTAAAAAAATATATGAATGTCTTGCAGTGGGAGGACAGGTTTTTATTATGCTTTAAATATTCATTCATTCATTATTTTTTAATTATTAATAATAATATTTTTCAAGAAATGAAATGTTGATTTATTCAAATTTAATAACCTTTTTGAATTTTTGTATTTGGCTTTTTGCCACATGAACTAGAAAACGATCTACTTCAGTACCTGAATTTCTATTTATAAATTCTGAATTTCTGACATATAATGCTTCTATAATGTTTCTTCTTTATCATTTTTTTTTCAATATAGAATTTAATATTTGTACCAGTTTTTAAGAATAATGGTGTTTTGTTATATAATGTCGTAAAAGAACTTTACATAACAAAAAACCATTTTCAGAAATTTGTTTTCTGGTCTGGTTCATATGACAAAAAGCCAAATACAAAAACTCAAAAAACAAAACAGAAAAAAGATATTGAATTTTAATAAATCAGCAATGTTTCATTTCTTGTAAAAATATTATTACTACTAATTAAAAAACAAAGAATGAATGAATGTATATAAAAAAAATAGTAATAATGTAATGAAAAGCAAATTGTAAAACGATCACATTGTAATTGAGAAAACATACTGTAGAGAAAAAATTAAAATTTCATTTTATATTTTTTGATTGGGAAAAGTGTTTTTTTTTTTTTTAATGTGTTATTCTTGATTTGCATTTTTTTCCAATTTTGCACAGATTAATGTTTGACAATAATCTTGACTTGTCTTTTTGTCTATATGACGAGCCATATGTAAAGAACATCAAAATTAAAAACATTTCTTACATAATATCCATTTCTGATGGTCTATTTAAGATCAGAAAAAAAAGTGTGGTTTAAATGAGATTTGAAAACTTTTGATTCAGAGCAGATTTACTCATAGAACCAGTGGGCAAACAAAGTGACTGTTTATAAGACTTCATTATGCATGTCATTATAATTGTGAAAACCCTCCCAATTTTAGTTTTGGTCAAAATGTGGCTCCAACTTAAAGTGTATATAGGTTGAAGGTGTAGGTTTACATAAAATTTCATCAGAATCAGTGATTCCATATTTTTGGTGTCCTCTAAGAGTTGAAAATGTATGAAATACTTTGAAGAAGCTATTCTTCCACACTGTAATGTAAGAGCTTGTGGTGGCCATCTGAAATAAGTGTTAAAATAAAAATGTACAACTTCACATTAATGTGTGGGAATAACAAGACATTCAGACCACCCTGTAAAATAAAATATAATAAAAAGTATAAAAGATCCAGAAACATTTTTGACAGCCTGAAAAATATTTGCTTCTCATTTCTTTCCCTTAACAATTTTATTTAGTATTTCTTTTTACATTTATTTCTACTTTAAAAAAAAAAAAAATGGATCACCCATCAACATCATTTAACTCTTCCAAATAAACTTGTGAGGGTTATCAAACATTCAGACTACCCTGTATTTTTTACAAGAAACTATAATTTTCTTCACTTTGTTGCTCACCTTATAAAGTTAAAGATGCAAATTCCTGCGTTAATTATTTGAATTTGAAACTTCCATTCTTTATTTGGTTCCAAGAGTTTTCTGAAGAGCGCATTGCTTAATCAAAATGTTCAGGCAGGGAAAAACAAAGAAAAAACAACTTTGTAACTGTTATAGATATATCTATTTTGTCCTTAATGAAAAGAAGAAAAGGATATCCAGATTATGTGTGTGTGTTAAGCATTCTCTTTCCTATCCAGAAGCCCGGAAGATAATTACAGCTGAGGCATCTAAAACATCTTTTTCTTTAGTTGTAAAATCGAAACACACATGATGTCAGTCTGGCAAGAACCTCAAGACGTGTCCTCCTCGTGAGTATCTGCACAAATTTAAACCCTTGCCACTCCTACTACACAAGTTTTAATCTATTTCAGAATCGACAGTTTTTTCTTTCCCAGTATCTTCAGGTTCAGCTGTTACCCTGGCTGAACTTAACTTTTCACAGAAAATACCATCTGTACCTCAACACAAGCCTTTATTTGTTTACATTCTTGTTCACATTCACCGTCTTATGGCCGTCAGAGACATTTCTTTCCGAGGTGGTTTCATGAAGACATGGAGGAGATTTCAATGGATCCTTCTACATTTGGGCCAATACCACCATCTCACACCGACTTCCTTTATAATTTATAACTTTTTAATTTTAATTTCAGCTATGCTTTTCATTTACTGGAATTGTAGAGGAGTTTGCTCCAACATCAACAGTGTTAAGGCCCAACTTTACACTTATCCTGTATTTGCATGTTTTCAGGAAACCTTTCTTATGGGAAATGATACCTTTGCCCTTCATGATTTTTCCATGATGAGCAAACAGTGAACTGACAGAGGAGGAGGAGAGTTTGCTTCCTCATCAGACATGACATTCCATTCTCTCCTAGTTTACTTTCTTTTGGAAGTTATTGCTGCTCGCCTTTCAACAGGTAGATTAGTTGCTATCAGTAGTGTATTTCTTTCCCCTACAACACCCATTTTGTCCACAGACATTGAAAATCTCATTGACCAATTGCCACCTCCTTTTCTATTAGTTGGAGCCTTCATTCTCCAGTCTGGGGCATTTCATCTACATATACCACAGGAACTATTATTGAAGATCCTTTAGTTCGACCCAATCTTTGTATATTTAATATAGGAGCATCTATTCACTTCATACCCTCCCCAATTTCTTTCTCTGCGATCGATTTAGCACTGCTTTGCTTTTGCTCCATTTCTTGTGGAAGGATATTAACAATCCTGGAGGCAGTGACCATTTCCATGTCATTCTGAAGGAACTCCCTTGTTCTTCTGCTATTCCTTCTCGTTCTCTTGATGGAAATTTGAATCTGATGATTGGATCAATTTCACTAGTAGATGCAATCTTGGAGGCATTGATATTTTTAACAACATTGATATTAATATTGACGAAGTTATTAATAATATCATCTTAGCTGCTCATTCAGTTCCACAAACATCTAACGGTTCCTATTGCATCCCAAACCTTCGTGGGATAGTGAATGCACTTCAGCACATAAAGCTAAACAGAAAGCCTGGAATGTTTTAGACATTATTCTATGGTTCCAATCTTTTAGCTTTCAATAGAGCATGAGCTCTTTTGTTCGACATATCCACCAAATTACCCAGAAAGAGTCTTGACAACGTTATGAATCGTTCATCACTAGTAAGATTTCTTGAAAGACGGGAATCATAAGATGTATGGAATGCATTCTTATCAACCCTGCCAAATTCTAAAAGAAAATGGCACTGAAATAGGCAGCATCTCTGAACAAGCATTAGGATAAGGTTTTGCTGAGAACTCGAGTTCTGTTACTCTATCACACGATTTTCAAAACATTAAACAATGGGCCAAAACTATTCCATTAATATTTTTACTATTCTTTGTAACTAAATTTCTTGTTTATTATAATACTTACAATAAAATCTAATATACCATTTTGAAGACAAAGATTAGTTCTTTGTCACTGATCCATAGTCAATTTCCAATTATGCTTGTGTTTGTGATAAATGCATTTCGAAAATTTGCAAAAAATAGACCGACCTATGGGGAAAAGCAGGGAGCAAAGGGTGCGACCTGAAAGAGTTAAAAGTCATTCTTTCTATTTTTAATAAAATGTGTCCAGAACATCTGTTTCTAAATTGTTGACATTGAGCCATTGCCATACCTTTTACCAAACCTGGCAAAGTCAGCAGTGATCTGAATAATTATCGTCCTATTGCACTTATTAGTTGTTTGTACAAGATACTTGAACATATGGTGTATCTCTCTAAAAGCAACAACCACCTCACCTCAATGCAGTGGGACTTTCGCCAGCATTGATCTATTGTTGATCACCTTGTTTGCTGGAAAATCCTATTCACACTGCTTTTGTTAATAGAGAGCACCTAATTTCTATTTTCTTCAATTTGAAGAAAGCTGATGATCGGACATGAAAATTTGGTATGTTGAAAGATTTTTATAGTTAAGGCCTTTATGGACACATGCCTTTTTTTCATTCCAAATTTTCTTGCAGATCATACTTTTCAAGTTTGCCTGAGATAAACTCTTTCCTTCTTATGCTCAAGAACTAAGAGTACCTCAGAGTTGTGTTTTGAGTGTTACCCTTTTTTTTTCCGTAAAGATAAATGGAATCGCATCATCTTTGCCTCCATCTATCCACTACTTATTATAGGTTGATGATTTGCAGATCTCTTGCCATTCTGTTAATTTACATCTGATTGAAAGAAACTGCAGTTAGCTTTGAATTGGTTACATGAGTGGACTGTTTCTAACTGATTTACATTCTCGATATGAAAGACTGTCTGAATATTTCACTCGATGTCAAGGGCTCTTTCCTGAACCCAACCTGACTTCTGGTAGCCTCAAGCTTTCCTGTGAGTGGCAGCAGAGATTTATCGGTCTCATTTTTGACAGGAAATTGAATTTTAAGGAATACATACAAAACCTTAGGAAAATGTTTATTTTAAGATTAAATTGCCTAAAAGTGCATTGCCATACTATAGTGGATAGTGACCACTTAGCCTTTTTATGCAATTACAAACCCATCTGATCACAATTAGATTTTGTATTTGGCTCTACTTTGCCATCTGCAGTTCACATAATTAATCCTGTTTATCATCACATCCTCTATTTATGCATCAGTGCTTTTCACACTTGACCTATTGAAAGCCTGTATGCAGAGGCACTCAAACCATCACTAAATTTGTGTTGGCAAACTTTATCTCTTTGGTATTACGTGTGTATTTCTTCAATTCCAAATAACCCTGCTTAACCATTGTGTATGTTCTCTCTGTCAAGGACAATTTCTTACCAATCATCCTTCTGTTATACTACCATTGGAACATCAGATGAAGAATTTCATGGATACATTGCAACTCTACTTAATTCGCTATCTGCACATTAGAAGTATAAAATGCCAAACTAATTTTTAATTTTGTAATTACACAAAAACAAACACGTCCTCACCAGTCTTTCAATCTCTGCTTCATGAACATTCGCCACACCACTTAGATTTACAAACTTTTATACAGATGGATTCAGTGCGCCCACAAGGAGAGGGTCAGTTGGTCCCTCAGCACTTGGGGCCCGGACTGAGGTCTTAACCGAAAAAAAAAATTGTATGAATTAGCTTATCACTTTTGACTTTTATAATTTTTATAATTAAGTCTACATTTTATGTAAACTACTTTTCTCCGTTTGCATAGAGCTATTCTGCATTTCAACATTTATATAGAGTGGTTCTGCATTACAATATTTGATCAATCGAGAATTTCTACTACACTTTCAACAATGGATGTCATGTTTACGGTGCAAGAATGTCTTATTCATGACTTCCTTAAGGGTTACATTATAACTGAACCTAAGCACTTGTTTTTTTATGCCATTTTGTAATGGAAAAAGAGGCCCTAAGAGGGGGCCCTTTATTGCAGGGGGCTGTTACTGCATTTGGTACCTGGGCCATGAATTTGATGTGGAGGGTCTGAATGGATCCAAAGGGGAGTATTGTGTTGGAGCAGCCTTTTACACTGAGAACTTGAGTAATGCTGCTCATCTTCCTTGTGAGTTTCTGTGTTCACTGCAGAACTCTGTGTCTTTATTTTGTCTTTAAAGTATGCATTATGCATTCAAAGAAAAGTTATTGAAAACTATCTATCTATTGTCATTGTAGGAGAGCTCTGCGATGTACTGTGCAATCACACTCAAGTTTCACCCTGTTCTTTTATCCACTTTAGATTTATTACAATGGTTTAAACATAGCACTATCATTGGTTTACGGTGGATTCCAGGTCATGTTGGTGTAGGTGGCAATGAACTTGCCGCAACTTCAACAGCTGCTGTGACAACATTTCACCGAGGATAGAATCATCAGGTGCACCTTCCTAACAAGATGTCCACCATGTTCACCATACCCTGTGATTTTTGGCTTTAGGGTTACTTCAAAGGCATGTTTTATCGGGACAATATTCTTCACCTGGCAGATTTCAAGGACAACAGAATTGTACTGCATACACGAAACATCTCTACAGAACAATTGCATTCTGCTGTCAAACATGCTGTCACTCGGTAACAGCTTTTGGTCCTGCAGAACAGCCAACACATTAAACATTGTCTTTGACTATCCTTGGCAGCTCCCTGCAGCCTCACTTTCAGTGCTATTAACCACTTTTACATAATATTAGAAATGAATGAGCCCGGTAGGCAAGTGGGTATGGATGCTTGACTGCGAGTTGGAGGTGGCAGGTTTGATCCCTGGCCTCGGTGGAGGACAGGGATTTTTTTCACGCTCTATTCTCCTCCAAAGAAGTACTAGGGTTTACCCAGCCCTCTATTGAATGGGTACCAGGTTTCTTTCCCGGGGGTTAAAGGCATGCAGGCATCGGGCTGACCTCCCGACCCAAACTTAGTCCCATTGGTCACGGAATGCTGGGAGCCCTAACTCCCGCTACCCCAAGGACCACATAGGTCTGTAGTGGGACACTTTAACTTATGAAATGAATGAATAAAATCACTCAATAATACTTGGTATGCCATTGTTTATGGTTCCTTTCCTGTTGATACACCCATCTAGTTCATACTACTGTAATTGGTATCTTCAGGCAGCACCATATTTTCCAGTTGGCCATTTTTTGAACTAATTTTTTTTTTTTTATTGCAGAAATCTTTTCTCTGTGATCTGGAATATATACAGTCCTAGTCGGGCATTGTTTTGCTGCTCGTTCTGTTTCTATTGCTCTGTATAAGGATACTTTAATTTGAATCACCTTGTTTATTTAAATCATTACTTTGCCATCTTATAAGACAACTTACAAAATAATTGTCTGTTGTTTAATCATGTTTAATGTGTCTAATTTCCTTAGAATGATGTTTTTTTAATTAAGATGTTTTAATGATATTACAATATTAATATTCTAATAATATCGATTAAGAAAATGAAATAAAAATTCTAATGGAAGTAAGGTGCATTTTCTTCTTTTCTTTTTTAGGAGAATGAAGCTTAAAAGAATTTTTATGGTTCTCTGTGCTACAATCGCTCTGGGCATACTTGTAGGATATATCTTTCATGCATTGCTGCCAAAAAGAAAATGTCTGAAAATAATAATGGAGGAATAGCATAAAATAAACTTGAATTGATTGTAGTACAAAATAAATGGTGGGTTAAGAATGAAGAAATAGTCCATTTCTCAAAGCAATGGGAAAAAAAAAAGCAGAAAAGATAATTAGCACACCTCTCATTAAAAGTAACTGGGGACAGAATGAAGTAACATTTATATTCCTTCTCATTTAAAAGTTGATGCTTTTCACATTTATTCAGTTACAGTTTTTAACACCAATCCTATCCCCTCCTGTCGAAGCAGAATGCAATAATTAAATCTTGTTTAGAGATTAAAATGATAGTGGAATAGTTCTGTAATTTATATTATTAAAAGTCATAATGATCATTTCGATTAAACTTAATTTAAATAGAAAAGTTTTGTTAACTTTTGATGTGAAGGAAGAAATTAAGGATACGGATCTGTTAAGAATAAAAGTGTAGGATTATTTAGTAAATAAGTTATGGCAATATATTGTAACTAACGTTTTAGTACAAGGAACAAAATATTCTGAATAAATAATCGATCTCACTTGCTGTGAAAAAATATTCATAAAGATTTTTTTGTTAATGTAACATTGTACAGATCAGATATTGAACAATTTGTAAGACACACACAAATTTACTGTAGTTTGAAATTGGTATGAATTGAATTGAAAATATGAAATTATTGTCTAAATAAAATTTCCTGATAATAACTTAATTTTATGTAACTGGAGTCTATTTACATTTTTTTTTCTTATGTGACTTCAGCAAATATTTCACAGATATTGAAAATAGCAATTTTCAGATATATAGTAAAATTACCTAGAGATTTATATGAAAGAAATTTAAACTTTTCTATAATTCATCAAGTGGATTGCACTTAAAACTAACTACAGCAAGTGGCTTTAGATATTTCTATATATCTGAGAAGTTACATTAATATTAATTGCTCAGTACTATCTTCTGCCATTTCAGGCCTGCAAATAACTGAATTGTCATGTCAGACAAGACATACAGTGGTGGTCAAAATTATAAGGACAAGGGAAAAATCGCCAAACTTGGCTACAGTTGGCTGGAAAATCATGCAAATTTTATGTCTGGGAACCAATGTTAAATACAGCATTTTTAAATTAGTTTTTATGGAAATATATGGGAAATTCATATTCATAAAATGTATTTTGGATTTAGACAGCCATGTGATATGGACAAAATTATAAGGACAAAGCTATTTGTGTGTTCTAAAAAGCAAAATTTTCATGTTATTTGTTCTGCTCACGGCACTTCCAGAAGATGTAAAAGCGTAGTAAGCAATTGCGAACATCGTATTCTATTTTTTCAGTCATGCCACTAGGTACGAAACTTTCGGAGTTTGAGAAAGGGAAAGTGGTTGCTTTTAAAAGTTCAGGACTTACTGTACATCAAATTTCAACAAAGCTGAATAGATCGAGAACGGTTATTTATAATCTTCTTAAAAATCCCGGAAATTATGGACGGCAAAGACATACAGGTAGGCCATCTTCTAATTCTGTGCATGTGAAAAGAATGATAATAAGGCGAGCTTGCTCCAAAAAACAAACATCAACGGAAATTAAACGGGAATTAAACTTACGATGCAGTGTTCGAACTGTTCGACGTGTTTTACAAAAAGAAAAAAAGGTTCATTATGGAAAACTTAAGTCAAGACCTCCTCTTAAAAAAGTCCATAAGAGACTGAGGGTGTAGTTTGCCAAAAAATGCATTACTATGGAAAAAAGGGGGATGATGTTATCTTTTCCGATGAGAAAAAGTTCAATTTGGATGGACCAGATGGTTTTTGCTACTTCTAGTATGAGCTCCATAAAGAAAAAGAAATTTTCTTAAAGTGTAGATTTAGAGGTGGCCCAGTAATGATCTGGGGAGGTTTTGCAACTAGCATAACTACTCCAATAGTTTTTGTGCAGGGCAAAATGAATTCTGAGAGTTATGTTTATTTATTGGGCGATAATCTTTTACCAGAAGCACTGTTAATTACGAGTGGAGACTATTTGTTCCAGCAGAACAATGCCTCAGTACACGTTTCTCAAAATTCGAAAGCATGGTTTGATGCTAATTTGGCGAAACTACTTGACTGGCTGGCCAGAAGCCCAGATCTAAATCCAATGAAAAATCTGTGGCGTATACTGGCACACGAAGTATACAAAAATTGTATTCAGTATCAAAACAAGCAAGAACTTAAGTCCTCCATTGAAAAAGCTTGGAAAAAAATTTCTAAGAACGTTCTGAAGGAACTGTCAAACTCTATGGCGTCAAGACTGATAAAAGTGATTGAGAAGAAGGTGGAGATTATTAATTATTAGTGTGTTTCAGGCCAAAACATTCATTGTCTTTATAATATTGTCCAGTTTTTACAATGATATTTTTTGTTAAATATGACAAAACATTCATATTTTTTATTTTCCAATCTTTTGCATTCTACAATGATTTCTAGCCTAAAAAAGCATTTTATGTATACATTTCACTTTATTTACTTCAGAAAAAAAATTTTTTCTGTGCAATTTTCAGTTGTCCTTATAATTCTGACCACCACTGTACACTACATGACCAAAAGTATCTGAACACCCCTCTGGAGAAGTGGATGTAGCTGTTATCATGTGGTATGACATCATAGAATAAGATAAAAGTGGTCACCGCAGCATCGGGTGGTCATAAACAGGTATTAGACAGACAGTAAGTCAGCAGAACTGAGTGATTTCAAATGTGGAATGATCATTGGATGCCATCGGTGCAGCAAATCAGTTTGTGCAATATCAGCCTTGCTACATGTGCAGTGATTAACTGTAAGTGATGTCATTATAAAATGGAAACAACTGGGAATGATAACAGCAGAAAAGTGCAGTGGTATGCCTTTAAAGAAACTCACAGATAGCAGTTGTCGAACTTGAGGGTTCTGTGAGTTTCTGCTCAAGAGGGTAGCACAGAAGAATCGCAAGTTCCCATTGGCAGTGATCACTAGTGCATTCCAAACAGCTTCAGGTGTCATTGCTAGCACCAGGACTGTTTATTGGGAGTTGAAACACAAGTTTCCATGGTCATGCGGCCGCTCACAAGCCAACCTAAGCAAGGTGAATGCTTAATGGCAGTTGCAGCGGTACAAAGTGCACTGCCATTGGACTGTGGAGTAGTGGAAACAAGTACTTTGGAGTGATGAATCCTGCTACACAATCTGACAGTCTGATGTACATGTCTGGGTTTGGGGATGCCAGAAGAACACTTTCTACCCATTGTATTGTGCCAACTGTCAAGTTTGGTGGCGACGGTATCATGGTTTGGGGCTGTTTCTTGTGGTTCGGCTTGAGTCCCTTCTTTGAGCGGAAACATGAACGCTGAGATGTATGTAGACATTCTTGACAACTCTGCACTTCCACCCTCTGGCAACAGTTCAGGGAAGGACCGTTTCTGTATCAACAGGATAACTGGTCTGTCCACAGAGCGAAGGCTGTGCTGCTTTGGTTTGAACAGATGGGTGTTGAACTACAGGACAGACCTTTACAGAGCCCCGATCTGAATCCCTTAGAACACCTCTGGGAAGAATTGGAATGCAGATTACACACTAGGCCTAATCACCCTTCTTCAGTGGTCTGACTAACTGCAGCTTTCATGGATGAATGGAAGAAAATTCCTGCTCACATATTTCAAAAACTGGTGGAAAGTCTTCCCAGACGAGTGCAGGCTGTCATTGATGCTAAAGGTGGCCCGACATCCTATTAATATGTGCCACATGACTTATGATTGTATAACAGTTAGTGTCCGGATACTTTTGGTCATATATTGTATCATGCTAGCATTCCTGCTAATTTCAGTAATTTTGACAAACTTATAAACAAATCATTAGCGCCATCTGGTGTTTGACAGGTAAAATGACTGCTTTTTGTCGAAATTCGAGTCCCTTTTTAGCCCACTTCGCATTGGATTCCGCACCTAAGATTCATGTCATTTAATAAACACAATCTATAGATTCATTCTGCAAAGTTTCATTAAAATCTGAATTTTTAGAGTTCGAGAGGTTTCCTTGTTAGAACATTCGGGTGGTGTTTGCGGGCATACGTTCCACTGTGAATAAAGTTTGTTTTTTTATTTCTGACCTACCTTAAAGTTTATATAGGGAATTTTTAATCTATATATATATATACAAGGTGGGCATAAAAGAATGGTGGGTTTCAAAGACATGTAACATCGTTCGTGCTGGTGAAGAATTGTAATGCATGTGTAGTGTCGACATGCAGATGTTTCTGTTTATGCCCGCTTGATATCTGAAATAGGGATTTAGACACAGAAAGGTCAATAGGCACAACGTCCTTATCTGAGGGACCTTAACTGAGCCACCACATGCAGTAATTGAGTACCAGCATGATTCCCCTAAGATCAGTGTCTTTTGTGCTGTATCACACGTGAAATTGTATGTGCCTTTTTTTTTTTCTTAGATATATACATATATACAGGGTGTAAATGAATACTTGCTTTAAAACAAACTTCTGTGGTGTATAGGGTTGTGAAAATGAACACTTTTTGATAAGGAACATGGGTCCAGAAATGCACCAATTCCCTTTTACACACTGATTTATTCACTTCAGTAGTTTGAACAGTTTTGGCATGTTTTACTTAATGCAGGACAATAGATATAAATGCATATACCATTTGTTATTAGCACAACACACAATGATCATGTGCAATCAGTAAGCTTTATGTTGCACTCATTTGCTTGTTATTTTTGACTGAAGCTATTTTGAAGGACAAAATGACTGTGTTATGTTTGCTGACTACACCAACATTAATTTATGGCAGAGCAGCTTATCGGCTTAATGAAGAGCATTTTCCAAATTGTTGAATTCTCTCTTACATCACTTTTAGCAAATGTAACATAATTTTTTTTTTTTTTAAATAATCAGAACACATAAGAAGTTGCTGAACTTCCTCCATGCTGACTAGATTTGATTCCAATGGATTGTTTCCTGTGGGGCAACATAGAGAGATTAGTTTATGAAACACCTGTTGAATCGGAGGAACATTTGGTTGCACTTGTACACACCGTGGCATAAGACATCCAACAAGGCCAGGCATATGTCAGAGGCTGTATCAGAACATGCATTGAAGTTTATAGCCATCACTTTGAGCATCTCTTGTTAATATGATGTAAGGAAACACAAAAATAACCTCATAGATCTAAAAATTGCAACTTCATCTAATTCACCAACTGCACACTGGTAATATAAAATGCCAAACTGTGATTTTTAACTTCATAATTATACAAAAGCAAACAATGTCCTGTTATCGACAGTCTTTCAATCTCTCTCCATGAGCATTCACCACACCACTTTCACAACTTTTTATACAGATGGATCCAAAGGAGTGTCTTACATTGGAACAGCTCTTTATATTGAGAACTTCAGTAATGCTATTCATCTTCACCCCAGTTTTTTTGCTCGCATCTTTCGATCCTCCCCAAAGCCCTGTGAACCCTTTGTGGCACAGTGTGGTCTCACCATGAAGGCTTAGCCTGTTCAATCCATGTAGCACTGTCGGTTTCTGCTGGATTGCAGGTCACATTGGAATTGTTGGCAGTGGCTTACCAAAGGGGGGGGCGAAGGGGCGGTCCGCCTGGGATCTAGGGCCCCCACCTGGGAGGGGCCCCCATCAGCCAGCCTAGGGGGCCCCACCAAGCAGCTTATTTCCTTTTTTTTTTGGTTGTAAAAGCAAGACTAGGGGGCACCCTCCACACAAGATTTCCTTTTTTTTTGGTTGTAAAAGCAAGACTAGGGGGCCCCCTCCACACAAGATTTCCTTTTTTTTTTTGGGGGGGTTGTAAAAGCAAGTCTAGGGGGCCCCATCTACAACTCCCGCCCCGGGCCCCCAAAGGCGTTGGTACGCCACTGATTGTTGGCAATGGTCTCGTCAAATCTTTTGCCAAGTTGCCAGTAAAATGAATCTCTGTTCCCTCATTCCAACATTTATATAAGTATTCTTTCTATATAGGTCCTTTTTTTTTAGGGATTTCCTCACTCCAGAGAGTGAGGAAATCCCTAAAAAAAAAGGACCTTTATAGTATCATGTCTCACTCCAAACTATAAGTATTATTTCTTGAATGAAAGCTGCCTGGCAACAGCAGTGGAATCAGCTTCATAATAATAAACTTCAAACTACTTAGTCCTGATTTATCCTCTCCTAAAAATAGAAAGCGTTCTTCTAGCACATTTCTGAAACTAAACACTATATTAACACACCAATATTATACACTGCTTAAAAATCAGCCTCTCGTGTGCTACATGCAACATTGTTTTAACTAATCAATCATCATATTTTAGTTGAATGTTGTGCTTTTAAATCAGCATCATTATCACTGGTTTTATCCTATTTTTAAATTCAACATTCCATTTCACATTTCCTTGCTTTTAAATGACAGTGACCTTTTAGTATTCTCATAGGTCTTCAGATTCATTCATCTGAATGAATCGTTCACCATTTTAAAATGCCACCATTTTATAATTTTCAGATTTTTACTGGAAATTTTAATATGCTTTTATATAATTATTTTTTACATTGGCTTTACTTTTAGCCCTACTATTTTCTTGTTTTAGAGGTCCTTTATTTGTTAAAAAATTGTGTATGTTGTGCAACAGAAGGATATTTTTGATTTTATCTGTATTTATATTTTGACTTATATTTTTATTTTTTAGTTCACTTTCTATCTTGGTGCAGCTTAGCCATAGATGCGTTTGCACCAATAAAATCAAATAACCAACTTCTCAGATATTAAAAGTTTGGCCACAGAACTTATTACCCTTTCTGAAATTTTGTACTTATTGTTTTTTATTTTATAAATTTATTACAAATTCAATTGCAGAGCACAGCCACTTCAATCAAAGGGAGCATTACAAACACTATTGTTGCTCAAGATTATCTAAAATTGCTTGCTTACTTAATTTTAAATTGATGATTCTTATAAGTTCTAGTATCATACTTCTTCAATTCCCTTCTGCTTCTTAACATATTTGTAAAATAAATACTTCTTCAACGCCTCTTACTATATTAAAACATATTTTTAATCCGAATTTTCTGAAGATCTTTTTTCTTTCTTCCTTTTTCAAGTTTGTTGGTTATAATAATACATTTCCAGGTGATATCATTCACATACACATCTTAGACATAATTGTTAACAAACGTTTTTCTCCCTTAAATGCTACAAACATTTATTATTTCAATTAATTTTAATCACAATTGTTTGAGCTCCTCAATTAAATGCTACAAACACTTATTATTTCAATTAACTATAATCATAATTGTTTAAACTCTTCAATTATTATGCCTTTTTTGCTTTTGTTCATACAATTCCTTACCATTTCATTAGCCAAATATACAAAAACATTCTCTACCTCTAATCCTTTACTTCTATTAAAATTTATATTTCTGGTGTTTTTTATAATCCAGGCATGCCAAATTTCCGCGGAAACGCGGATTTCCGCTTTTTTCCTTTTTTGCAGATTCGCGGACTTCCGCTTTTTTCCTTTTATTTTTATTATTTTCCCTTTTTTGTTTCGTGGTACACCGTGTTTCCGAACGTTTTTATGCCCCTCCTCGTTGAATTCCTGAACTTTCAACTCATTGACTGGCGGGCGAGTCATGTGTATATTAACATTTGCAATATATTATGTGTAAATGAAATGTATATTACTCGACTTGCAAACAAATTTTGTCTTAAATTTTACCTCGCGCATAATTTCCTCTTTTTTACATTTTCCCCACTCTCATGCCTGATAATCAGACTTTCCAATAACTTCCTTGTTTTGCCATCTTTTTCTAACATTAAAATTTTTACTTCATCCTTAATCCAATGTCCTTTTTTACAACAATGATCTGCTACGTCTGATTTTTCTCTCTATTTTTAATGCAGTATATATGCTCCAGGGCCCTTTCCTGGGTCGTTCTTTTGCTTTCTCCAATATAAATTTTACCACAATTTTTGCATTCCAATTCATAAATTAATCCCATATTAGCTTTATTTTCATTTACATTATGGCATAAGATATTCTTCAATTTGTTGTTATATTCGAATGCTATCTGTATCTTAAATTTCTTACAATTTTTTTTTAAAACCCAACTATTATTATTTAAATAAGGGATTATTACTGTTTCTTTATTTTTGCTCTTATCCAATTCTTTAATCTTAAATTTATCATATTCATTTATTGCTTTATTTATAAATCTATTCTCATAATCATTTTTCTTCAAAATCCTCTTCATATTTTCTGTTCCTTTCTTAAAATCTGATTCACAACTTGAATTTCGATCTAATCTGTGGATGTAATTGTCAATAATATTCTTTTTTATCACAAATTTCAAATCTGGGCATAGTTTTATGATAAAAAAGAATATTATTGACATTAAAATGGGATAATTACAAATACGATAAAAGAAACCAAATTAAAAAACAATTAATTTCGGATGTAATTCAGGAAAAAATTATTCTAAATTTATAATTGTAATTAACTAACCTTTTTATTTATTTATTTATATATTTATTTATTTATTTTTTTTCATATCAAAATATCAGCACCTATACCACAGGTATACATTATATAAGTATACCATTATAAGTATACCATTATATAAGTATACCTAATAGGACTGCTAACATAAAAGAGAAAAAAATTTAAATAGTGAGTATCGTGTAAGGGCAGCCCAAAAGTTCATTGCCACTTCTCAGCTGTATTTCAGTACTGAATTTGAATTGTGTTGTAAAAGTATTCGGAGATGAAATTTTGGTTTATAATTTACATTAAAAAATTATAAGCAACACAAATAATCAAAACTAAATTCAATCATAAATATCTAAATTTTCATTTTAAAATGTTTGCACAATTGGCATTTTTTTAAAATTTGAAGATAAATTTTTTTTTTGGTACAAAGGTTCCAAATAAATAACAGTCAAAGGTAGGTTCCAAAGGTATTAGAAGTTTGAAGACTACTGTGTTAATTAGTAAAGCAAATTCTTTTACTTATAAATTTACCTTTGGTCCAGTCTCTTTTCCTATGATTTTCCTCCTGATTTGCAATTTAGCAGTACTAAAGTGATCATCTTTGTTGAACTGTTCCAAGGTGAAGGCATGATACTGAAAAGGTTAGGTTTTTGATAAAGGTGGAAAGTGCCATCTCCATCTGTCACACATTTTTCTAATTTGAGTTTTTTTCTTCTTCTTAAAGAACCTGTCCGATAGCTTTGCCCTTGAATACTTTAGTATTTTGACCTGCATAGATTATTGATCAATGAATCACGGATCATATGAGCAGCAATCAATGAAATCCAGATGGTATTGATAACACTGTACATTAAAAGTCAATATATCTCTCGTGGAGACCAGACAATGGATTCCAGTTTCATAAAGTGATATTGCTATGACAGGAACCATTGTTTGACAACTTTCCCATTATCATCCAGTTACGAGTGTTGCTTTTTAATTTTTTTTAACAATTTCTTGAAAATCTCAAGACATGAAGTCACACTGAGGGGTATAGACTGTAGACAGGTTATTGAAGTGCCTATCCCCAAATTTCTGCAATCTGCCTCAGAACTTGTGTGGTATGTGATCCTGTTTACACTGTAACTTCAGTGTCTGAAAGTGTTTCATTTGACCATACTCCAGGAAGAATATTTAAGTTATTGAGAATAGAGCCATGGTGGTTAAAGAAAAGGTGCTTTGTCTGTTCATGATTGTGCCTTGAATTTTTTTGGAGGGAGAAAGGTCAACATTCTAAGAAAAAGTATTTGAACGTGTGTCCTATTCCTACAGTTCCGAGATAAGAGCTATTTGTATATGTACTGTTTTTAATTTGGCAAGTGTAGTATCATCCTTCCTTCCTGCTGTAATGCACCATTGTCTGAAGCATGTGAATTGATGTGAAACATCAGTTGGCTGCTTTGACTGTTGATGCTAGTACCTGCCTAAGGAATTTGAAGATGCACTCAATATGAGGAACACGTCTTGTCTTGTGAGGCTCACAAGAGTTAAGTAATGCATTGATGTTGATGGAATTTTGAAAATTTATTATAAACTTTTAACAAATATGTCATTTGAACAATACAATATTAGAAATAGTTTGTAATATATCTATCAATAATTTTGCAACTGTACATTCAATTAGCTTTTTCTCTGAAACCATTCAAAATAGGACACATGTTCATATATTTTTTTTTTTAGAATGACTTAACAAGCTTGACCTCCTAGACCTTTCGTCGAGACACCTTGTATACATTACACATACAAAGATTTCAACATGTCCTACGATACTGAAATTTAATAGTCTACACTTTCCTAGTGAAGTGTACTTATATAAAAACTACAACCAAAATTTTGAAAAATTAAATCTAACTTAAATTTGCTTGTCCCATTTTTTGAAAGTGTTATGAAAATTCCCCACATGAAATTATACCAAAGTTTTGTTTTAAACAACAAATATTTTAATTTTGTAAACATATACATAAACATATATACAACTTGATAATTACAAATATATAAATATATGATTACAAAATTCAATAACAATATTGGTCCCATTTTTTTTTTTTTTTAATACACTGCGTAAGAAAGCATTACATAAGAATTAATACTGCTGAAAATTATCCCAAGGCACAGTAATGCAATATGATCACAGGCAACAACACACAATAGAATTAACAAAAGAAACAATTCTGAAACAAATATATTTTTATCATAAATAGATATTTCAACAACACCTGTTTGAATAAAATTGAGGTTTTTTTTTTTTTCTTTTTTTGTTCAACAGCTATTTTCTTTCAAATGACCAATCAGTCTACAGCCAATTCATCATCCTACATATTATTTGCAAATCTTCTCCCTCCAACCTAAAGGATCATTTCTGAAAATTGAAAGAAATTTAAAAATATCATTAATTTATGAATAACAAAAGATACTAAGAAAAAGTTATAATAAATGTATCTGACATTAAAGTTTAAAATCTCAAAACCCAGAGTATATAGTCATACCACACAATTTAAACAAAATGCTGTAAAGGATAAACTACACATAAAACCAGTAACCTCTACATTGGTGTTATAATCACAGTACTGTATCATTTGATACAGCTTGTAGTTATATTACAAAGGGATTTTGATCCAAATCCTTTGCTGAATAATTTGGCAATAAAGGCAAATTTTTGCAGTTCCCATACTACAAGTCATCTGGCAATTTGATTGTTATTAATTATACAAATGCAAGCAGACAGGCAAGTAGCATCTTGGTAGTAAATTATTATGGCTGCCCAGTCAAGTAGCCTAATTGATCGTTTAAATGGTTTTATCACAAACCATACGGCCTCTGCTCATTATAACATTCTTCAGCATTTGTTTCCTCTGTTTTATCCAAATTACTAATTTATGTCAATGAAAATACAATAGAATTCACACTTATTTTGTTTCATTACTTCTTTAACTTTTATTACTGTAGAAGAGCTAATAAACCTTCTCAATTCCACACATTGGATTTGAAGACAGATGTCATCTTTTCATATTGGGTTATTTGATATAATATAAGGTTATATAAGGTTTTATTTTCCTTATTTTCAAAAAGTGTGTAAGAGTTGAGGGTAAAAAAAAGCTATAATTTTCAACCAACAATCCTTTTAATCTTTAATAATAATAATAATAATAGTATTCAACTTACTTAATTTCTTGTGCTGTCAAAGCTTTCTTCTGTTTCAAAAATTCAGCAAATTCTGAAACTATTGGATCTCTGTTCATACTAGCAGCAGCTACAACCTTGCCATCCCTTAAGATGGGAAGAAAAAAAAAATATATAATTTTCTTGAATAAATTGCTGAAGTGGAAAAAAAATAAAAAATAATATTAACTTTGGAAAAGAGTTTTATGCATTTTTCCATAAATTGGCTTTTTGTGTTTGGAAATTACACAAAAAAATAAGTTTCAATGTTTTCCAATTGTGCATGTGAGTGTTTTTTTATGAATGTTTAATAATATGAATGTCAGACACAGTTAATTGCTGTTTTGCACTGTATGGGAGCTCCAAAATTAGACATCAACATTTCTGGAGCATATTTTTGATATGACAACCCAGAAAGGATCTTAAAATGGTTAGTGTAAGTGGCACAAAATCAACAAATATAAAAATATAATCTCAAAAGAAATATGAACAATAAAGGCAAATTGTAACTAAGTTACAAAGTGGAATAAAAATGAAAAGTAGATGGAAAAAAAAAATATAAATAAAACAAATAAAATAAAAATTTGAAAATTAAAAAAGAAATAAATTATAAACTTAAAAATAAATAAAATTTTTAAGAATCTTTGTTATGATTCCATATTTGAATGAATGTGTTTTTGTGTAAGTGCTTAAATTAAAAAGAGCAAAAGTTCATTAACAATTGCATTTTATTTTGAATTTCTAAATTACTTCAAATTTTGTGTCCAGTTTTATGTAGTTTTGTAATATAAGTTAATTTTGTTCTTATATTCTTACTATTTCAAAATTGCATTGATTAAATGAAATCTTTGAAACATGAAACTGAAGGTAAGATTGAGTTTTGCCATTCGATATATCTAGAAGATATCAGTAAATAAAAGTAAAGAAAGATCAAAACTTGTAGCTAATCTGCAGTTAAACATAGATCAGACAGGACAAGACAATCGTTTAGAAGCAGTGAAATATGGAAGTTGTGCTAAAATTAGAACAAACTGAAGGTACTGATAATGATTAAAAGCTATACACTCAATTAAAATATCAATACACAGGGAAGTACTACAAAACAGCAATTGTACATTGTACTTTCTTTGATGAATGTTTTTCAATTGGAACACACTGAAACTTAATTTTGTAGGTGACTTCTGAACACAAAAATCCAAGTTATGGAAAAGTGATTGTCCTGGAACAAAAACTATATGCAGAAACATTTTCCTCACCATGAATATCCCAACTGCAGGATGTTTACAACATTTATCAGTATCTACAGCAACATTTCTTTCCCAAACTGATACATTAGCCAGTATTGCCCTACTGCTGGAAATCTTAAAACACCTACATTTTGGCAACAACTGTTAAGAATTAAACTTAAATTGTCTCCCATATTGTATTGAGAAGCAGTTGAGGCCTGTAACATTAGATATAGTTCTTGTTAAGACTGATAAAAAGTGATAAACGAGGAGAATCAATATGAACTACTATGAGAGGTTGATTGCCTGGAAGGAAACCAGTGCCACTCCTTGATTAGTACCATTCTATCACTAACATTTATGGTGTTGTCTCATGTTTTGATAATTTCTATGAATTCATAGATATTTATTGCAATAAAAATTGTCAAATAATTTAGGATTTCTCCCATTCAAATGCATGTGGCCACTCGACTCCTGGATAACAGAGGCTGTGAACTTTTCGTTTTTGATATCACACTGGTGTCTACTGATGCAAAGCTTAATATATTATTTGGTCTGACCAATGAAATTTATTAAATATTGGATTTCCAAGCATCCAGGTCTTTAGGGCAGTGCTTCTCAACCCTTTTAACTTCACGACACACCAAACTTTATTGCTAAAATAGAATCCTTTGAAAAATATCAATGATTTGCCAATAAAATATAACATGAATATAAGTCTTATTTTTAAAACATTTAAAAATACCTGAAATATATTTTTAAAGCTGATTTGAACATGATTTATTATTTTATCATCCTTAATTGTTACAACAAAACAGAATGTAGTTCATATTTCTCTTTGTCCAGGTTATTTGATGTCTGATTTTATGTAGATGAGAGCATTTGGCTAGTATGAAGCTAAAATGTTAAATATAGATGCACTTTCAGAATTTTCTGGTGGCACACCCATTCTTCTCTCAAAATCTTCTCTCTTTAACTATCATGTCCTTTGCTTGTGTTTTAGCACAATCAATTCTTTAAGACCAACCTCCTCCCCCCTCCAAAAAAAAAACCAAGTCAGTGGTTTATTAAAGAAGTCAATACTCTTCTTGGTTATAGAATAGTCATCAAAGTTTCTACAAAAGTGTGAGCTATACTAGCAATCTGGATGAAACTGTTTTCCTCAAAAATAGATATTAATTCTGAACTGTTTTGAAAAAGACTCTGGAAATATTCACATCTTCTGAGACCAACTGCAATATATGTTAAATGGAAAAGAAAAAAATGTTTAGTAAGGAATGAAATAAATCATGATGATTTAATAATGACTTAAATCACTTTCAATCTTTTATTTTTTAAATATAAAAAAAGCTATTTAAATATGAAACAAAAATGATATACTTACTTAATAATAAAGGCTGCAAAACATAATTCATCTAATGTACCATCTATTATTACATCATCAATAGTTTTTGCATAACCTATAAATATAAATTTTATTCAATTATTCTACTGATAAGTTTTATTAATTGGAGTAAGCATGGTCTGCTTTACCATCTGAATTAAAATGTTAAATTATTAAAATTAGTATTTCTCCATCCATATGTTAGCATATAGTTTTGCCAAATGCCACTTTCCACCAAGTTTCATAAACTCCTTTTCTTAGTCTCTGTGAAAAAATCCTAATGGAGTCTAATCTAGTTGACACTACTCATAAATACCAGCACAGTATCCATCTAAATTTATAACAGGCGAAGCTCATATCTCTCAGACATGTTTGAGAGAGGAAGATTTTCAGGAACATATGAATGGATCAAATACTTAAATAAAATCATAAAAATTCTATCACAGTGTCTGGGGGAGTTTTGTGGATCAGCTAGTTGTATAATAAATTCAGGTTGATCAATTAACTGGCACAGAATGAGCTCAATGCAATCCAAGACCCATTTGAGAGTATCAAGTTGAAATTAACTACAACAGCATGCATGGTGTGTGTGTGTGTACAAATTGTTGGCATAGGAAGAGCACTAATGAATACCCAAAACAGTCGAGGAGCAATCAAGGAAGTCGAATGTGAAATCTTACGCAACTTGAAATTGTATATAAAACAAAAGGTGGATGGGAGGACCTCAAAGGTGCTCATTGATATGAAGAATAGATGGACTACGTAGAATGAGACAGTTGTTCTCATGTACAGCTGACTTGTTTTAACCAAATACCTCAAAAACAGAAGACATGCAGCAGAGATGAGACTCGTAACTGTTAATGGCTTCTAGATGGAAAGTAAGGTTTTTTATTTAAAGACAGAGGACGCAGATATAATGGTTATTTAGCCCCATGAAACTACAGTTTGCAGTGAGGGTTAGTTACATTTATTACAGAGGAAGAAAAACAGAAGAGCATATTATTCACAGGAAAAAGAAAATTTGTTTAAAGTATCAACACAGAAATCATGTTGCTGAAAAGCAACAGCAGACATCCATTTTGAAGATGATAATGATCTATAATAATTAACAAAACATTACGATCGAATAGCTTTGTGTTCTGTTGAACAATTCTTTGAAATGCTAGATGAAACACTTAAATCTAGAAAAAAGTGGGCATTACATCGAATCTGAAAGCAATCATGATGGTCTTTCCAGTGTACGATACACATCTAAAATCTTAAAATATAGAAGACAGATAGATGAAAGACATATTCAAAAGTAAAAAATTAATGAAGTATGCTGGAATGTAGAAAGTTTGGAACTTAATTTTTTAAATACATCAAGAAACTAAATTAGAAAAAAATTTGATCCTAAAAAGCTATAATATTTTAAGCATTGTATCAGCATCTTTTTTAAGTAACCTAAAGGGTGCATCTATAAAATGGAACCACTGTTATGGTCACAACCTTCCGAGCAACCACGCTGTCTATAAAACAAACCGGTTACTCCAGCCAACCAGCTACCGCGTCTATAAACACCAACTAGATTTCAGGTTGCAGTAACCGAGGTGACGTTTTTGCAACCGGCTGAAGAGGTGGGTATTCCATTCGTAGCAGCCGACACTTGAATCATAGCAGACGATTCACCCGCAGCAGACGATGCGATGTATCAAACTCAATTCCACAATTTTCTTTTTTAGACTTGCAATTTCGTTTCTATTAAATTTATTTTTTTTTATTTATTTTAGACTTGCAATTTCACTTCTATTAATTTTTTTTTAAAATTTATTTTAGACTTCCCATTTTGCTTCTATTAAATTTAATTTTTTTATTTATTTATTTATTATTTATTTTAGACTTGCAATTTCGCTTCTATTAAATTTAATTCTTTTTTCTTTTTAGACTTTATTTTTTGTAACTTCGTTCTGTTTCTTAAAAGAATAGTGAATATATTCCTACATCTCAATTTCAATGGCAGTGTGATTGCTTCATTAATGACAAGTAACTAAAAACAGTAACTATACTTTTATGCAACACAGACAAGTAAAAAAAAAAAAAAGAATAAAGAAAATTATTGGCCGTAATTTTTTTTTTAAGTTTGCCTCATGTATGGTGGGTGGTCTAACCCCCGACCGACAACCCCCTTTTATTTAGGGCATCTTTGTCGGGCACCGAAGTTTGCCGGCGGCGGTGGCCGGCTCTCTGCTGTGGACGGTGCGCCTTGTTCGGCAGGAGAGCCGGCGGTACCGGACTCCAGTCGCAGTGGCACGCAAACGGAGATATTCCGGTAGGTAGTGTCACGGCTTCATGGAACGGAACCATCGGCGTTGTATATGAAACAAAGAAGTAAAATAAAATATATCTTTTTTAATTTAATCGTCGAGTAAAAAGCAACTCTGTATTGTAAAATGCGTCCATTGTGTCGTCTGCTGGGAATGTTGTCGGCTGCTACTAAGGTTACAGTTTTTCTCTTGCGTAATTCTCAATTCTTGCTTTCTTTCTACCTACATTACTATACATTGATAACATAATAATCTTTTCATCTGACGAGAATGAGGAATCAGTACTATTCTCTTTCTAACAATGAATAAAGTTCTGATTCAACTTCTAACAACAAATCGGCAATCTTGGCAGCCATGTTTGAACACAACCATACCCCACGCAGTCTATAAAATGAAGGTATGGGGAATAGCCAGGCTCCTATGTCAGAGCAACCTGTTACATCACAACCGTAACTGGAGTGCTTGTAACTGATACCGTGGTTCCATTTTATACACACACCCAAAGTCAGCCAGGTTGGAGAAAAGCCAGCAAACCAGACCTGGACTGACTTCTAAAAAAGTTGTCAATTGTGAAAGAGATAAAACATGGTGAATGTTTTGTGAATAATTCACTATCATATTTAATTGTGGGCTTTATGTAAATGTTATATGTTTAGCTTAGTATTTCTTGGGAACTTACACATGTAATTCCACTTAATCTTTTTAGCAAGGTGTCGGACTTGTTTTTCACTTTTTCAATTATATTGTTTATATAGTACCCCCAATTTAATTTATTGATGGATTCCTAAATAACAAGTATTGCCCGATTTTGTTAGAGGTTTACCTTTCTAATAGTAGTTTACAATTGTTGGATTTCTGTTTCAGACTAAAAAATTGATAGCATGTTTTATTTATAATAATGTGCATGTTATTCTTTTCTGACCATACTTATAATAGTCTTAGAGCTTCATTAATTTGATTCTGGAGAATTAATTGTTGTCCTTTTTTGTTTTTGGTTTTAGTCCAAATGATATCGTCTGCAAATAAGCAAGTAGATATTCCATCTACTAATTTTAAAATTTGTGGGAGGCCATTTATGTAAATATTAAAAAGAATAGTACTGGTGACTGCACCTTGTGGTAAGCTAGGTTTAGTTTGTTTATATGTTGAATTATTATTTTTATACTTTGTGGAAATCCATCTTTGATTCAAAAATCTTTTGAACCATTCAAGCATTTTACTGTTCATATTCAGATTCTTTAATTTAAAGTCCTCCTAGCGAAAGAATGACTCTGACCTTGAACTACAACAATGATCTCTTAATCATTCCAGGACTGAAGTTTGTATAGAGAAACTATTCACAATCGCCAATCAGAAGCCAAGCACTTTCCCGCCATAAACACTGACATATACAATCGATTCAAATTCTACTATTGCGACATCTGGTGGCCACGGTCGTTCTTTGGTTTGCCCGATAGTAGTTACAAGTTTACTTCTCCATATTGTATCATATGCTCATTTAAAGTCAGTGAATACTGCCAGAACACTTTCATGTTGAATGCACTTTTTATCTCTTAGGTAATTCAGGTAATCTGATGGGATGCAGACCTATTTTTGTTCCAAAGCCAGCTTGTTTGTTAGCTAGCAAATTTAACTAATTTAGTTGAACTAAATAAATTTAAGTTTAGTTTAGTAAATTTTAACCATCCTGGAAAAAAAAAAAAAAAAAAAACAAACAAACAATATTTTAAGATCAGTAACAGGAGCTGTGAAAACAACACCAATTACAGCCCTCCAACTTTATACTCAATAGACCAATTGTTAAAGAAATAAAAACAGGCAGCTAAGGCCTATAAAGTTCCTAAAAATTAAATCTTTACCTGATATAACATGGGCTAAACAGCCTCCAACTCTACAAAAAATTAAAACACAAATTGATATAATAAAAATAAATTATGAGTATCTGGAAAATTTAAATCTACCAACACAAGTTGACACCCTCCTCCATAAACCGTTTAGACTATAGAACTTAACAATATATAGTTCGATTTTCATCTAAAAGCTAAGAAGGAAGATTTTTTTTACCACAAGAACTAAAACAACTGACAATAGCTACTATAGAAAGTAGATTCCCTAGACACAATGGTTACATATCTCTACAGATAGCTCTCTAATTAACAAAGAAGAAAATGCAGGTATTGGAATTTATTTAATCTTAATTTTCTCACTACACATCAATAGGTCAGTTTAAATAAAACTCCGATGCTGAGATAGAAGCAATTCTACTAGCAATGGAACAAATGGAACAACTTATCTATAGACCTAACAAATTCAAAAACGCAGTTTTCTTGGTAGATTCAAAATCAGGAATACAAGCATTAGCATCTAACAAAAGCCCAGTTGCAAAACAAATTCTAGAAGAAAGAAATTTAATAAAACTACTGGAATTTTATCCAAACAAATACAATTTCAGTGGAACCCTTCACATATTTACTTATTCGGAAATGATAAAGCTGATTATTTAGCAAAAAAAAAGAACTAAACTTTATCGTTATAATAAATCCATCAGCATTAATACACTTAAACGAGTCATCAAAACAAAAACTGAAACAAAAATAAATGAATCAATTGTCTGAAAACAAAAAATGGGCAAACATAGATAAGACCTGGAAAGAAAACAGTACTAAACCTCGAAAAGAAGCTGTTGTCTTATTCAGACTAAATTCAGGACATGACTGCCATGCCGCTCACCTACAGAAAATTAAAAAGTTTTAATTCAGCCATATGTATTTTATGTAATTTACCAGGATCAACTATGGATGAAGATCATCTTCTTGTTTGTTTTGAAACTAAATAAGAATTTCCAAACTTCAAAAAGCATAAATGGTGTATATTGGGAAGCACAGTACCAAATGGGTTAAAAATACCCAACTTGTACAGCCATTGGATACATGTTTTGTGAATAATATAGCCATGGCTTGAATGATTATTTGATATAAAACACTGAACTATTGATGCTGGCATGAATGGGGATATATTTGGTACATTGACACTAGGGATAGAATCAGATCACTGTAACGTTTGAATTACAAAAACAAATCCAGGGCTGCAATTAACAGTAGTAACACTTGCAACAGGAGCTGCAATACTGTAATCACCATTGGCAATTATTATTGCAATATTGCCAAGACAAGTCAGTATCTTGAACCACACAGGTGAGGTTCTAAGTATTTCCTGGTTGTGCAGCAGAAATAAGAAAGAGATTGCCTGAATGAAAATGAGAAGCTAAAGTAGAATGATTTCAAAATATATCCTGAAGAGTAATGAAATAAGCAGAATTCTGTTGAACTGCCTAGAGTTGTTGAGTGGTCTAAGTCAGTAGTTTTCAGACTTCTGCATTTCATACATCAGTGAAGGGGGTGGGGATGCCAAACATTTTATTATAGATACAAAGTAATATACAGCTATTAAATACATGTAGTCTTATGAAATGATTGCATTATGCATGTTTTCTCACGTCGCCAAAGTGTGGCTAAATTTATCACACATGGGTATTTAGGAACCATCATTTGTTTATTTGAGTGGTTGATCTGGCAACTTTGCTACCACTGGAGATGTCTTGGCTGTATTTTTCTTTCTTCTGTGCCTGTATCTTTTCTTGGATACAAAGTAGACAGTCTATCATAGTGTACCTTTGGCAATACTTATTCTTTGATTAAGCTGAAGGCACATAGATAAAAACCTAGACACTGGGTTTAAAAATAAAAAATATATCCTGTTGCAACTACAACTGAGGTAAAAACTTTTGCTATCAGCATAAAGTTGCACAAAAGAAGATTGAGGGATCTGAATATGAACTATATGGGTGCAGTTGGTATGCTATTAAAAGGGACTACTAGATGACATTTCTAAAACTCTGAAAAGATTGGGGATAGGCATAGGTAACATTTTACAAAACAGTATGCTATTATATAGACAATACATTACCTGTATATCTCATACTGGTTTCAAACAACTGAGTCCAGAAGAAAGGTACACTTTCAATCTCCACCTTTTTGTTCAACATATTTTTTCCTGCAATATTACCTATATCAGAAAGAAAAAAAAATCAATCATGATATTTTGAACTTATGTAAATTTCTTAAAAGGGTGAGAGGGGAGAGCAAAATATCTTGGCACTGTACTTTACATTGTAAAATTATATAAAAGAATTTAGGTTACGACTCTCAACTTGATCCAGGAAGAAAGCAATGACTACTTGTATGGAAGTTATGCTGCTGGAGCTTGTAGCATCCCAAATGCTGCTGCTGATGGCCGCACCCTTGCTTTCAACAGTGTCCTAGTACAACCGTGCCATTCAAGACCTTGCTCACTCTGATATTAAGTCGATTGTGTCGGGAAGGTTGCAATACTTCCCCGATAGTCAGACCACCTGTCCTCTGTCGCTTACCCAAATTTCACAATTACGAATGAATGCTGTTACATGTGAACTGCAGCTTGCAAATCTTTAGGCCACCTCCAGTGTGAATTGCACTTCAGAAATGGTGGAATCCAAGTTTCCCATAATGGCAATGTTATCTGAGAAAAGCAGTACCAATTGCTTGTTTGGATCATTCTGAGGAAAATCAACATTGGACGGAGTCAGCATCCGCATTTACATCTGAACCAGGTCAAGGTTATGGAATATGTTGCAGCCAAGTGAGCCAAGCAAGCTTTTACTTTCTCACATGTGGGTCCTTCACTAGGTTCACCGAAAGGAGTTTCATTTATTATACCCTTTCCCCCCGAATGCCACAGGGTATATGCAAATACAAGTTCTCTCTTATTTTGTATCTGTTAGTCCTCTTACACGAATTACATTAAGATAAAAAAATCCAGGGGGGGGGGATTGCTCCATGTGGGCACCCATGGGACTACATATTATTTTGAATAGGTTATGAAATTTTAATTTTTGATGAAAGTCCTTTTTTCAGCAGCATTATCATTAGTTCATATTATAGTGACTTGGGGACTATTGTCTTAAAAGTACACTGAAATTAAATATATGCAATAGAAATTCCTAATTTGGAACAAGGTAGACGAATCATAAGAAAACAATAATATTCAGGCGTCAAAAATCTCAAGATTTTGTTAACAGTGGCGAAATGTCTGTTTATTAATCTTAAAACTTCTGCAAATTACAGTAAATGCTAAGACTTGCTAAAACTAGTTACTTTCACTTAAATTACAAAAACTACTAAATATTAGTTACAGAAATAGTCATTTTTATTATTAATTTTCAGAATGCTGTTTTCTGAATCAAACCTAGCTGGAACAGAAATAATACCAAACCCAAACTCACATTAACAAGAGAACAAATGAGTTGATATATACCCAAAATTAAATATTGGATATTACTTTTATGCTTGGGAAAGTGCCTCGAAAATACTCGTCTAAAAAACAGATCACTCACTATCACAATTTTCTACAGAAAATCTCTGAACTATTCATATGCTGTAATGTAAAAGATATTGAGGGAAAGTTTCAAACAGAAATTTGTTATAACTTTGTTGACCTGATGAACTAATGCAAAATATTCTAGACAAAATATTTTCAATTTTTTGTATTATAATTAACTCATTACATCAAAAGGATTCAATAAAAAGTTAGAATTAGCTTTCAACCAGTCTACAGCACAATTATAATAGAAATGGAAGCATGCCTGTAAGTAGCATCTCACATTATTCAATTTCTGTAAATAATATTTCTGAGATATGCAAAAAGTTCTATCCAATTACTTTATTCTTAACTTCAACCAAGAATAAATTCCTATATTGGAGTTAGCTACCTGGTTTATTAACCAAAATTCAACTTAAGTGCTTCAATTAAATAAAAACTGAGCAATTTAAGGGCATTATAAATAGCTTAATTAGAAAGCAAAACAAATCAGGCAAACAATATACACTGACGTATATTACAGAGCAACATCACAGGGCTTGGACTCCACAAGCTCTCTGGAGTACTCTATAGTGTACTCTATAGTATAGCCTGCTCAACAGAGATCCACAATTCTCTATAATATTTTCTGGTGGTAGAACCCTGGCACTGGCAGTACAATGAACTGCATCCCACATGTGTTCGTTCTATTGGGTTAAAATTCAGTGAATGACTAGACCCACTCATGATGCCATGATTTGGTGACTTTGGACCTGTGCTGTGGGGTATTGTCCTGCTGAAAGAGCTTCTGAGCGAATGCATAACGTAAATGGATGCAAATGGGCTGCAAGGATGGTTACGTAGAGTCCACCGGTCAATGATGGCTGCAAATGTATCAGGATCCTAATGCATGCCAGCTGAAAACACCCCACATACAGAGCCACTGCCACCCTGAACTGCCTCCTGTTGGCATGCAGGCTCTATTACTTCATGGGGATTCCTCCACATAATTAATCGTCTGCCTGAAACAGTTGGAATCATGACTTGTCAGATCAGGCTACATGTTTCCAGTTGTCTTGCATCCAATGGTGATGTTCATGAGCCAGGCAAGGCACAGAGCCCTGAGCTGTCAGATCAGCCATGGAACTAAGTGGGCTGTCTGCTCCTATACTCCATAGAAGAAAGAGAACATTGTACTGTCTAAACTCTGATATTAGGCATGGCCCTGGCCTTGAATTGCTCTGTTATCTGCTACAATGTCGCATACTGGTCGAATATTACAATGTATGCCACACAACACTATCCACATCATTCAGTTTTTTGTCAGTTGCAATGATGTCACACATTGAATGTCTTCCATGATGTTATGCAGACACCTTTGAAATTGTTGCACGAGAAAATCCAAATTTTGTGTCGATTTCAGATGTGAGTGACTCATCTCTAGTACCTACTGTCATGCTTTGTTCAACGTAGCATAAATTGTGATATGCTGCCATCGTTAATACAAATTATTCAACAATTGATTGCAGATATATCCGCCTTTATATGTACTTTAATTGCGGAAGATATCATTTAATGTAAGGTTTCGTGGCGTATACTGGAAATGGAAGCGAGTGTGTAGATTTTTCTGATAGTAAGCAAGAGTAACATAGTAACATAAATTTTAATTGAAATTAATGTATTTAATCTACCTTGTTTATGAGCCATCTGCCAATGAGAAATATTAACAACTTCATTATTAACTATGAACAATGGGAAAGCAGCAGCATCACCAGCACAGTATACATCGTCAAGATTGGTTTTCATATTCTATGAAAGAAAAATAATAAATTAATTTCATAGCTTATATATACAGAAGAATGGAATAAAAAGAGATTTATAAATATCAATGGGTGAGGACAAGTATTTGCTAAGTGACATTCCAGAATAGCTGTTCACAGTCTTTGGCGATTATCAGCTAGGAATAGTTACTTGTAAACAGCAAGGTCTCAGAACAGATTGTAGGAACAATTGTGGGAATTAATTTGGGAACCTCCTAAACTAAAATAAGCAACAATAAATTCACAATAAAAGCTAAGAATACAGACACATGAATTTTTTTTAACCTATCTTTTATTGTGAATTGGTTGTTAAGGTAGTGTTTGTTGTGCTGCTCCAAAGCACTGACTGCAACCCATGTAGGGGGGAAATTTGTGCTGCCTCTAACCACCCTTTCTGTTGCCGCCCTTTGCCACAGGATATTTTCTTCCTTCAACTATGGGGTTGCAAAATAATTCGCTTAACAGGGAACATGGGCAGAAGAAAGTATATCACAATTTGTTAAATTTCTTAATTTTTTTTCCCTTAAACCTATAAAGCTCAGAAAACACTTTTTCTGTAGTTAATTGAGAAATGTTATTTGTTGATTTAATTGCATTTTTTGGTGTTATTTACGTTTTGGAGATATTTGATGATTTTTGGAGTGTTTTCCTGCTTGCACTTAAAAGCTGCCTGTCTGACAGTCGAAACAAGATTGGCTCAATTCAGCATTGGCTCAATTGATAAAGTGCTAGGCTGCAGAGCTAGAGGTTGCTGGTTCGAGTTGGTTAACTGACAATTTTTTTTTTTTTAATCCATGTCTTATATGCTAATGCAGTTTCTTTTTTTTTAATTTTCTTCTTTTTTTTTTTTTACCTTCCTTTTTGCTTCTGCTTCTTTATTTCTTTTTCTTATTTTTTCTAGTAGACAGAAATAAAAATAAAATTAAAAATATATAAATCTATTAACTTTTATAATTTAAGTTATTTTCAGTTTAGAAAAATAAAATCTTCATATGTCATAAGGGTAAACTAGAGGCTCGAGGCAAAGCAGCCGGTTAGGATATCTGAAGATGGCCAAGGACTGATACAAAAGGCAGAAGGGAGGGCTAAACGAATGCTGGAAGGTATTATGATAGAGGTGCAATAAAGTTGTACCGAAAGAAAACAGCCAGGGACAGGCACCTGTTGAATAAGATAAACAAAGGAGAAGTAATAATGATATAAAATTATTTGTATTAATTGTAAATTTCAAATAGTAAGCTTAGAAATTTTTCTCTCTTTCTTCAATTACTTCCAATTTTAATAATAATAAAAAAGAAAAAAAAAAAAAAGAGGATAGTTTTGTTGTTACTGGAAAAGGAGAATACAAGAAAAAAAAAAATATATATTGATATGCAGATTTTATTTTTCTAAACTGAAAGTAACTTAAAAAGCTAATAGATTTATTATTTTTATTTCTGCCTACAAACAAACAAAACTCCTTTAGCCAAGAAACAAAAAACAAAAAAAAAAAAAAAAAAAAAGAAAAATTAAAAAAAAGAAAAAAAAAAATGCATTAGCATATAAGACATGGATTAAAAAAAAAAAAAAAATACACAGGTAGCTGACTTGAACCAACAACCTCTAGCTCTGCAGCCCAGCACTTTATCAATTGAGCCAGCACTGAACTTCCTGTTTTGACTGTCAGACAGGAAGCTTTTAAGCACAAGTGGGAAAAACACTCCAAAAATCATCAAATATATCCAGAATGCTTGAGTGTTGGACCCTAAAACCTGGTATATTTCTGAAGTACTTCATAAGTACTTTCATCTCCCAAAACACAAAAATGTGTTTCGTACAACTTGTGACCTCTCCTTGCTATTGTAAAATAAATAGATGGGTAGTTTTACAAGAATTGGGTAACTTGATGAAGCTTAGCCATAACTAATCTAAAAACTGACATTATAAGTTATTCATCATTAAATTAAAAAGATAACTGTCCTTTCTTTTTGATTATATAAGTTAAAAATAGTTTCTTATAAAATAATATTGTCAAAATCTCCACTTTCTAAATAAAACGTCAGTCCCCTGGCGTGAAGCCACTACAAAAATCAGGACATCGATGTTTATATTTTCGAAATTATCTAAAATAACTTACTTTATTATCTTTAAATAAGTTATGAAATACTTTTAAAATATTACTAAATGAAATGATTAGTAAAAATAAGTAAAAAACATTCCTAAATCTTTACTTAAAACCCACGTGCTCAGTTTCGCTCGTCAGTTCCCTGTCGTTATTGAAATTCGAAAAATCGGAGTATTTAATAGCACTTCAAAGTTGAGACCAATCTGCTTTTAAACATTACCCGTGAAATTAACTACAGCAACTGCTTGCTACAGGGTAGCCCTTTTGGAATCAAGTGAGAGCGGCGTGGTTGTGGTGTGAACGCGTGTCGGAGCCAGTCAAAATGTCAGTCCACTGGCAAGTAATTTCACGATTATTTACCACCAATTTTTTTTTAATATTTTTATGCCTAAAAGATTATCATGAAATGTTCTAATGTGGCAAGCAATAAAGCTGATATCTGTAATCGTTTGAAAGATACATTTATTTTTCACTGAATACGTCAGCCCCCTGCCTAGAAAGGCGACAGGGAACTGATGGCTATCAAAATAATGAAAAAATAACTAGATACAATTGGTTAAAAATCTTTCAAATCATTAAATTGAATAATAATTTTGGTCTAAGATTGGAAAACTATATAAAATATAAATTATTCAGTCAATTGGGAAAAATTAATTCTGAAACACTAAAAAGTAATAAAAAGCTTAAAACGTTATTAATTGCTGACGTAATTGATGAGAATGTTACTCTAAATTTTTAACTTTTAACTTTTGTTAAGTTTCTTTTGTATTAGATAATTAACAAAGTTAATTAATCTACAGTTAATAATTATAAATTAATCTATCAGTACCTATAGTACAGGTATTCTTATTTTTTGGTAACAATTTCCATTATATCAAAGCTTGCAGTTGTAATCCATGCAGTTATTATTATTATTATTACTATTACTATTGACAATCTAATTCTATTTGTAATCTTTTAGTACAAGTGCGAATGCCAATGTTCTTAATTATTTGTAATTGTTCTGACAAACATTACGGGATTGTTTTTAAACTTTTTTTTTTTTTTTAAATATGTAAGAGACAAAGTTATTTTATGTACCAAAAATTACTGATTATGATGTTGTTTTAATGAATTTCAGGATTTTAATGATTTTAATGATTTAAAGCATTTCTATTTTCAATAAAACGTATTTTTTCGTCAGTCCCCTGGTCTACCCGTCTGTCCCCTGGAGGCAATTTTCAGAAAAACTGAAATAACTTCGAAAATACTGAATAAAGTGACTGTTCCTTTCTGGAACAGTACATTGATTATATTTCCCACCTACTCTATGTTAAAACACATTATTTAAAATAAATAAAGAATTGGCACGTTTTCCTCCAAAAAGTTACCCAATTCTTGCAGAACTACCCAGATAAATAAATTCTACTATAAATGATTTTTTTTAACAGGATTCTAATTTCTTTTAGTATTAGAATTTTGTCTTCTTCAATACTTAGTAATCAAAAATTACATTGACCATGCTTTTAATGAAATTTTTATATCTGATGATTCATTTTTATTTAGTTAAATATGCAATTATTTATACTATAATTAAGGAATCTGTAAAAACCTTATATAATATATATGTCTTCCAATAATCAAATAATGAAGGACAATATTTATGGATTAATATTTTTTTTTTAATTTTCCTTTTTAATTATTAAAAGTTAATTTAGTATTTTTTTCGAAGTTTATAATTCTATTTATAAACATTAAAAAGTAATATAATAACTTTTTTATCTATATGCTATTTAAAAAAAGATGAATGCATATTCCTTTAAAGTACATACTTTTTTTTCCAGTATTTATACATATAACTCTCGGATAGGGAAAAATTTCAATTCAGAGGAATGGGTTAATAATCTTCTCAATGTTTGTTGCTTAATTACTGATACAAGGGGATAAAAGACCCAAAATCATAGGGTGTAAAACAAAATTAGAATTTTTCAAATCACACAGTTGGCAATCCCAATGTCATGGACATGAATTCTCATGAATGAGTGGAAAAAAAAAATCGAAAATTACAAATGGATTTTTCAAAAATAAATAATTAAATTATTAAAATAGTATTTTGATTGAACATAAGCGATTAAAATAAAAAAGCAAAATCTATAGTTTATTCAATTTAAGATTTTTATAAAAGTTAAACATTTATTTTGCATTTTTAGTTTTATTTCTTAGGATTTCTCCATAAATAAATATACCACCTAAGTATTTTTTTAAAAATTTTACTAGCATTGATTTTAATTGTGCATTAGATGTTAATGATTTTCTTTTTTAATTTAATTATAATTAAAAAAAATCAGGAAACAAAATATTTTCTACTTTTATATGATTAAATTAATCATAATAAAATATTGATGTGATATAATTGATTAAAATACAAAAGTTAAATATGAGGGGTTCGGGTGTAAACCATGGTAAGTAACAAATGACTTGGTTTGAAATAAAGCATTATTTAGTTTTACATCCTGAAAGGACACATGCATTACTTTTTAAATGTTATCTGTTAATTCAGATGTTATGAAGTATCAAGATAACAGTAAAGAAATTACCTCTTGGTAAATATATTTTTTTTCTATAAAAGTAAATTAATTAAGCTGCATTACAGTTACCATAGTTAACATGCATACATTTGTTCAATTATCATTGTATGCATGTAAACATAACAGTATTACATCACTATCAATATTGAAACAATATAATAATGTTAATGAATATTATTGAATGGAGGAATATTATTTATTAACTTCATTATAAATTCACATATTAATAAAAATAATCCATAAGTCCAGGAAAAAATCCCCACAGTTGTATTGTCTTACGTTTTGAGTTCTTTTTATTAACTTTTTATTAAACTGAAAAACACAAAGTATCATGTCTTGGTGTTACATAATTATTCTACATAGGTCTACAACACTTATCGTTGACTGTATCATGGCAGTCATTACAGAGCAAGTCTCAGTACCAAATTCAAATGATTCTTTTGTAAACAGATGTCATGTGTTATAAATGTACTCACTAATTTTTCTGTACAGGCTTCAAATTCTTATAGAAGTTGTGATATGATGCGGTATCCATGGGAGACATGATAGTACATTTATGTACAACTTTTCACTATAGTGGTGTAAAACATGACAATATCATGTAAATGATGGCATCTGCAGTAGATAACATAGTTTACATGCAGTAGTAATTTGAGGTTTCATAGAAATTGAACTTACCGTAGTATCACTTTCTACTGGTTTTATTCCTTGTTTGACTGCTGGTAGATATTCTGGGTCCTTATCAGAGTTGAACACCACTTCACTTCCACTGCTTTCACCATCGCGTCTCCCAAAATCTTCAATGGTGTTCAGCACCTCATCAACAGAAAGGCATGGCTTGGCCGCCATCACATACCATAGTGTACATGCAGCAAGCGGTAGTTACCATAGATACAAACATTCGCCATGCTGCCATCATTTTTGGATACTTCGTGCACTAGATTGTTCAGTATATCATTTACCATACTATACGTGCAATAACTCGATTTTGATCAAAATGTCACTTACCAGTTTACACTCGAACCCTTCATATATAGTTTATTAAAATATCTCATATATATTAACTGAACATATTGTTTTAACTGTAAACAATTTAAAATAATTTGTTTTCATCTACAAGTCTCTCTCTCTCTCCTCTGTTTGCTGCTGCTGCAAATTATTTGATACATTTATTTTTAGAATATAATATTAATATTTGTTTACCCCTTTCATCATTAGAAATTCAATTAGTTTTAACAAAAATCATTTTAGAAACCATATTTTTTTCTTCCTAGATTCTATTTACCAGGTAGAATATTCTATTCTCTGTATTTTTATATACCTTGTTTACTGTTATATAGCCTTTTGGATTCATGGCTAATTTGGACCCTTTGGCAAAATCTGTATTTGGAACAGCTCCTGTGTAAATATTACAAAGGAAAAATATTTTAATCTATTAAAAAACTAACAAACAATAAATATAAATTAAAACATTTCATTCATTTCATTGTGAAAGCAATCAGGTGAGACTTAAGATGTTGTACATATTGTATAAAATAAAAATCATCTTTTGGCATAATGTTTTAAAAAAAGCATGAAAAAGCAAAGGTAATTGTTTTACTTAAATAAAACATTTGCTTATCACTTAAGATTCTACATATACATCCATTCATCTTGTGATTATAAAAGTATAAAAATATGAACATCAATAAAAAAATTACAGTACAGTAAAATTTTAATTATTCATTATGCTAAGGGAATGGGATACTACATCAGAATAAATATGCTAATGCAGAAACAAGCAATACTAATATTAACTATCATGAAAAGTAGAATTAAAAGTTAATAATTTATTCACGTGTCTTTGTTTGTTATTAGTTATCTGAAACAATAACAGGCAAAGTATATTGTGTATTTTGATTTATATATTTCAAAATAAGTGCATAGTTCTAATTATTTATACATATGTAATAACTGCCAACTGTATTACTGTCAAAAGCTATCAGAACAAGACTGAGTGTATGCAGACTGGAGAAGCAGAATAATGAACAGAACTGTTGCTAATTCAGATATATATTAGGTTGGAATCCCTAAAATATCGGTTTGGAGTGAATTCAAAAACTGCTTTTGAGTGTTGGGTACAATTTCGTTATTCAAAATAGCATCTATACAATTTTGCCAATGCTGTCTTAAGTTATAAATTACTTTCTTGTACATATCCATGGTTTGGCGTTGGAGGAATCATTCAATGTCCTTTTTGAGATCACAATCTTGGAGGTATTTCTTGCCCTTCAGGAAGTTGTTCATATGTCTGAATAGGTGAAAATCTGTTGGCGAAAGATCTGATGAATAAGGAGGCAAAATCTCATATCTAAGTTTGTGAAGTTTCCTGTGGGTCTGTTTTGCTGTATGCAATCTTGCATTATCGTGAAGCAAAATGGGACCTTTTCAATTAACCAGTGTAGACTGTATCTTTCCTAGCTTCTGGTGCATTTCAGTCAATTCTGACATGTACACCTCTGCTATAATAGACTGTCCTCAGGGAAGAAAGTTCCAATGAAAAATTCCAGCCTTGGACTAGCAAACATTCAAAAGAATTTTTTTATGAGTGAAGAGCAGTTTAGGAGGCTGCCGGTGGCTCATTTTTATCCAGTCAAAATGACGAGTGCTTCCTATTGTCTTACATTATCCACTTTTCATTGCAGGTTACAATTCTGTTCAAGAAAGGCTCTTTTTCTTTGCGAAGATGGAGTAATGAACAAATTTTGTAAAGCGTAGCCTTGTTTCCTTCTGTGAGTTTATGGAGTACCCCCTCTTGTACATCTTCCGGACTTGCACTTCTTCCAGGTGAAGTAAAATTGTTGTGTGAGATACCCCTAGTTTCTCAGTCATCTCCCATGAACTTTGATGTGGGTTAGACTCTATCAGTTCTTTCACCTCCTTGGCTGAGACCACTTTTTCATGGCGTTTTCTAGGAGCATTCTTTATGTTGTAATTTCCATCACGGAATTTTTGGAAGCAATGCTGCACTGTCCTTTTGCTTACATGGTCTTCACCAAAAACACTACATGTATTTCCCTTCGCTTCAGCTGCTGCTCAGCCTCGTAATAAGAACTCATAAAGCATCACTTGTCGAATGTCCAATGTCTCCATATTTTGATTCAACTCACAAAACTGGACACAGAATATAGAAAGAACCTCATGATCAGTGGATACCAAATGCAGTAGGGGTGATCCTTCAACTGACATGACTACACACCTAAAGCATGCTTTAAGTACTTCCCTAGAAGTGGTGATATTTGCTGGTCAACCAAACCAACATTAGGGTTTCCAACCTAATACAAATGTGTAATTCGAGTAAAGTTTTCAGTAATTGAAATTATACTGAAGGATATTTTGCTGTTAAAGTCTGGTTTATCATTTTGCATTTAATGCAAAAAATTAAGCTTTCTAATTTTATTAATTTGGTAAATTTTAAGGCTATAAAAATAAAAACCTTAGAGGTGTAAAAATTAAAAATAAAAAGCAATCCCTATAGGGTAAAGTGACCAAATGTCGGCCACATACTACAAATAACCAGAAAATAAAAGATCTGATGACTTAGTTTATATGATTGAAACAAATTTTTAGATTTATTGTGATTTTAATGAAATAAAGAACTATGGCATTACAAAAAATACCTATTATTAAGTTAACTATGCATTAATTACTATAACCTTACAATGTGACCAAATGTCGGCCAGGATGCCTTAAAGTCGGCCAGGGGATGACCAAATGTTGGCCACTTAAAAATATGCATCAGTTAAACATTGCTGTTCACAGGAATTTATTTAAAAAAAATCTCATTTTAACATTTAGAATACACATTTACGTAAAAAATATTATGAAAATGTTTATTTTCTTCTCCTTGTTAGATTTTGGGAGTTTTCTTTCTTCTTCAACTCTCGTTTCTGTTGCTGTTTTTCGCTTTCTCTTTTTTTAGTTGTTCAGATTTCTCTTTCTTCAAAGCAGCTGCTCTTTTTTTTATTTGTAGCTCTTCCTTTTCTTTCTTTTCTTTTATCTTCATTTCATAATTTATACCATATCTGATGTTAATATAAAATGTTTATTGTAAGTAATTTATTGTATTTATTGTAACCTAATTTCATCCATGGTACGAAAGTGTTTTCTGAAATTTATAAAACTTAATATGTTTAATAATACAATTCTTTGCTCTGATCGTTTCAATGTGCAATAGCTTAGCCTACAGTGGAAATATTGCAGTAATAGATGAAAAGAAATTAATTTTCCTATGCATTTTCTAGCCAAATTGTCCTTCTCCATCCCATAATTTCCTTGGCAGTTAAAAGGACGTTATTACTAATATTTCCCTTTTTTTTAAAGCTATTTTATGGCTATGCCTCTGTGAATTCGGAAAAAAACTAGGGATTTCCTAGTTATGTCGTGAGATCTAGGCTAGGCGTTGATAGAAATGTAAACCTTGGATACTAGCCTCTATTTAAATACATCACATTATTTTTTTATTGTAAAATTAATTTCTTTTCAGCCTACGTATATTCTTATATTCGAAAAGAAGTATAGGCCTAATCATCCTTTTAATAGGAAAAAACTGTACGTACAGATGTTGGTCGGTCAGTGTGTTTGTGAGTCATCCCAGTAGTGCTATAGACAAAGTATTTAGCAAGAAACAAAATACAAGGTGGCACCACCAACATTTCTGTGTCGTCCCAACAACCCTATTCTTTATGTGGATGGACATATTTTAGGGCAGGAGGTTAACATATAATGACGCTATATTGACTCACATACCTTATTGACTCTTCAAGCATATTTCGAAACTAACCTCTAAATATGGATAATTACTTGCTTGCAAGAAGTACCATGATTCAAAATACATATGTTGTTTTATTGCTTAGTCATCAGTCAAATTAACTGATAACTTGGGATGTTATGGAGGTCATGGCTTTCAAAAAATGAGCTTAGAACATCGTTTTCAATCTTGGGTTTTTGAAAAATGTCACGGTATTTCAAGAATGTGGAATCTGTTTTGCTTCTGTGAATATTTCACGGGTTACCACTAGTCTTTAATAAGTAAGATAGGTGTTTATATTTTTTTACTAAACTGTTAAGTAGGCTAAGCTACATGCTAACAAATAAATAATGGCCGACATTTGGTCAATAGCTGGCCGACATTTGGACCATCCATGGCCGACATTAGGGCAACTTGCAATAGGAAAATAAAATGTAAATACTGAAGCGCTTTAAGGTAATAAATACTAATTACTTAGGAAATAACGTTAAAATATCAGCTGAGTGTTTGCTAATATCAAAATCATACAAAAAACATGAAAACGAAGAATGTCTTTGGCTTGGAGAAAATGAATTCTCAACTTTGCAATCTGAAGAATCTCGCCAAAACAATCGTTTCCCGCAACAATCAATCTCACGTTTTTCGATGAGAGCTTAAAGTAAATGGCAACAACTGGAGATGACAATTGAAACTAAGATAGGATGATAGTCCAAAGATGTAAAAATCGTGTAAAACGAAAAAAAACAAAGCTAGACCCCTATGTGTTTCTTAAAATATAAAAAAAAATTGGTGGCCAACATTTGGGCACCGGCCGACATTTGGTCACTTTACCCTAAATATAAAGCGCACACATCACACATTTTTTTTTCAGGACACATTGTCAGTTATAGAGTGACAGCTAAGTGGTGCAATGTAATGAATTTTCCAAAAGCAGATACAAGGCTGAAACTTCAAAAAAATTACTTCCCTTTAATGGCATGAAAAATATTGCAGTATTAAAAAGCAGTTTAACTACTTACTGAGCTACAACTAATCATCCATTGACATATTTAATTCTGAACAGCAATTCAACCAAATATACTTATTTCTGAAGATATGAATTATCACCATAAAACCAATATTTTGCAGCTATCTTGTTAAGATGAAAGCACATTAGTGAGACTGCATTCTAAAAGAGAATTTAAATAGCAAAAAAATTATGTAATGATCACTCACCTATACCAATTAAACAAACATCAGCAGGTAACTTCTCACCATTGGTCAAAGTTACTTCCTTTAAGATATCATCCTCTCCAGTAAATTCAGAAATGCTCAGTTCTGTACAAAATCTGACATTTCTATCTTCATACAACTGAAACAGGCAAACTATCCACGATCAGTTCTATTGTGCATTTCAAATAACTTCATTATAAAAAATAATTAAAGCAGCAAATTTTAAATACCATAATAATATTGAAATAAAATTTATGATTTTAAAGTAAGCAGAAAACAATATATGATTCAATGATGATTTCCCTTTCAAAATTAATTAATTTATTCCAAATACAATAATTCACATGTTTGGAACTGATTCTAAACCGTTCTCTATATTGCAGCTAAAATCAACAACTTAATATTTTAATTATTGTTAAAATATTCCTTCTATTCTTGCTTCCTAAATAAATTCACATGTGATGTTATAATTTGCAAATTAAGACAAACTGCTATCTTGAAAAGATTTTTGAGAATAACATTCTTGTATTAATTCTACATCTCTTAAAACAACTGAATATGTGAATAATTTTAACTACTTTCAGTATGTAAGAAATAATATTTAGAATAAAGTCTACAATAAATAAAAGACTATAATAACTATTTTTTTTTTTCAAATTTTTTTTAGGGAATTATTAAATGTGTATTTTTGAAAGTTATTTTATTATTTCAAAAAAAAAAACCCTGCAAAAGTAGAAGCTACGAAGTTTTTAAGAAATGTCATGGGTGTCAACAGTTTGATATTAATGTATGTTGGATGTAATATACAGTGGTGGTCAGAATTATAAGGACAACTGAAAATTGCACAGAAAAAAATTATTTGTGAAGTAAATAAAGTGAAATGTATATATTTAATGCCTTGTTATGCTAGAAATCATTGTAGAATGCAAAACATTAGAAAATGCAAAATTTGAATGTTTTGCCATATTTAACAAAAAAATGTCATTGTAAAAACTGGACAAAATTATAAGGACAATGAATGTTTTGGCCTGAAACACACTAATAATTAATAATCTCCCCCTTCTTCTCAATCACTTTTATCAGTCTTGATGTCAGAGTTTGACAGTTCCTTCAGAACGTTTTTAGAAATTTTTTTTCAAGCTTTTTCGATGGAGGACAAAGTTCTTGCTTATTTTGATATTGAATACCATTTTTGTATACTTCGTGTGCCAGAATACCCCACAGATTTTCCATTGGATTTAGATCTGGGCTTCTGGCCGGCAAGTCAAGTAGTTTCACAAAATTAGCATCAAACCATGCTTTCGAAGTTTGCGAAACGTGTACTGAGGCATTGTCCTGCTGGAACAAATAGTCTCCACTCGTAATTAACAGTGCTTCTGGTAAAAGATTATTGCCCAATATATAAATATAACTCTCAGAATTCATTTTGCCCTGCACAAAAACTATTGTAGTAGTTCCGCCAGTTGCGAAACCTCCCCAGACCAGCCACTGAGCCACCTCTAAATCTATGGTTTGCGAAAATTTCTTTTTCTTTACGGAGATCATACCAGAAGTAGTGAAAACCATCTGGTCTATCCAAATTAAACTTTTTCTCATCAGAAAAGATAACATCATCGCACTTCTTTTTCCATAGTAATGCATTTTTTGGCAAACTCCATCCTCAGTCTCTTATGAACTTTTGTAAGAGGTGGTCATGACATAAGTTTCCCATAACGAACCTTTTTTTCTTTTTGTAAAACATGTCGAGTTTAATTCCTGTTTAATTTCTGTTGATGTTTGTTTTTTGGAGCAAGCTCGCCTTATTATCATTCTTTTCACATGCACAGAAACAGAAGATGGCCTACCTATATGTCTTTGCCGTCCATATTTTTCGGGATTTTTAAGAAAATTATAAATAACCGTTCTCGATCTATTCAGCTTTGTCGAAATTTGATGTACAGTAAGTCCTGAACTTTTAAAAGCAACCACTTTCCCTTTCTAAAACTCCGAAAGTTTCGTACCTAGTGGCATGACTGAAAAAATAAGAATACGACATTCGCAATCTCTTACTATGCATTTATATCGTCTGGTAGTGCCGTGTACAGAACAAAAAACATGCAAATTTTGCTTTTTAGAACACACAAATAGTATTGTCCTTATAATTTTGTCCATATCACAGGGCTGTCTAAATCCAAAATACATTTTATGAATATGAATTTCCCATATATTTCCATAAAAACTAATAAAAAATGCTGTATTTATCGTTGGTTTCCAGCCATAAAATTTGCATAATTTTCCGGCC
>JAFIDM010009631.1:76791086-76840014 GCA_023159025.1 Thereuonema tuberculata | reverse complement strand
AAGTCAAAATTTTGCTTGCTTCATAAAACTTTTGAACTTCCTGCTAGCAACAGGGGAGATAATAGTTAAAATCAACAGGATAAAAATAAATAAATTTACAACTTAATAATGTATTTTTTTTTTTTTGCTTCAATGATTTAATATTTTCCCCTGAGCATTGTTATGCAATTTTTCATAGTGATTAAATATTAAGGAGTTAAACTGAAATTTAATACACATTTTTGATTTCAAATAACAATTTAAATAAGGAAACCTTCGTATAGTTCCATTAGATTGTTAAATAATTAATGACAATTATTAAACATTTTATGGGGCAACTGAATAATATGCAAGGAAGCAAATATTGTGATTATTGTATGCTATATACACTTTCGTGCAGCTAAATCGACTCACCCCTTCAGAGCGCACAAAAAGGCGTATATTTTTTAAATGGCTTAACCGATTTTCAAAAAATATTTTTTTATTGAAAGCCTAATGTTTTCACTTTACAATCGCACCATTATCATTAACATCTGTACAATGTTTTCCAAATGGATGTGATCTGAACGTAAGCGTAGCAAAATGCAGTCTGAACGGAATTCACCAGTTGCGCGCCGCACTCCCCTATAAAATCCCACGTGGACCGATATTTCTTATCAGTCGCTTATCAGATGTTCATCTGTACACATCTCTGCAAGTTTAATTCATTGTTTTCACAAACCCATGGATACTACGCCAGAAGACGCCACACAAGTTGTTGCTTTGTTGCAAGCAGGCCACAGTCAACGAGAAGTCGCTCGTCAACCAAACTTGAGTCAATCTGCTGTCTCAAGAGTATTCAGAAGTTTTAGGAAACTGGTACCTTCACTCGGAGACCACATACTGGCCGATTCACATCTGAGAGGGACGATCGCTTTATCGTTTCAACTTCACTGTGAAATCGCCATCTCACGGGCGTCGATCTGCAACAGGAGCTGAGACCAGTTCATGGAGAAGCTGTTAGTCAATGGACAGTCAGAAGATGCTTGAAGGAAGCCAACCTCACTCCAAGACGGCCCGCTAGAGGCCCAAAATTGACCGTAAGTCACCGCACAGCATGACTCGAATTTGCTCGGGAACACCTCAATTGGAGCATCGAGCAATGGCGGTCCGTCCTATTCACTGATGAGAGCAGAATGTGTCTCCATGGTAAAGATAGGAGAGGCCGGGTCTACCGGCGTCCAGGAGAGCGATTTTCACAGTGCTGTTTTGCTGAAACAGTCTCGTACGGCGGCGGTTCCTGCATGATGTGGGCTGGCATATCTCGAGGGAAAAACAGATCTTGTTTTCATACCTGGTGGAGGCCGGAGGGGGGGGTCTGACTGCTCGACGATACATTGAGGACATTCTCCTGGATCGTGTTGTGCCCTACGCAGGATATATCGGGGAAGACTTCATGTTGGTGCATGACAATGCCCGGTGTCATTCAGCACGAACCACTTGGCAATTCATAGAGGAGGTTGGTCTCGAGACGATGGAGTGGCCAGCCCTCAGTCCCGACATGAATCCGATTGAGCATTTGTGGGAGGAGCACAAACGGAGGGTCCGAGCCAGAAATGTGGCACCGTCTAATAAAAACGAGCTCAAAGATTGCACTGGAGGAGGAGTGGAATGGGATCCACCAAGACTTTGTCAAAACCTTAATAGGGTCTATTAGGAACCGCATGCAAGCCGTCGTACATTCAAGGTGAGGCAATACCAAGTATTGATTAATAAAAGTTTCCTTGTTTTGCTTGAATTTTTTGTTGTAATTTAATTTTAAGTATCCCCAATTTTTTTTCCTAAGCATGCATTTTGGTTGTGTTTTCATTCAAAATGCATTATAAAACAAAATATTGTACAGATTTTAATGATAATGGTGTCATTGTAAAGTAAAAACATTAGGCTTTCAAAAAAAAAAAATGTTTTTTGAAAATCGGTTAAGCCATTTAAAAAATATACGCCTTTTTGTGCGCTCTGAAGGGGTGAGTCGATTTAGCTGCACGGAAATATTTTAATTATGACAACAGAAAATTTTTAAATGTAACTGTTTAAGTTTAGTGAAATCCTATGTGAAAATTTCAATAAATAATTAGGAAAATGAAGAGAGGAAGCCAGATATTTTTTTTTTTTTTATATTTAATCCATCAAACATCTATACATATGTTTGATTACATATACTTGCTAAATAATTGGCATATGCAGCTTTTTTAAGTCTGTCATTAAATAATTTATTAACTGATATTATAGAGCACGGTTCAGAGGAAGAACAAATTTTCATATAATCTTGATAGGAAATCAGAACTTCCAAAAATAAAGCAAAACTAGTAAAATCTTAAAAACCGAAAGCATTTTATAAAAAAAAAATCATTATGGTAAAGCCAACTTACAGGAAATGTACACTATATGGCCAAAAGTACCTGGACACCCATCCAACAAAGTCGATCGGGCAGGTTAGGAGGTTTGATGCATCATCGGACACTATAAAAGCATAGGTGGGGGCTTGGGCAGTCATAATTCTGTTCCCAATAAAATGAATAAGTAAGGAAAGCTCAGTGACTTCAAACTTGGCGTGATAATTGGATGCTACCGGTGTAGGAAATCGGTTCATGAAATTGCAGACATGCTGCACATACCGAAATCAACTGTGAGTGATGTAATTGTAAAATGAAGACATCGAGACAGTGAAACGACAGCTGCACAAAGTGGTAGACCAAGAAAACTGACTGATCATAGTCATTGAACCCTGAAGAGAGTTGGGATGCAAAATTGCAAGTCTCCATTGTTAGTGATGATGACGTTCCAACATGCGTCGGGCATTGTTGCTAGCAGCAGGACTGTTTGCCGAGAGCTCAACTATTTTTTAGTTGAGAGCAGTTGCAGTCGTGCAGAGCGGTTTACAATGGTGCAGAGTTTACCGCCATTGAACTATGGAGGAGTGGAAAAAAGTTCTGTGGAGTGATGAATCTCGCTTCAAGATCTGGCAGTCTTGATGGATGCATGTGGGTTTGGCAGATGCTCAGTGAACACTTCTTATCCTACTGCATTGTGCCAAAGTTCGGTGGTGGCATAATGGTGTAGGGGTGTTTTTCGTGGTTCGGTCTGGGTCCCCATAGTTCCTGTGACAGGCAACATGAACTCTGCGATGTATTGGGCCATTCTGGACAACACTGCCCACCCAACTCTGTGGCAACAGTTTGGGGAAGGCGCGTTTCTCTTCCAGCAGGATAACTGTCCCGTACACACATTGAAGCTTGTGTGGCTGTGGTTTGACAACGTGGGTGTTCCACAATTCCACTGGCCATCTCAGAGCCCCAATCTCAACCCCACTGAACATCTGTAGGACGAAATAAAATGCAGATTACGTGCCCAACCACATCATCCATCTTCTGTGGCCGGACTCACTTCAGCTGTCAAGGCCACCTTTAAGTCCACCTATCAAAACCTGATGGAAAGTCTTTCCAGACGTGTACAGGCTGTCATTGATGCAAAAAGGGAGACCAACATCATATTAATACGTGCCTCAGGAGCCTTCGTGTCCCGACCACGAGGTGTCTGGATACTTTTGGCCATGTATTGTAAATAGTATCAGAATTAAGCTAAATCAAAATATATAATTAAGTGATTTTTATTAATCAAAATAATTACCAGGAGCTATTTAAGTCTTATGTTAGCATTCAGTGGGGGGGGGGGGGGCAGAAGGGGTTCAAGCTTTTTTTTTTGGTAACTAGAGGGGGGAGGGGATTAGAGCAATGATTCCATAAGATAGACAAACACGTTTTTTCCTCAGTATTTCATGTATAATTTTATATTTAATTTGGTTACATTTTAATTCAGGAATGAATATCATGTATCCCTAATATGTTATTTAAATTTGTAAGATAATTTACAATTATTAAACTAAGAATTAATAAAATTTAAAATTTTGACTGTTTTAATTTATCGTTCAGTGGTATTTACTGTTAATGATTTGGCAAATCTTATGTAAGCACAAAGGGTGGGGAGGAAGGAAAGGCATCTGCTAATTTTTTGCTTACATGGGACCTAAAAGTACTAAAAATGTGCTTACAAAATACTTGAATGACGCATCATTGGTCTTATCCCCCTCCCAATATAGAAGTTTTTAATCCCACTTTGAAAAAACTTTGTACACCTAGAATCTAAACATTTTTGAACAACATTTCAATAGGTACTCAAGTTGAGGTTTTTCTGAAGCAGGAATCAATTGAAATGCTTGAACAAGTGGAAATCAGTTGGCAAGAGGTCTGGAGAATAAGGTAGATAAGGAAGTGTCTCAAACTTGATCTCACAAATTTTTGGCAAGTCATTCATTCTACATATGTACAGCAACATTGTACAGAAGTAGAACTCCTTTTTGATGACCAAAAAACATAGTTTTTAGCCAATTTTTGCCACATTACATTCAATTCTTAGCAATACTTTTCTGCGTTGATTAATTCATTATTGTCAAAGAGCATTCATGTGGACCAAATTCCTCCATTATCCAGTTTTGGCACACATTTCAAGGCTTCAAATTTCTCCAATCACTGTGCCATACATATAGTGTCGTTTATCACATAGGACCATTTTGTCATTATAGATTATTATTAGGAATATGATTCATTGCCATTTCTTAAAAGCAGAGTTATTACAATTTTTATATTATGTTTTTTGTTCTTGCTACTCAATTGATGGACAACATTTGAAAAATTGACTCAAAAGATCTTTAGCTACCTGTCCAGTTGTTTAATAAGGTTCAGTTTCAATGACAAATATTTTGCATCAATGTAACAAAAGAGACAGGTTCTCCATTCCCCAACCAAACAAACGAGACATTTAAAAGTATCAAAACATAGGACTAGCATAATGCATGATATCTTTGAAAATTTAAAATATTAACACTTGATGACTAGGACATTATTCCCGATTTTGTTTCCATAATTTTATGGCAACTTAAGTTAGATAATAAAAAAAAAAAATTAAAGAATAAAAAACTTTAACATGTAACATTAAATTGAGGAATGCTTTGATATAAAAAATAAAATTAGTTTACATGGTTTTCACAACGCAAAATGACTGAATTGAATCCACCAATGGATTAAAGGGGATAGCGGCAGAGGGAGCAATTGTGGAATGAATAGTATAACCAGCTTGGGCTATACAGCAGGACAAGCTTCTCTCCAAGGTATCATCCCTTGGATGATGTCTTGGATTCGTCCCCCTCTCACAAAAGGTCACTAATCCGTCACTCATTGAATCAAATTCAACTCGTGAAGTAGGAAGGGTTCCAAAAAACCTATGACAATTCCTTTCACATAGAATTGGCTAAGTCTCATTTGAAAAATTAAGTTATTAAAATATAAGTAAGATCAAAGAAATAAAAGAGAAATACTGAATATATATTTATATCTACTCAAATAAGCAATGGCAGCTTCGTATTGGAATCATAGTCAAGCACACTTTTAACCCAAAATGGCTAAAAAGTAAGAAATTACCTTTTTAAGTCTAGCAGCAATTTCTTGTCCAAAGATATGCTGGAAAGGAAGAACAGCAGTTCCAACCACTGTCACAGACTGTGCTCTGTCTACTAAATATGCTGCACATTCCATACCTAAATTGAAAAAAAAGATCAAATAGCATCATTAACATGATAGGATAAAAATGGTTATTAGAAAAAAGTTTAGTTCATTTATTCCAACAGATATCGCATAAGCAAACAAATATTTGGCTTTCCTATTCAGAATATGGATGCTAAACTCGCTTAGTTCAATTAAAAAATAAATATAAATTCACACACTGCCCAAAATTAAAACTTTTCCATAAAGGATTAGTGTTATGGTGATGAAACATTTTACTTCTTAAAGGTTGATGGCAAACTGAAAAAAAGCAGAAATTGTTCAAGGGAAGCAGATGTTGGGGACGAATAACAGCGTTTCAACAGTTATTCTTATTGAAGGTGACCAATCAACAGTTTTACTTTAAAGAAAACATTGGCTCCAATGACCATTCTGTGACAAAATAAAAAAAAAAATAAAAAAAATCAGAGTACCATGAAAGAAGTTTCATTCACTTTGAATGAAACTCAGTGTGAAACTAACTTTTCCCATTAGATATGCAAATGATTAAAGTTATTAGTCAAGAAACTTCACCATCACCTCCACAACTCAATGAAAGTGCCAATCTTGTGGTCCATGTAAGAGTCCTAAGAATCTCACTATACACATTCTGCTTCAGTTGCATTCACATCAGTTTACCATCAGTAATACCTCAATGACGAGCTCGAAGACCTTACGAGCAACTGCAGAATTTCGAGAAAGGCTGCATCACGGGACTGCAAAAGCCAGCTGGTCATGATGAATCACTCGCCATCTGGGCTGTAAGAAGCCCAGATGGCGAGTGATGCTTCAGTAAGAAGATTGTTGTGCGAGGGCACTCATTCACATCGCCAAGGCTCTGGTCGGCCCAACAGCACCACTGCTATAGATTAATCAGTTTGTTGTGAGACAAGCCCCAATTTTCCAACAGCTTCACTCTTTACCATCCAGAGATTTGGCATCCTGTATCAGTATCAATCAGTATCTATCTGCACCATTACTAGACGAATTGAAGATACCGGACTTCATTCCCGTCACACCTTATACGGTATGCCTTTCACAACCAAACAATGGAGGTTCCGTCTCAAGTGTTCACATGCCGGAGAGATATGGTCTGCTCTCAAAGGGTCTCATTGTGTTTAGTGGTGAGTCCTGCTGCCACCTTGCAGTAGATGATCATTCATCAGCATGTGGATAAGGACTGGACAAACTCTCAAATTATAGCAATATTGTCAATAGGCACACAATCATTACAGCTGGTTTAATGGTTTGTGCAGATGCTTCTTATAACAGCAGTCCTTTCCATAGCAATTTGAAGAACTTTAAATACACAGCAGTGTGCAGCAGATCCTACAATGTTGTTTTGATCATGTCACATCTGCCAAAAGAAATTTTTCAACAGGATAATGTACATCCACACACAATATGTAGTTTCCCAGCAGTGCCTCCAAGCAATTCAAACCCTTCCTTGGCCACCCAGGTTCCCAGATCTGTCCCCATCGAGCTTGTCTGGGACATGTCAAGAAGTCAACTGCATCCATCATCAAAAATCTGGCATTTGGAGCAGCAGTTGCAGCAAGCTTGGAGTGATCTGCCACAAGACAACATCAGGACTTTGTTTCACTCCATGCCAAGCCTGCATAGCAGCAGAGGCAGCTGAACGCAGTACTAACAATGTAACAACGATGTTGCTATTTATCAATGAAAATTTGTATTTCAACTGTGAAACTTTAAGCAGTTCCAATTCTCTTCATCCAAATGGCACTTACAAAGTTTCAATCAAACTGGACACTTCATTCATGGTGTTTTGATTTTTTATGTCAAATAGATTTGGAACGAAAGCGAAAAACCTTGTAAAGACAAATCTCATAAGTACCTAAATCACTTGTTTATTTTTATATTTTTTTTTGACTGATATGAAAGCTTATGCATTTTTTCCCTTTATGTAGTACTTCAGAAGTGAAGGTAAATTAGTCGTTAAAATAAAAAGCTTAGATATTGAAAAACTATCTTTTACAATGCTCTTTTATAGTAATAATTATCATTAAATGAAAATACATTCAACTAATTTTGAGCATTTCCTCATTCAAAAGTAAATTATTCAGTTGCTTAACCTAAAACTATGACAGTCACTTAAACAATAATTCTATAATAAATTCACAATATGAGTAACATTATTCAATTATATGTTTTAAATTTTTATTTTAACATTACTAACCAATGAAAGAAAGTCCCAAGATGATAACATCTTTCCCTGCTGCTGCTTCAGCTATTTTGTTTGCATCCTCTGGTGTTCTAAGCGTGAATACATTGTTCAGCTTACTTCCAGGAACATCTAGAGGTTTTGGCCTAAACATAAAGATTAATATTTACCAAGGGGAAGAAAGAAAGAAAGAAAGAAAGAAAGAAAGAAAGAAAGAAAGAAAGAAAGAAAGAAAAAAAGAAAGAAAGAAAAAAAGAAAGAAAGAAAAGAGACAAGTGTGTCTTTTAAAATGCACAGTTTTCCCCCAAGTCTTAATAAATATTTGTAATTGCATTAATAATGAGAATCAAAAGTTAAACAAGGTAGGGAAAGCGATTAGTAAACTAATCACAATGCTGCACAACGTCTTCTGATAATTGATATTGCTTTAATTTCCTTGTGTTTATTTCCAATAAATGCAACAATTGTTTGCACCTCTATAATGCAGCTGTACAACAATCACTATAAATGTGATTGTTGCGAATGCAAAAGGCACAATTGTTGCAATTGTTGTGCTTGATGAGATTTTAATAGCAAGTTTCTCAAGACAACTAAACAGAAATAGTAACAGCAAACTCAAACAAGACTAGCAAAAGTTGGTATGATCTTTGTTAGAATCTATACTTTATAATTTTAATTTCTCTGGAGACAGAAAGTAGCCTAAGATAAAATGGCTTATGTTGGATTTATATAATAATATAATTTGGAGGGGATAACAATTAAGGAAGAATTAGTTGTGAATGATATGCACAGTGACATACGTAAAATTAAACCAGAAGTTCATGAAAGAAATGTCTATATTTATTTTTAAATTATATCAGCTGAATATAAACAATAGACATTTTCCATTTTTTGAAAAAAAAGTTCTGAAGTTGCTTAAATCTGATTAATTTTAATCATATAAAAGGACAGCTAAACTGGTTAGTAAATAATACCCACTGTTAAAAAAAGCACTGTTTCAGCTCTACAGGAATTTTTGTCACAATTTCTCAAATATTATGGAAAATTCATATATAAAAATTACAGTGTCTTTTATCCTTAAAAAATGCAGCCAATTTTCAAGATGATCTGTCCAGAGGTTCAAAAGTATATTAAGAAAGGAGAGACACACACACATTGAATGATTTGATGAGCTTCACTTTCCTAGGAAATAGACGAATAAGAATTTTAGAAATGTAAGTGAAATATATGTTTAAGATTGGCCGCTACTAGGTCTGTGCTGAATAAATGCCTAAAGGGGTTGGTTCAAGTTAACTTTAATGCTATTTCTAAAAATAATTTTTTGCACTTGCATCTCTTCTTTTAAAGCCCTTCAATTATATTTTACAAATGCAATAAACGACCATTGATATATGCCAGTTAATGGTGAATAACATACATAATAACATCCTGTCAAATGTTTTAAAAGATCAATAGGAATACTATAGAGTATAGACCTAAGGTCCCCCCTGTCCCCCCCTTTTTTTTTTAAAAAAAAAAAACAACAACTTAAAAGAGTTTCTTTCCTAGAATAAGGGAACATTGGGGCCTTTGAAACCAGAAGAATTAATTTTTATTTACTTCCTGCGTAATTATAATGTCCCTTTTAAATTTATACAAAGCATATTTCTGCAAAGTTGTTAGTCATGATTTTAGAGAGTAACAGACATTCATGATAGTTCACCTTCACTTTGGAGAAACTATCTTTTTATCTACAAAAATCAGTAACAATGATAAAAATCTACTTTAGTGTTCTTTAGAAAAAGATATCAAACACAGGCAGGAAATTAAGATTCATGGATTTATTTAAATTGTATTTTTTCGTTAAGAATCTTATCTTTGTAATTAGGAAGGCACTATCAATAACAGCATCTAACTGTCAATCTAAACTGTCTTCTAAATGGAAGGACAAAATCAGGTTCTTCAGTCTTTCCAAATGAAATGTTTGAAAATTTCCTGAAGTTTTATGAGAACCTGTAGACTCATCAGAAGAATGTAAGTTACTCTAAGTTTTGTGCTTCAAAGAAATTATCAGCAGGCAACTCTGATATACAGTAGTTTTGCCATCATAATAGCAGATAATGTACTTGATTTTTTTCCATTTTTTGAATGAATTCTGAAGATGTTATCTTTCTCTACATCAGCAGTCCCCAAACTTTTTGAGTTGTGATCCCCCTTTCTAACAAACATTGCTTTTATTGCAATTCCTGTTCGATTATCCAATTAAAAAAAAATAAAGAAAGTAGGCCACATCATCCAACAGTTAGCAGTTTAATGTAGTTATGGAATTTAATTTAATTTAATGGAAACACAATTTTAACTGAAAATAGATCCTAAAGAGATGAGAAATGCTGCTGCACAAAGAAGATTGAAATCAAATGCTTTCAGAAAATCAAGAACATTTCAATCTGATAATTAATAACTTGCATTTAAATTATATTAATAATAGCATTTTTTTTTCCGCTGCAGTAACAGCTTTTAACACCTTATAAGAAAGAAATGGTAATATAAATGTTTTAACTGGAGATAAGATAATCAAGAACCTTTGTTTTCAGCACTTATTAATATTAGAATATTGTACATACACATTCATACAGATAAAAAAGGCTATGCAAAGTGGTGGCTGACCTTTTTTAATAAATGCTACAACATCTCTTTATACTATAAAAACATACTACTTATGCTGACAGTGAAACTAATCTATGGATTGTGGCACTATAGTGGTGAATGAGAATTAAATGGTGCCGCATCATTATTTTAAGAAAGTATGCACTTTGGACTCTACCTATACAATAAAACAGTGATCATAAAGGCATTAGCAAGCATTAATCAGTTAAGTCGAATAAGCAAGTATAACCCAGTCCTAACATATTCTAAGATCACTAATTTCTTTATTGTTGTTTACAACATCTTTACAGTAACAATTTTTTAGGCCAACAAAAATTTACATACCTTTTGTTGCTGATAATTATATATATCAATGACAACTTAAAGGTAAAGATTTGATTGAATTTATCAAAGGTAAAGAATTAGCTATTTCAGTTGACTTTTTCAATCAGCATTTTCCTCCCAACATAAAATTTGGCTTTAGAAAAAAAATTAATAGTCAAAGTTTTTTTTTTTTTTTAAATGAAATTTTATAAAAGAATAATTTAAAAAAAAAAAAAAAAAAAAAAATCTTAACGAATTCTTGCATTTTATAAAACACCTAATCTCAAAGTGTTTATTATTATTACTTTTTTTTTCCACACCCCCCACCCACCCCAAAAAAAAAATAATAAAATGTTTAATATTCCTTACCTGCTACCAGAAGCTATAAGAAGCCTATCATATTTCATTTCGTCACCTTTGTATTTGACAATCTTTTTCTTAAAATCCACAGACTCTACCTAAGAATATAAAAATTTAATTTAATTCAAAAATGAGATCATTCTTTAGTATGTCTTCAGATTTAATTTAAACAGCTATTCAATAAATTTGGCTTTCAAACTTACCTCCTTATCCAGCAAAACTTCAATATTGTACTTATTAAAAAAGTCCTGACCTCGCAAGGTTATTTCTGATAATTCTACATCCATTGCCTGCAAATTAAAACCAATAAGTGTTCTGACGATTTGCAGTCATTCAATTGTTATTTAGGTTTGAAACAAAATAAACAGATGCAAATATGAACAAATGAGTAACAGAAACGTATTGTATAGCGTTACCTTGCTAAGTTTTGGTCTATCATAAGGTAATGTAGTTTCTTTAGTAAGCATCACAATTCTTCCTGTAAAACATTCTTGGCGCAAAGTTTCTATACAGGAAAGAGCTGCAGGTCCACCTCCAATAATGACAAAAGTAGCCTCATCAGTGGGATCACGACCAGCCATCAGTCTTGTTCTTTTATTAGTTTTCAAATGCTTTTGGTTTGCTTTAACTTTAACATCCTCCCCATCAATAGTTACCTGAAAATGAATATTCCTATATAAAAATTCATTTTATGATCACACTGATTAGATTGTATCTTTTCAAAATTCACCATTAAAAGAATTCGTATGGAGCAACAGATCAAGGAAAACAAAAGCCACAAATTAAAATGCACAGGACTGTTTCATGATTATTAGTGCTTTCACATTTTAAGTGGGGGGGATTTTCAGCAACTTACCAAATATTTAGTGAAATTTCATTTTACAAATAAACTGTTCCAAAATATTATTTCATGGAGTAATTAGTTCAGTTAAGTAACTAGCTTAATTTTATGCTCATTAAGTATTTTAACAGATACATTTAAAATATGAAATATCAAGATACTGTGAAATAACAAAAGTAATTGCTTCAACTATAACATTCACAGTTCATATATCAAAAATTGTTTTTAAGGAATTTAAGTTACTGAAAATGTAAACAATGGGTGAAATGTAAACAACAAAGGGTGAGACAAGTGTTTACTAAGTGACATCCCAGAACAACTGTTTCACACTTTCTGTGAAATTTAATTAAAAAAAAAAATCTCCAACCACTTATTGTTCAGAGAAATCTAATCAGTGTACAAAAGAACTACTTTAGCCAAAGTGCATAATAAGTTTAGGGAAAAACATTCAAATAAATGTAAATGTTTCTAATGCCAAGTTTCATATATTTACAATGAATATAATTTTTTGGTTTTTATTTTGCAAGGGATTTTAATAAAATCCTTATTTTTGCAAGGGAATTTAATAGAATGCTTTAAAGAACTATAAATGCCCCATTAAGGTATAAAGCCAGCTACTTAAAACACACGTAGGAAAATTAAGTTAATGTAAAATTAAAATCAAGTTTAATATTAGAAGTCTTCTTTGCTTTCTAACAATTTCTATGAAGTAGACATACCATTAATGAATACATTTCGTGAACTATAGAAATTTCTTAGTTTCAATGGATCAATTTCGTTACTGAAACAATTTATAAAATTATTTCCTAAAGCTTACTTTACTATCATTATAAAATAAATAAATAAATAAATAAAAAATCTGAACATTAATTTTTAGGAAATTTAAATAAAGTTAGTTAAGATTTAATGTTTAGATTACTTCATATTTAGGTAGAGAGTCTAGTCCTGGAAAATCTTCAATATCACCAGTTTTGCTATTGAAGCAAGCACCATGGAATGCACATCTAATTTTACCATTGCAGAGGACTCCTACAAAAATAAAAATAAATAATATAGTGGACAAGATTTTAATATACAGTTGTAGATTAATAGTAGGACCTGCAAATGTGATATCTAGAATACATAACTAGAAAACAATTTAAAACAATTTAATTTAAATTTAAACAATTTTAAAGTTTAAAAAAAGAAGTACAGTGAAGTACTCTTGGTACACTGTTAGTAAAAAAAAATCTAAACTTATTATTAAATCTTTATTATTTCGCATAAAGGCCTCATACATATTCTTAGCACAGTTATGCACACAATGCTGAAACAATTTTGTTCACTGGTCAAAAATAAAACCTTACTGGGAGCTCATGGAGTCGGATGATCTTTCAGTAGTTTGCAGTAGAGATGGGCTAACTAAAATTAAAGCTATTAAAAAATCTTGTATAACAATATTTTACTTATTATTTTTTTATTTTTGATAACAAATATTATAATAATAATAACCTCATCATCCTACACGAAAAACAAGTATATACATTTTCGAGAAAGCTTTCACCAGAGAGCATAACACTCCTCATAGCACTTAGCCATTGTCATGGCTGACACACACCTCACCCCCTCGACCTCGGAAACCCTTGTCTTAACACTTGCCACCCCGACACCCACACTCAGCAGCTGCATGATTCATGGGCTCATGCTCATAAGGAACTCTACGGCAGACATTGTCACGAACTCAGCCAGCCTCATAGTGACTTGGAAGCATTGAACAGATGGCCAAGAAACACATTCTACATGACACAAACACGCACAAAGACATATTCAGGAAATGCCACACTACACGAGACGATCAACCACATTATATCAGGCTTCTCCTTCTCTCCCAAACAGACTACCTTCAACAACACAATCAGGTAGCTTCGATCAACACCTACCACTCAAACACTCACTTATTAAAAACATGGTCCTGTACTACAAGAACACACCACAAAGCGTATTAGAGTCACCCTCCCACAAGCTGTACTGACTGCCCCATTTGCACAGACAAACCCATACACTACTTGTTGATACATCAATAAAGCAGACCTACCTCATTGACACTGCAGGGCCTATCAGCATGAACATGCAGAAAACTCATGCTTACAAGATCAGTAATACACAGGCTTAGCATATGAGCTCCAGAAGCAGTGGAGGCAGGACTGAGTACGTATTGTATCCATTGTCCTGTCCGCCACTGGTCTGGTGTCTCTCACACTGCATCACAGCCTCAGTACACTAGGACTTCATAAAAACACTTATACACAACTCCAGAAGGCTGTGTTACTCAACCAACACGCATAGTTTGTAAATTTATGGACACAATCCAGGGCTATATATGAATATATACAGGGTTATTCAAAATGATGGACCCAATTTCATTGTTTTATATTTAATGAAGTATAAATTGGACATGAAAAATTGATATACTAATAGAAAGAGGAAGTTTCAAAGTTTTGTTAATGCAGGTTATAAATGTTCAATGTGTCCTCCCTTTGCTGCACAGCAAACATCTAAGCGGTAGCCAAACTCGTCCCACACGCGAATAAGCATGTCTTGTGTTACCGAGTTCACCGCAGCAGTAACACGGTTCCGCGGGTCGGCCAGAGTTTTTGGTAAAGGTGGGACATAAACAGCCTCTTTAACATAGCCCCACAAGAAAAAGTCACATGGCGTGAGATCAGGAGATCTCGGTGGCCAGAAGTGTAGAGCTACGTCTTGATTTCCCATGCGACCAATCCACTGGCTACCGCTTAGATGTTTGCTGTGCAGCAAAGGGAGGACACATTGAACATTTATAACCTGTATTAACAAAACTTTGAAACTTCCTCTTTCTATTAGTACATCAATTTTTCATGTCCAATTTAGACTTCATTAAATACAAAACAATGAAATTGGGTCCATCATTTAGAATAACCCTGTATATATATATATATATATATATATATATATATATGTATGTATGTATATATATACATACACATACATACAGGGTGGGCAAAATAAAAGCGGCCCGGAAAAAAAATGTATCGATATACAGTAGAACCCCGCTATTCCGAACTAATTGGGACCGAACACTGTTCGATTTAGCTGGAATTCGGAATAGGCGGATTTCATGAATAAAATCAACGTATTGACTTGTTAAGGCGTAAATTAAGTGCGGTGACATCTGATAGTGTCGGCTCTATACAGCATTGATCGGCTCGTGGGAACAGATTCAGTGAAAGTCGGAAGGGAAGGGCAGTGACCTTCGACGACTCATCACCCCCCCCCCTCTCCCTCCAGCGATCCAAGAATTACTACCGGGTTACTGCATTTCCACTGTTAAACATTAAACATGGCAAGTAAACGAAGTCGTTCTTCGTGTACTTTAAAAGAAAAACTTGAAGTGTTAAAAAGACTGGATAAGGTAGAAAGTGCTACTAAATTATCACTCAAATATGGTGTCGGAAAAGCAACGATTAGTGACTGGAAAAAGAATCGCGTTATAATTGAGCAGTTTTGTTCTGCTTCAAGTGAAAAAAACTCTTGAAAAACGGCAAAAAACTATATGTCTCTATTTAACTTCTTTGTATAATAATAAATGTACGTTTTTTGACGAACGTCTTTTTAATTTCTCCTATTTTTAAGTTAAAAAAAAAAAATCGGTATTTTTTCTGAACTTTGTTCGGAATAGGCGGATTTTCGGAATAGCGGGGTTCTACTGTATTTCAAATATTGATAATAGGACTGACCCTTGTTAATGAACAGAAAATGCTGGAAACCATAATTGCGATGCACCAATCGGTTGCTGTCACATGTCGGCACATGCGCATCTCCTGCATGCACTGTCTCGAGTAGGTCACTGTGTCATTACGTGTTAATGAGCGAGAGGAGCAGACGTGTTTAGTGACCAGTTGAAAGCAACACAGAATGGTGCTCACGATAAAACAGCGCGTGTTCATTATCGACTGTTATGCGAAGCAAGAGTCGTGGAAAACCTGTGCGGAACTGTTTGCGCAAGAGTTTAAGACTGGACATGTTTTGGCTAAACCTCCAGCAAAGTCTACAATACAAAAAATATTGACAAAATGGCGGGAAACGGGCTAGGTAGCGAATAAACACTGTAACTATCCCAAAAGAGTTCGAACACCAGAAAACATAGCTCGAGTGTAGGAAAGCCTGGAACAAAGTCCGACGAAATCTCAACAACGTTTATCTGTGCAAGTGGGAATTAAGAGACCATCATGTCGAAACATTATCAAACATGACCATCTGTATCCTTACAAATTTACCGTGATGCATGAGTTAAAGCGGCCAGACGTAAATTCGAGTGTTGAATTCTGCTGGTGGTTTCTGAGTGAAGTGGAGTCAGGACTTTTTGGATGTCCAGTTTTTCATTTCCCAGATGAGGCCTGGTTCAGCCTGTCAGGGTATGTGAACTCTCAGAACAAGCGGCATTATGCATCAGAAAATCCGCATCACTACATCGAAAAGCCGTTGCATAATCTCAAGATTGGTGTGTGGTGCGCAATGTCTGGTGTCCGCATCGTAACACGATTCTTTCACCAAACTGTTAATGCTAACCAGTATGTCTAGACACTGTTTAATCCATATGTGGATCAATATGGATTGATCCATATGGATGAACGACTGCACGGATATTTTCAGCAAGACAGAGCTACAGCACACCCCACCTTAACAACCTTGTCACGAGTGCATGAGGTATTCGGTGAGGAGAGGACAATCAGCAGAGGTAGTGCAATCAACTGGCCACCTCGATCACCCGATCTCTCTCTCCATGATTTTTACCTGTGGGGCAAATTGAAGGGTCAGGTGTACTCCAATAATCCTCACACACTGGAAGCGCTACAGCAGAACATTGAAAATGCTATTGCTGTTATCCCTCAGGCAGAGCTGCTATGCGTGTCTCACAGTTTGATAAATCGAGCACAGCGCTGCATTGACCTCAATGGTGGCCATTTCCAGCATCTTCTGTGATGTTCATTAACAAGGGTCAGTCCTTTTGTCAATATTGGAAATATATCTATACATTTTTTTTCTGGGCCGCTTTTATTTTGCCCACCCTGTATGAGGAGGTGGTGTACAAAAAGCATTTTGTCACACAGATCATTATTTTCAGTATATGCGAAAAACTGATTTATAATTAACTACAAAATAACATCCATATGTTTATGTTCCTTTCCCTTCTAGGAGCACCCTAGACACTATTATTTGATGTGTTCACTATGTGTGAATGAATAAACTTTACACAAAAATACCTATAACTCAATTTTTTTTTTTTTTTAGACAAAATGCTTTTTGTACGCCACCTCCTCATATATATATATGGGTCAATCAACTATTCTTTGTACCTAAGTGTGTCCCGAACACAAATTATATATTATAAAAGCGTTATTTTGTCTGTCATAAGACTTTACGTTTTTCCAATTTTGTGACCAAACTATAAGAGATAGAGTGGTCATGTAAATGGATAAAATGTAGATCTTTTTAAGACAAACAAAATGCTACAAAAATCTTTCGAAAAAAGCTTTTGGTTTCCAAGATGGCGCCTTTTAAAGGGTCAAATTTTGACTTTTTCTCAATTTAAACGAAAAGTATAAAAGATGGAAAAGAACATTATATTGAGAAAATGTTGGTATTTGAAAGTTCTATCGAACGATATATCACTTATTCACAAACGCTTCAGCGTTTGCAAGATACATGCAAAAATGTGAATTTTCGGTGTGTGACGCCGACCCGCAATACATCCAAGTTATTCGGAGAAGCCACAATAGGCTGGGAAGTTATATATTCTCCGACGATCGCAACATTAATTTGCTAAATAAATAAAGTTTGTTTTTTGAATGCTATATATGCAAGGGTTCCGGAGCGAAGCGACGGTACCCGGCTATTATTATTATATATTATAAAAACGTATATTATAAAACGTTATTCTGTCTGTTATTCTGTAAGCAAAATGCTAAATTACAAATTACTAAAATGTTACTGAAATAGAGAATCTATTCATAAAAAATGAAAATATATTAAACAACTGTCCAACTATACTGATTGGCGACGTAAATATAGATATTTTCAAAATGAATAAAAACAATGTAGTACAGAAATACGTAAAACTTATGTGCAATAATGGTTTCAAAAATCGTCTTTACGGAACAACAAGAAACTGTACAATTCATGGAAATACGAAAACAAATATAGATCATATTTTCATAAATAAACATGATATCAAAACACCAGGAATAATATGTAAAGAACGAATAGGATAACAGTTGAAAATGAGAAAATAACACATCCAAATATAATCTATAAAGAACTAATCAATGATGTTATCAAAATAAAATTCATGAAAATCTACATATATAAAAAGAAAAGTCCTGACTCACTCAAACACTGACTCATCAACGCTTACCCCAAACCCTTGGATCTAGAAAGCTGAAATTTTGCACAGAGGTTTCCTTTATGAAGTAGACAAGGAATAAGGCCGGATTTTTCGAAATTCGGGATAGGGAATAATCTGGCAAACTGACGATGAAGTGTATGGTGGCAACCCCAGGTGTGTGGCGCCAACCCGCAATACACCTGAGTTAAGTGGAGAAGGGCACAACGGGCTGGAAAGTCGTATATTCTCCAATCTCAATATTAATTTGCTAAATAAATAAAGTTTTTTTTTTTTTTTTTTTAATGCTATATATAAGCTAGGGTTCTGGAGCGAAGCGACGGTACCCGGCTAGTTTAATAAATATTGTTTTTAGAAATAATTATTGGACTATATTTTTACCCCAAAGTATTATTAGGTCATTGATCAAAAGCTTTAAAGTGACCGATGTTAGTTTAATTATGAATATTTTAGTATTTTTACAGTAACTTAGGGGACAATGTTTCCCCGCAAGTATTTGGTTTCCCTATCACTTCAGAGGCTTCGCAAACTCCCAAAGTGAATATTTTAATACATATTGCTATTAAATATACAAAATATACGTTAAATAGTAGTAACTGATAGTAAGGATATGTGACAATGATAGGGAAAATCCGAAATATTATACAATAAAGTAGGCTGTTTATTTTGTTTTGTCCCACAGGGACAGTAACGCAGGGGACAAATTACCGCCATAATCTCACTAAATAAAGCAAAATATTGCTCTTCAAATTAAAAAAAGTGCTCTGCCTGTTATCTTAACTAAAACTTTATTCACTAATCTATAAAATGTGCTACATCGGAAGTTAGATTTTGGATTTTTGTTTGTTAGAAAATCATTATGTTGTCGCTCATGTTTAGTACAAAGAATAGTTGATTGACCCATATATATATAGTGGGAAGAAGAATTTGAATGGCATATGTATTCGTGATCTACGACCCCTGATCGGTGCTTATCACAAGGTCGGGGGGGGGGGGGTGTCAACTGTTCACGTAGGGGAGAATGCAATATTAGTGTTGTTCTTTGGAAAATACACTAATATACAGAGGGATCCAGAACTATGTACCCACTCTTTGATAATCAATATCTCAGGAACAAAATGACATAGATGTACAATTCTTGCACCATAGTTTAGTTCAATAATTGCTCAACAGATGGCAATGATCCCACAAGTCACTGTAGGTGTTCAAAGTGACCACCATCAATAGCAGTACAGCATAGATGGCGCTCAACTGCTGAGCCGACTATGGATGTCAGTGTGTCCGGTGTGATGGCTGCGCACGATGCTTTAATGGATTCTCGTAGCACTTCCAGTGTAACTGGCTTTTGCCCATAAACTTCATTCTTCAAGGTCCCCCACAGGTAGAAGTCCAGGGGTGTTAGGTCTGGAAACCGTGGTGGATACTCAATGACACCTCTGCGACCTACCCATCGTCCAGATACAGTGGCATCCAACTATGCCTGACATCGCGATGGTAGTGAGGTGAAGCACCATCTTCCTGTAGGTAAAATACCTCACTGCCAAACATTCTCGAATGGCAGGGAAAATCGATGTTTGCAGCATATGGAGATACGTCTCACCAGTTACAGTAGCTTCAAAACAGAAAGGGCCGATCAATCCATGAAATGATAGACCACACCACACATTAACACCTGGTAGATTCACTTCCCTGTCTACGTGAATGTGTGGATTGACAGGAGCCCAGTACACACAATTGTGATGTGTTGTGAACCGTTTAGTTTGAATTGCGCCTTGTCAGACCAGATAAATTTCCCTGCAAAATCCTCATCATTGAACTACACTATGAACTACACTACGTGCAAGAATTGTATGTCTATGTCATTTTGTTCCCAAGATATTGATTATCAAAGATGAGTACATTGTTCTGGATCCCTCTGTAGTTTTGACTAATGGTGTAGTTGCCCTTTTCTGTTTCATTTTTGTATTTTAAGGACTCACTTAAGAAAAAAAAAAAAGTAAAATAAATATGTAAATAACATCAATGAGACCAAGTTGTTTACTAATTTAACATCCTAGAACAGCTGTTTCATGCTTTATTGGCGATCATCAGCTGGAGCAGTCACCAGTAAACTGCTCCAAGTGTAAGAAGGTCTCGATACAAATTTGAGAATTTTGTGTCATGATCAAATTTAAGATTCTGCTAGTTGTGGAATTGAAAAAGGAATGTATGTAAACATTAATTCACTGGCATTAATGATAAATTGTTATTCAACTTATGGAAAATAGAAATATGTAATTTTTAAGAATTGCCCTTAACCCTTCTTTCTGCATATCTGCGTAAGATATACAAAACAGATACTTTGGAAAAGCATTATATCTACCGACTATAACATTTGTACTAGTTTATTTGGGATGGAAACATCTGTGGCACTGAAATTTTGTATGCGAAAAACTACTCATCTTAAACTATTAAAGATTGCTTTTAGAAGATAAAGCTGCAAACTGAAATTATATAACTTCTTTTAAATAAAAATTGAAAATGTGTATCAACAACTCCTGAGCTTGTCTAGGAATTCGCAAACAAACCAGGTTTCTTTTTTATTTGGGTGTTCTGAGAAAATTTGCACAGAAATAACGATTGAATTCACTCCTGGAAACTCGCTTTGTTTTCAATGCTGGTTACAAGAAAGAGAAAAAAGATGAGGAGAATCTTAAAATGGCAAATAATAAAAACTTTTTAGTATGTTTAACTAATTTTCTTTTAATTTCCCCTTTAACATAAGGAACTGCAAGATGTGACCCAGAAAGGCACTGAAATTCAGAAAAAAAAAAGAACAGAGAAAGAAAAGTTGAACTCAAATTAATGTAAGTTAATCAAATAACTTAATTCTCAAAACAATAATGAAAATTGCTGATAAAACCAAAATAGAGCCAGAATGCACCAACAACAATGAGAATATACAGGGTGATTATAATTAAAGTTCAACTTTCAACATACTGTAAAAAAAAAAAAAAAAACACTGCTCAGAATGACCTGAAATTTGAACTGAATATAATCGAAGAAAGGGGAAATGGTATGGCATAAGAAAAAAATTAGTTCCAAATGTTAGCAATAGATGGCACTTTAAGCATCATAATATGCAAAAAATTAAGATGTTTCATGCACACGACACATTGAATTTGTTATAAAAACGGGGGGGGGGGGGTACATGGCGTTTTCCTCATATTGCTTCTGAGAAGCTCGCCATGACTCTCTCAATGAAGGATCGCGCTCTGCTTGTGAAGCTCTTTTACAACGGTGACTGTGCGCCAGTAGCTCTGAAGAAGTTCTGGACAGTAAAGGGTATGAAAAAAGGCTGTGGTCCGATGTCTGCCAAGGGTATGGAGAAAATGATGAAGAAATTCGAAGAGACAGGTTTTTTTGAAGTGAAATCTGGCAGAGGGAGGAAACCAATTGCTTCGTCGTCAGTGGAAGATGTTGGTCACAGCAGTCCAGGAAGAGATGAGGGGTGGTGTGCAAAGTGCAGTGCATGGGGCATTGCTCGAACTTTGGACATGCCTGTGAGCACAGTGCATAAAATTATTCGAAACATCCTGCATTGCTATCCATACAAAATTACCCATGTTCAGGAGTTGCTTCCTGCTGACCTGCAAGTAAGAGAAAGTTTGCTCTAGAATTTCTTGCTCACATGGAAGTGGACAATGAATGGCAATGGCCATGAAACATTTTGTGGACAGATGAAGCCCATTTCCATCTCCAAGGACATGTCAATACTAGAATTGCAGAATATGGGCAATGGAAAATTCGGTTGCACATGAACCAGTACCTCTTCATTCTGCAAAGGTAATTGTGTGGTGCGGTTGATGCCAGCATTTATTGTAGGGCTACTTTTTTTTCGAGGAGATGGGTCATGCGGGTCCTGTTATCTGTACAGTCAATGGTAAACGCTATGAGTTTTTTGCGCAACTACGTCATTCCAACACTTCAACAGTGTGCATGTGTGGGTAGCATCATTTTTATGCAAGATGGCGCTCCTCCGCACATTGCAAAACCAGTGAAACAGCTGCTCAAGAGGCATTTTGGAAATGATAGAATTATTAGCCGTCATTTTCCAGCCTGGCTGTCAAGATCACCTGATCTTAATCCTTGTGACTTCTGGCTGTGGGGTTATCTGAAAAATGTTGTGTTTAGTGGTCCGATTGCAAACTTAGCTGAATTGAAGGCACATATTGTGCAACACATTCACAACGTGACCCTTGAGACACTCCGATCTGTCGTGGAACATGCTGTTTCTCGGTTTCAACTTACGGCAGAAAACGGTGGACAGCATTTTGAACATGTCTTGCGCAAGTCTCGCGATAATTAAATCCTGATTTCATCGTTGCTTTTTATACGATTTTTGGTCTCAGGACAATTAAAAACCGATTTTTCCCATCCAATGTGGTACAACCTTGCCGTGATGGATGGGCTTTAAACTAACAATGCCACAACTGTTGAATGACTTGGATGTCATTTCTTCAGTAAAAACCCGATACAGTCATGCACATTGAACAGTACAGTTGGTTTAACATGTAACTCATACCATAGCCATCGTATTGCAATTCAAATGTCACTTGTAGCCGAACCCATTTACATTATGATGCTTAAAGTGCCATCTATTGCTAACATTTGGAACTATTTTTTTTTCTTATGCCATACCATTTCCCCTTTCTTTGATTTGAACTTATTCAGTTCAAATTTCAGGTCATTCTGAGCAGTGGTTCTTTTTTTTTTTTTTTTTTTACAGCATGTTGAAAGTTGAACTTTAATTATAATCACCTTGTACATAAGTTCAGGAGGTCAGTCAGTACAGCAGTGAACCAGTCCAAATTTGAAAGCATTTTCATGATGTATTTCAATTCTTCAACTCAAGCGAAGCTGCCAGCACAAAAACGTAGATTGCCCAATTCCACATAGAAGTGACAATGAAGAATCTTCGATGCACTTTGGTATTGTGACATCAAATCAAAGTGACCACCAGTTCTCAAAAACTTTCAACTGAAGATTTTTATTTTTATTGTAATTATTATTTTTAGATTCATTTACAATTCAAAACACCTATCCTATTCATTTTTTTATTAAAATCAGGATAGGTGGCATCTATTTATTGTATCTGAGAAACTAGAAAGATTAAAAATATCTTAAATAAAATACATGAGCAGAATTACTATACTCCATTACATGGAGATAGTAAAACTATAGACATAGCTTTAGCAAGACAGAATGCAATCCATAACAATACACATAAAAGCTTATCTCTTAATAAATCTCCATTATATAAATAAATAAAACACAGTAGAAAGGAAATAATTGTTATGATTAACTTTGATAGTAGTTAAAAACATATATGTAATTCAAAAGTAATAAATTAAGAAATTGTTTTAATACTTAAAATTAAGAAATTGTTTTAATATTTATATTTAAAAAAATATATATAAATTACTAAGAACATTGTACAATTACATTTTTAGTCCAGATAAATGTACAAACAAAATTCTCCTTCAACAAAAATAGCACCTATAGCAAACAAAACAATTTTCACGATGCAGATCCAATACAATTAATCATGGTAAATACCAATTGCCAATTACATTTAGTAAGTAAATAAAAGATCCACAACACACAATTAAAACTTTTAAAAAAGCTTTTAAATGTTAAAAAATATATTTACAAGGAACCGGTTTTCAGACTGACATTTGCATAGTCTTTCTTCAGCCTGATATAATAAAATTGTCTTTAGTTAATTAATGAGTGGTCCATCATCAACCAATCCTAATACAGATTCTAATTACGGAACTACATAACTTAAAAAAGAATCAGATACGTGAAAAAATAGGGATTGTAGTGCATTGCAATATCAATATAAAAATAGCCAATAATATTTCCCCAATAGAGTTGAAAGCATATAAAAATCTAAAAAGCAACAAAGAAAGAATTATTACAGAGTCAGTCAAAGGCAAAAAAAAAATGTAATTATAAAGAGAACTGATTATGAGATAATGGTTGAAAAACAAAAAAATAATTCAGAGACATATTCCATTATAGATTTAAGGGAAGATCAAGCATTTCGGAAGATAAGGAAAAATATTAGAGCTATTACAATTAAACACAAAAAAACCCAAAAAAATTGCAGAAGATTATTTCATTCAAGATAGTAATTTAATTCCAGCTATGCGAATTACGCCCAGAACCCATAAGGATTATGACACAGATGGGCAATTCAAAACAAGACCGATAATTGCAAATCTTCAAAAATTTATAATGTCTCTAAATTTGTTAGTGAATATTGAAAAACTGCATACAATACCTCTATTGAATATGTAAAAAAGGGCATACAATTTAATGAGAATATAAGAAAATTAAAAATTAATGACAGTATATATGCTGTCTCTGGATGTGCAAGACCTCTTTACCCCTATTTCCAAAGAATTATGGTTTCTGGCTCTAAATACTAGACAAGATAAATTCATGAATAACAATGATAAAACAAGTTTTTCTTTTATTATGGATTTAATTGAATTCATTGCAGATAACCAGTATTTTACTGCAAATAAGATCTTTAAATAAAAAAAGAGGAATTTTCATGGGATTGCCGTCTTCTGCTATAATGGCAGAATTGGTCATGCAGTATATGAATCACTAACTGCAGAAAGGCATCATGTCCAAGTTTTATGATTTTTTTTTTTTTATTAAAATTGTGGCTAGGAACAAGACGCAACGTTTAATATAGAAAGGAAACACGTCCGCACAGTAGTATTGGCATGACAACGACTTCAATATTCTATTTACCGCAGAAGTGTATTAGGGTTTACTACGTTTTTTGTCTCTCCTGTGAAATTGGCAAAATTGGACTTGTTTCCTTTCTGCAGTTAGCGATTCATATAGAGAATGAATTTTTCATAACTACAAAAATTCCAGTTGAGTTCTACCAGCATAAAGTAGATGATTTATTAATTGTCACAGGTAAAGGATATGAAAATGCTATATTTCAAGAATTTAATGAAATACACTCAGACATTTTGTTCATATTAGAGCATCAAGTGATAAATGAAATTAATTATTTGAATGTAAAAATCAAACTTTCCGATAAACTTTCCATAGAACCATATAAAAAGCCCACAGCCACTAAACTGGTTATTCCCTACAATTCGTCCAACCTAATCATTACAAAGCAAACTTGATATTCACAATGATATATAGAGCCTTCCGTTTGAGTGATTCAGATGCAATATTCCAAAATCAGCTTCAAGAAATCACATCACAATTTCTTCAATGCAGATACCCAAAAGCATATATTACTAACAATATCCGTCTTAGCCTCAATAAAATTTATAATCCAAAAATTAAAAACAACAACAGTAATACAGTCTATGCTGTTTATCCATATCATCCTATTCGTAAAAATCAATTGGATAAAATATTTAAAGATACTGATATCAAGATTTCTTTCAAACTCACTAATAAAATTCAATTCCCTAAGCCATACTACAGAACAAAAGAAAATAAATTCAATCAGAAGGAATGTGTGTATCTTGTCCCGAGCATTAATAACTCATGTTTCTACATAGGAAATACAGGAAGAAAACTCCACAAACGACTCTACAACCATAAATAAATATGCAATACAGACTAACAATGTCAATGCATCTTTAATTTCAACAGAAAAAAAACATAGTCCAGACTTTGAAAACACAGTAATATTATGACAAAAAAATAAAACAATTAGAGAAGTGGTAGAGTCTTATTTCATTTCCATATTGAATCCGTACAATAGTAAGATGCCAATTACTAATATCAATTTATATTTGAGTAATTCTAGATCACAACAAAAAATTGACAAAGATACAGCATCAATGCATGAAGGATGACGACGAGCTAAAAGAAATTGACGAAGCTTCACGGCAGATTCTCACGACGTCAGCTGCAGAAACCAGAGAACACTTTTAACTTTACGTAGTTCCGTAATTGGAATCTGTATTAGGATTGGTTGATGATCGAACACTCATGTAATTAACTAAAGACAATTTTATTATGTCAGAATGAAAAAAGACACTGCAAATGTCAGTCTGAAAACCGGTTCCTTGTAAATATATTTTTTAACATGTAAAAGCTTTTTTAAAAGTTTTGATTGTGTGTTGTGGGTTATTTTATTTACTTATATTATTTTTTTAGTTGGCACATGTAAAATTTATTCCTCAATTACATTTAATGTGTGAAAAATTATGGTTATGGAATATGGCATTCAAAATTCGCATAATTAGAATTTAATATAAAAATTATTAAAATAAGAATGTCCAAACAGTTTTTGCAGTTAGAAAGGTACATTTTAACATCAAGGGCATATACCTTTTAAATTTGGCCAAACTGCAAAAACTGTCTGGCACAAAAATTTTTATAGTAAGTTTTAATGATTTGTGTTTTGTAAACGACTTGTTCCCTAAATACTAGCTGTCATTTTTTCCCCAAAATATTAAAACTGTTAAATACCTTTTTCCAAAGGTAATCCATAATGAGTACATTTCGATCCAAGTGCTGTTATGGCACCTTTTTCTTTTACAATTAGTACAGTATCATCTCCAAAAGGAAATTCTTTCATGCTTCAAGAAGAAAAAAAGAAAAAAAAAATTAGCAAAATTAGCAAAAGGAATGTCATTGCTACAGTACTGTAATTCAGTTCATCAGTATACAGATTTTAAGAAATTCATATTCAGAGTTCTGTGTAAATACTGTTGAAAGTTAGATCTGTTTTCCACTCTTACTGCTTGTGATTCATTCAGACTCTTCAATCTTATTGAAATAAAAAGATATTCTGGAGGGGTTGTACATCCTGTGTAAATACTACTTTTAATTACAATTAATGTTTTCTTTAAGCATTTCCTTTATAGTAATAGATTACAAATTACCAGACAGAACAGAATACAAACAGGAAATTTTCAGAAAATGATTAAGTTTTTTTTTTTTTTTTGCAACAAGAACTGCATCAGACGCCGAGAAGCTATGACTAATCCAAGGATGGTCAGTTGGATATAACAATTGAATAGATAACTAACAAAAATGAGGTAAGCTAAAGCTTCCAAATTTCAATATATTGATCACATTGGATGAAAAAGAATTAGAATGGTCTTTTTCAAAAGACAGTAAATATTTGAGGATAATCCAAAGGAAAGAAATATATTGGGAGGTAGAAACTTTTTGGTTGCTTGATTTAATAATGAGGTTTTATATAGTAAGTTATGTGAAGAGAGATAAAATAGTAAAAGGTGAAGGAATAAAACTAAAAATAAAGGTAAAACAAGGAAAACATTATAAATACATATACATAAAATAAATAAAATAGAATATTCATAAATTCGTTACACCCAATGAAAAACATTGTAATTCAATTTCAGCAATTTTCAGGCGAGTCAAAGTAAGTTTAAATATCTACTAAGTTTAAATAATAAGGATTTAAAATAACAAAACAAGACTCCCTAAGTATGTTCACAGCATACTACAACACAGCTACTGCAAGGCATATGGTAGCCATTGCTTATTTAAGGATATCAAGGATATTGTCCGAAGAACATCATAACACAAATATGATGTTTTTTGAGTTACGTTTTTCATTCCGGGTATTGAGTCAAAGGTATATATCAAAGTAAAACAATTTTTTTTACGATAAAAGAGCTGCTACATCAAGAAAAATAAAGAATAAAAATAATAGGAAAAGGTACTGAAAGTAAAAAGAATGATTTACAGGTGGTAAAATTAATAGTAAAAAAGGACATGAAAATTATAAAAAGGCCAGGCCACATAGATGAATAAACTTTAAATGGATGAGATGTGTAAAAGATCATTATCATTTAAAAGCAAGGAAATATGAAAGAGAATGTTGAATTTAAAAAGAGGAAAAAATACTGATAATGATGTCTATTGAAAGCTCAACACTCAACTATGTGATGAATGATTAAAATGTTATATTTAGCTCATGTGGGAGGTTGATCTAATTCTGATAAGTTAGTCTAGTGTATTCAATTTAAAGACATGCTTGAAGAACATATTCTCATCTAAGTACTACCAATTCTTATGTAGATTTTTAAAGATAGATAAACTTAAATTAATTAAGACATAAATTGAGGCCACCACACATCATAATTTAAAAGGTTTATGTACAATAAAATTATAAAAACATGAGTACTTTCAAGCTGGTCTGGATATATCTATTAAATCCAGAATAGATAAATTAACAGGGTGCGACTATATAAAACACACAGAGAATTGTCTGTAGATAAGAATTTTGGATAGTTTCTTTCAAAGTGCTTATTTCAAAATTATAGAAATGGCATATAATTCAACAGAAAAGACTGAACTTCATTATGAATATAAATGACTTACTAATGTTCTCAATTAGAAAGCTTCTGACATTCCTTTGGATCCATGAGTAAAAAAAAAAAAAAAAAGAATTTTTTTTTTGTGATGAATGTTTATAGTGCAGAGACTGAAAACATGTTGATTTAGTGCATATAATGACTAAAAAATTTTGAACCTTTTTAAAATAAAACAGTCCACAGCAAAAAACAAGTATATACAATGCAATGATTGTATAGGTTTCTGATCTGTTGCAGTGTGTCTTATAAACAGTACAATCGCCTATTCAGTTGTAGTTGTTCAAGTGAAAATGGGTAGAAAATAAAACTGTCAGAATTCATAAAAGGCTAATTGTCAGTGTCTGACTAGCAGGAGCCACCGTTAACAAAACCAAAGAAATAACAAGCTTTTCAAGTAATCATCTTGAAGGTTTTTCACAACTAAAGGATAAGTGACTCTTCCAAATCCAAATGTGGTCAGAAAGCCATACTTGCAGAGCAGACCACCAAGTTCTAAGTATGACTGTAAATAGGAACTGATTTGTCAGTTTGCTGTAATAGACATCTTGATTGGAGTTCATCCATTTTGTCTCTGACCATACACAGTCTTGAATTGAAGAAAATGGTTCTCGCAAGTCAGCCATTTCGGAAGCTACTGTCTCAACAACGGTTGCTTTTTTGGCCAGTGCATGTCTATGACTTGATGTGTGTATAAAATAAAGTTTACAGTTTGCCGTTGAATATTTCTAATGGTAAGAAGAAGCTGGAAGTGTTGAAATTTTTATGCTAGAGATTAGAAGTGTATCAAGTCTAGTTCTAACTAATGACTGAAAGATGGCAAACTAAGAGAAATGGTTGACAAAAAGGCATCTTTGTTGGGGAGAAAAAAAAAAAAAAACACAATTAAAACAGCATTCTTTGGAAGTGATGAAAAAAAGAAACTTCAGAGAAAAGAAAAATGATTGAAGAAAGACACTTGAGAGAAAAAGAGATAAAAAGGAAACTTCAAGATATGCAAACATTGCATGGTTGTGGCAAGAAGTGAGAGACTACAATATATTCAATGAGGTTTGTAATCAACAATAAACAAAAGAACACTAACTGAAGGAAATCTATAAGACAATAACAATGCAGCAAATAAATAAATAAATAAAATAAATAAATAAATAAATAAATAAATGAAGTGAAATTGAGAAACATGACAATGAAATAACTTAAAGGTGATTGATAGGAAGATTCCTGTATACTTGCAGTACCAGTTCGTGGATAAAATATGAAAGCAGCTTCAGGCCTTCAAAAATACGTGACAAATGACTGGAAGCAAAGAGATCAATGTCAAGATAGAATAAAAGGAAAAGATGGCAAAGATCAAAAAACAAAACCTTACTTCAATAATCAATGGTGAAGAAGAGATATATATCTGCTAACCAACCATCATCTGGGAAAAAGATGGATAACCATCAATAAACAGCCTTACAACCTTAAAAAATTAAATTAAAAATAATAAGGCATCCCCTGTTGAAAGAAATTAGATGATGGCACTGAGGGAGGGGGGAAGAGGAATAATGAAATGAATAAAAAAAAAAAATCAGAAACTGAAATCAATTTTAATCTATAACCCGTCAAAAATAGATGAACTTTAGGGGTCTACTGCTATTAAAAGTTTTCAACAAGATATTAACAGTCAGGCAAATTTTGTAATATAGATCAAAATCAATAGTTTTTGAAGAAAGATTTTACTAGGAAAAAAAAAAAACTCGTCACTTGAGATTGAATGTGGAGGGGGACTACATTGAAAAATTATTATTTTTATATCAGTAACCTTATTTGATGCATTTCTATCTCACTTTGTAAGTTACTTAATGACTCTCCCTCAATATATTCGAAGTGATTATGATTCTCACCTGTTATCCTCTATCTCAGTAGTAGTACAAACAATTTCTTCGATTACATCTGCTTCATCTAAGTCATCTGGTGGAGCTGTAGCAGTACAGTGCTCAAGATCTAAAATAAACATGAATTTTATTATTAATATTTTTAAATCTGCAAAAGCCAACAGAAAAAAAAGGGAAGGGAACAGGCATGGCGTACACATTTCATGCATTTTTGCAAGACTTAATTGATTTCAAATTTAATGCAGATTTTCTACCTGTAAAAATTAAAATATTCAACATTCAAATTTAATTTTAATTTGTTCTAAATTTTATGGCTATCAAAAGTTATTGAGTATGAATTAAAAGCTTATTCATGAAACAATATATCTATCTAATTGTGGAGGATTTTTTTCTTTACCTTGCCCCAAGAATTTAAAATGAAAATATTTTTTCCCATTTCTTAGCTGCATCAGTTATGACACTGCTTTGTACACAACCTAATTTGGTAATTAAAAACAAGGTAGGAGCAGCAATTCCAGTCGCAATCACATAATGCCTCGCATTATATAGTGAAACTTGAATAATTCGAAGCTGAAGGGACCAGAGAAAAATTCGAATTACATATATTCTCTCAAACAGAAGAGATAAATAAAAAAGATTAACTCCACGATCAAAGATTTAACACACAAACTTTATCTAAGAATACTGCTACATTTTTTTTTCATTAAATCAAACATTTTTTACTAGCTTAATTATTCATCACTTTCAAAAAAAAAAAAAGGCAGATATTTTTAATTGCTTCATTGAATGCAATATTTGTGTCCTAACGTATGATTCCAACCTCTGGGTTGCCAGGTCCTCTCGTTCTTTTTCTATTTTTTCCATTGCCATTTTTGCTGCTCAAGATTTTATCTTTGTTCTTCAAGTGTATAAATGTATCTAAAAATGTATATAACCGCATTAAATCATTCACAGGAAGCGCACGTGACTCTAAGACCGAAGGGGTGTGGGAGGGGGGAGGGTAATAACACAGGGTGAACAGAAAAATCCTCGGAAATTCCCACATATTGACATTCCAACCCTTGCTTTTGTTTTCCTTAGAAAGATCATTAAAATAAATAATGTATCTTAGCTGAGAAAAGTCTCAGGAACAATTTTTACCGTAATATTTTAAGGACAATCCTACGAAAAATTCGAATTATCGACAATTTTTTAACATTTTTAATACAGAATTCTAGGGACCGAGCAAAAAATTCGAATTATCCAAGTTTAACTGTATAAACTATGCTAAAGAAGGATATTAGAGATTTCTTTACCTCTTCAAAACTAAAGTCTTGGAAATGCAACAAATGTCAAAGGATCACAATAAAAAGCAAGAAGAATGATAATGATATAAATAAAGAAGTAATCAAATTTTGAAGACAACTTAATTGAAAACTTATCGATCCCTCAATATAAAAGTTATCTGACCCTCAATATAAAAGTTATTATTTATTTAATAAAATAAATCATTAATAATAATTCCAATCATTAATGTAATTATATTATAATTTATAATATACATTTTATTAAATTTCAATTTAATTATTGAATTTAAATTATCTGCCCCTCAAAAATCAAATGACACATCCCCAAATTTTAATTCAAAAAGACTTAGCGCAGTCTATTTTACAAGAATTATAAAGAACTCAATGGAAATAATAAATAAACAATATGAGGATATTATGAAGATATAAAAAATATCTAATAAATATTTTATTGTTATAATAAACAGAAATTGTCAATATTTAATTATTGTCAATTATTTATAAATAATTTATTATTTTATGATAATTAAAAATGAACTATTATTAATAACATTTTTTAAAATTATATATAAATGAAAATTTAACACCAAATTTGAAAAATCTGTTGTGGAAAACAAAATTGGAAGTCAGAAAAATAGGATTTCAATTCATTTGGATAAGAAATTATAAAATCTTTATAAGAAAAAATGAAACAAATTATAAGCAATCAAAATGAAGAGGATATTTTTAAATTTTAAAAATTACAACTTTAGAATCAAACAAGCATAGAAACAAGTTCTCAATGGCTATGAGCTAGTCTTGGCAATACTTTTTTTAACAAGGTATAAATCATGTCTCTAGCATATGTCGTACCTGAGATATGAATTTCTTGCGACAGATGGATAGACAGAGCGGGTATATAAGGCTTTTCCTGCTATGAGCTAAGCTCTATATAGAAGCCTAAAACTATCAAAATTATTAACTACTGTTATTGGAAAAAAAAAAAAATCTTTTCTGTCCATTTTACAAACTGCTTATTTGGAAATGTCTTTGTATTTTTATAATGAAGGTATTTTGCTGTAAATGTTGGTGGTGTGGTAAATATCAATATAAAATTATCTTGGAATTATTTACTGTGAATAATGTGAAATATATCTATTTTCCTCAACAAAAATTTATTCTACTTTTTACATATTATTCCACCATTAACATCATCAGTTCTGTGAATGGATACATATATGTAAAATAAAGAGTATTAATTTATAAAACAATTTTTTGAATAACATACTATTTATGAAACCTTTTCTTTTTTAAGATATATAATGAAATTTATCTGGAGAAAAGCATACTAATTTCTGAATTCTATATTTAATAATTTTTGATTAATTACATATTGTGTACAAATTTGTGTCATAATAACTGATGCAGTTACGGATTGGGAAAATAATATATTTTCATTCAATTTTGTTTTAATTTTTGCAGCAAGGTGAAGAAAAAAATCTAATATATACATTATATACTAATTTCTGAATGCCAATATCTGAGCAGTGCTTCATCCTGTAAGAAATTACAATTTTATGAACAACTTTCATATTTAACAATTTACCTTCAAAAAATCCATAAAGGAACATGCTGCAATTATCAGACTAAAAATGAAGGGAAAAATCCTGGAAAGCAAGGGAGGGGAAGGGAAAACCCCATCTGAATCTATGAAACGAATAAAGTATAATCCCATCAATTTACCCATACACTGGTGCAGAAATTATTGAAGACCAAATGCAAATATTTGAAACTTCCACACAAAAAAATTATTCAATGAATGTATAAAATGACATAACTCTCTTAAAATTCTGGAAAATAAAAATACAGTGCACATTTTAATCATGTGAGCTATTATTTTAAATTCTCTTTCTCTCAGCTTTTGTGTATCTGTAAATTTTTACTCTTGCTGCATTTTGTGGATTTTGAGTTAAATTTAAAAAAATAGCAATAAAATTGATTCCTCACTAATGATGAACACAATGTTAAGTATCCTATCATAGGCCTATGCAGGTCCTTAGGGTCGGGGAAGGTACGGCTCCCAGAGTTTCACAACCAAATTGAGATCAGATGGTCAGTCCGACGTCAACCCACCTTTAACCTCGAGAAAGAAACTCAGTACCTATTTTAGACTGTGCTAGTTGAACCCTAGGACATTTCTGGAGAAGAATTCAGCATGGAAAAATTCCACACTGGGGTCAGGATTTAACTCCTTCGGGTCACAGTCAAACACTTTACCACTTGACTACAGGGTCCACAAGGAACAATGTATCTTATCTCTAAACTAATTGCAAATTCTGCTTCTGATTTGTACCAATTCACCTCCACTTTTCAGAAAATTTGATATTTATTCCAGAAATGTAACTTTTTAAAATTCAAAGCTAATGTAATGAAACTGAAGTGTTATCTTAAAAAGATTCATATTTTTTTTTTTTCTTTTTTACATCTTGTATGAATGAATTTACTTTGATTCCCATGCAATGTGCTATTCATTACTGGCTTTTAGTTTCAATTCAAAAGTCATTATGTTGTCTGATCTATCACTTCAGTTTTCAGTTTAATTTGATCTTGCTAAATCTTATCTTGCTCAATATGCTACCTCACATTTCCTGTCAGACAGGATATATGACAGTGAGCAACTCGAGTTATTTGCCTAACAGTGCTCATTCAGTCTGCTGCAAAATGTATCCTCCCTATATAATCTGAGTTCAAGTGTAGAACAACAATAATCAAAAAGCATTTGCATTACCAAATCTTGAGTTTAAAAATATGTACTATGTTTAAATGCAAATTATGTCTAAATCGGTAGTGTGTATTTCAGAAAGAAGATACATGTAGTTAATAGCAGTTCTGCCAGAACCAATGAACTATGTACAGGTTAATTACATATAAAACTGTTTCTACTGTATAAATTAAGATTTTTGTTTACAACTCTGTAGGTTGTAAGCAAAATTGTAAGGTTTAAATTTGTCTTCTGTTTAATTTACAATTCCCAAATTCTTCTATCAACTTCTTCCTTTTCAACTTACTATATTAAACAAAAAACACAATATCTCCATCAAATAGTTTTTAAAAAAAACTATTTGATGGAGATATTGTGTTTTTTGTTTAATTTACAATTCGTTTTACTTGGCATTTTTCCTATCAAGATAGTAGCAAAATGTTTCTGTATATGTATTGTAACACAAGAAATAAATAGGATTCCTTAAAATTATGAATCTCCATTTTCTATTTTTCTTTGTATATATATACTCATGGACAAAAAAATTAGCGCACCAAGAAATAATTGCGGGATCGTAACGAAACTTGCAATGAAGGTACATGTCGGGGAGATATGCAAATGATTAGAAATGCAGCGTGATTGCGCATTACGTATAGCCGGTAGAGGGCGTTGAACATCGTACTCTGTGGAGTATAAAACAGGTAACCAAAGCTTGTTTGAGTGTGCTGAATCATTTACAAAGGAAGAGCTGATGTAGACATGCCATTACGCCGTGTTCGAAGACAGTATACGCAGTTGTCGCAGTTTGAGAGAGGGAGAATCGTCGGGATGATGGAAGCTGGGTGGTCAGCTAGGCGAGTAGCTCGTCAATTAGGCCGCTCTGATTGTGTTGTGTGGAGGTTTTGGGACCAGTGGGCCCGAGAGATGTCATGTACACGAAGACCAGGCTCAGGACGCCCTCGACAGACCAGTCGTCGAGAAGACCGCCACATAGTCAGAAATGCACGCGTACAGCCAACTGCTTCATCGGCCGCCATCCAGGCACAGGTAGCACCTTCACTAGGGGCCGCTGTGTCTTCTCGAACCATACGAAGGCGCCTGGCTGAAGGACAGTTGGTATCGCGGCGCCCATTACGTGTGCTGCCCTTGACGCCCACCCATCGACGCCTCCGTTTGGAGTTTTGCCGCGCACGAGGAAACTGGACTGCAGCGGAATGGAACCAGGTCGTCTTTAGCGACGAATCCAGATTCAATCTCGGCAGTGATGACAATCGTGTTCGTGTGTGGAGAGCCCGTGGTGAACGCTTCAATCCTGCCTTTGCTGTACAGCGACACACCGCTCCCACAGCTGGTGTGATGGTATGGGGTGCCATTGCCTACAATACACGGTCACCCCTAGTATTGTTCCGTGGCACCATGACAGCCCAGCGGTATGTTCATGAAATCCTGCAACCACATGTGTTGCCACTCATGCAACGGCTCCCAGGAGCCATTTTTCAACAAGACAATGCTCGGCCTCATATGGCAAGGGTGTCACAAGACTGTCTCCGCACTATTACTACCCTTCCTTGGCCTGCTCGATCGCCAGATTTGTCTCCAATCGAGCATATCTGGGATCATTTGGGACGACGAGTTGGGCATCCCACGAGTTTGAACGAACTAGAGGCAAGGTTACAGCAAATATGGAACGAAATGTCTCAAGACATCATACAGAACTTATATGACTCAATGCCCGATCGTATCGCATCGTGCATTCGCGCTAGAGGGGGTCCAACGTAGTATTAACTCCTCCGTTCTTTTGCCTTTTTCTCTGAAATAAATTATCCTTTTTCTTTGATTTTCTAATCATTTACTTATATCAAAGTAGTCGTTACGTATGTAAATTTTCGTTTCATTTTGACGACTCCTTCTTGGTGCGCTAATTTTTTTGTCCATGAGTGTATATACACACACATACACACATACAGGGTTGTCAACATTACCTCTACATAGAGAGCTCTGGAGCGCAATCTAAGGCTCCAAATGGAAAGAAATTTGGACAACAGATACTTCAAATGATGCGCTCGCCAATTATTGAAGAAAAAAAAAAAGCACAAAAGATGGCCAATAGATGGCGCTGTAGCAATAACAATAACTGACGTAAAAACAAAAACCATGTGTTACTTTAAAAACATAACTTAAATAATGCAGATACTGTACTAAAAAGTAACACAAGAACTAATGAAAGACAAGAAGCAATTCTGTCAAATTCGACTAGTTTAAAGTTCTGCTCCCTGTGCCGAGGGCAGAGCGAAGAGTTTCGTCACTGGCCACATGTCGCTCTCTGATTGGAGGTCGCATCAAGGTCGTGCATAATGATATTTGCATAACGTTGACTCGCAGCTCTAAGGAAAGAAAACTCTTCAAAAGCATTAGATGCTTACCTGCACTTCACGAGCAATGCCAATGTTTTAAGAAAAAGCTCTATTGGTAAAGTTGTTCTATCAGAACAGCAGCAATGCAGCTGCAACTGATAGGAAATTCTGGCGTCAGAAGTATGTAAGGAATGAACCACTGTCTGCTTGTGCTGTCCACAAAATGACTGTAAAATTTGAAGCAGCAGAACAACTGGTGTTCTTCCAGATAGAGGTTGAAAATGAGTGGACTCTTTCTCACGAAGATATGGCTTCGGCTGTTGTGGATTTGTCACATCAATCTCCATGTAAGTGTACCTACTGTTGCCCTTGCAGTGGACATGTCATATGCCACTATAAGGCTAGTGATGTTTATGATATTGCGATACTATCCGTACAAGATTAGTGCAACAATTGCGCTGCAGTTGCTGACACGAACAACAGTTGCTATCACTTGGCCATGGAACATTCTTTGGAGTGACGAAGCCCACTTCTGCTTAAACGGGCAATAGAAAACTTTCATGTTATCCAAGAGGACTTGTTGCCTTCTCCAAAAGTGACTTGTGGCATGGATTTATGGCTAATTTCATCATTGGGCCATATTTTTTTGAAAAGGCAAGTAACTGGGCCTTGCACCTGTTCCATAACCAGACAGCTGTATTGTGACGTGTTGGCAAATTTTGTGATATCAGAGCTTCAACCATGCAAGAGCCTTCAGGAAACTATATTCATGCAAGATGGTGCACCACCCCACATCACCCATTGTATTCAAAATTTGTTAAGGTAGCACTTTATAAATGAATGGGTTATCAGCCATTATTTCCAGAAATGGACTCCCTGATCACCTGATCTCATCGCATGTGACTTCTGATTATGTTTTTTTTTTTTTTAAAAGAACCAGGTATATCGTGAAAGATGTCAAACTTTATCAGATCTGAAGGACAGCATTAGACGTCAAGTTCAAGCAATTTCAGCAAACCTACTGAGTTCTGCTGTGTTAACAACAATGGTGGATACACTGAACATTTATAACACTGTTAGTGATTTGTATTATTACACAGCACCATCTATTGGTCATTTTTTGTACAATTTTGTTTTCAATCAACGGCAAACATCTTTTGAAATACCTGTTGTCTAAATTTCTTTCCATTTGGAGCCTTAGAATGTGCTGCAGAGCCCTCTATGTAGAGAAAATTTAATGTTAATAACCCTGTATACACACACACATATATGTGTAATAAGATGAATTATTTAAAAACTTCAACCAACAATGATGACAACGTTGATTTTGTAGTTATTAAGATTCAGAAATGAAATTTAATAAAGATGCAACAAAAATTGAAAGGAGACCTTATTTTTGTTTTATTTGCAAAAAAAATTGATCAAGCCTTTTTTAAATACATAGTAGTTAAAAAAGCACTCTTTCCCGCCTCATTTTACTAATGAAATATACTGATCACAATTTTTAATCAAAATGATTCTGCCTATCAATGAATTAAGTTATATTCATTTTGCGCAAATCCTAAAAAGAAAACAAGGGAAACAAATACTGTTTACATTTTGCAGTATCTAGATTGCCTTGTTCTTGAAGTCTGAACTTCTAATGAACATAATGATACACGTATCAATACAGTAAAACCCCGTTATTACGCTCCCGCTTATAGCACTATCCCGTTCTTAACGCTCCTTTTGTACGGTCCCTGGAATTTTCTATATAACTCTCTATACTTTTACCCTCTTATAACGCTTCAAATCCCGCTTGTAGCGCTTTTTTATATCGGAAATTTTGTATCGAAAAGAAATGTAACACTGTAACGATTCTTTTCTTTCCCTGGTAGGAGGGAATCTTCGAACTCTTTGAAGCGGAAATCCCTTTCTATAAGTGAAAAATTGCAAATTCTTCGTAAGTACGACGAGAATTCTACACTAAATCAGAAGGTTTTCGCAGAATCTAAGAATTCCCTGATCCAGTCTGAGAACAATAATAAAAAATAAGAATGGAATTATCAATTCAGCGAAGGATGGTTGCAAACGTAAAAAAGTAGTGTGGAAAACGTGAAGATGCCGAGGAAATTCTAATTGAATGGATTCATCAGTCCCGTGATGCATCAGTGCCATTAAATGACCCAATCATTCAAGAAAAGGCGCGTGAAATAGCGGGCAGTGCACTAAAACTGCTCCGAAAATATATTTGTATTGCTCCTAGTGGAGTATCAATTGATGTTAATAGTTTTTTGAACCGCATTGAAATGTCGTAATTTATAACAGTAGCATACACACACGGCAAACCACAATCAAAGATTTTTTTAATAGGAAATAAGCTCACATTTGCACTATATCTATTTCAGAATCAAGTATCTTTCCTGTAAAATGGTGTCTAAATGTTTCCCCATCATATAAATCATTCCCCGTTTATAGCGCTATCCCGCTTATTACGCTTGTAGGTCACGGTCCCTTGACGAGCGTAATAACGGGGTTTTACTGTATTTAGCTTCTTTCAGATTTTATCTTTTCAATTCGATCAATTTTCTTTCCTCTACTATAAATGCTTTCATGTATCTGGTTGCTATGCTGTTCAACTGTACTAAAATTCATTATTAAAACAGTAATGAGAAACCTCTTAAAAAATCAAATTATTTGTTCTAAATTAGTAGACATTTTTTTTTTTCTCATATTTTTTTTTAATCTTTACAAGTCTGTGTACATGAGATACAGAATAATACAGGTGGGGGCAAAGGAAACCTGTTCTTAGTTATTTTCAGTTTTAACAAAATTCATGTAATTTCATTCTCACAATAGTTTAACAGATATATATATATATTAAAAAAAAATATTAATATTATTTTATTTTTCTGAAAATTACTTAAAACTTTTGGTGTAAAACTATTAAAATATTTAACCCTTCCCCAAATTTCTGTAAGTGCCCAAGTGTGGGAGGATTTTCCTTGACTAAATTGGTTTAATAAAAATTTGAAACAGGGGGGAAAAAAAAATAAAATAGAAATTCGAAGATTCAAGTTCATTTTTGTTTTTAATTATTGTGGTTAATATCCAATCATCATCTGTCCAATCAAAAATGATCTACATCTATATAAATTTAAATGTTTTTATCTTGTAAACTAGTCAGTTTTCTAGTATTTCTTTAATAATATTGAAGAAAATACCAACTTTTGTTTCCATGGCAATTATAATCTAACCTCTTAAGTTATTTCTATTCAAGTGGCTTAATTGCATTAATAAAAATATTTAATCCCAATTTAAATAAAGTAGGCTAGGAGAGTCTTATTGTCTTCAATTTAGGGATCATGATTCAATTTTGTTAACAAATCAAATGGTTACTTGATGTTGCAAATTCATCTTGACCCACATTTTTAAATCATGTAATTAATTTTTTTGAAATACTGCAATTAAAAAAAAAGTATCTGAAAGTCCAAGTTTTTAAATGAAATGATGAAGGCCTTGTTCAAAATCACCTTTTTTTTTTTTTTTTTTTTTTTTTTTTGCGATTTAGATAAAAAATTCCTTAAATTATTTTTAAACTCTTAACAGATCTCTTTTCTAAAGTTTTCTGTTTCTTGGATTTATAAGTTTTATATAAACTTTGAGGATTATATGGATATTTGGAAATATATAAATAAAATTTATTGAAGATAAATCTACTTGCATATATATTTTGTAGAAGACAGTCCAAAATAACAAAAGGAATATATTTCTAAACATAAAATTAAAATGTAGTTTAATTTAATAACATTTAACGAAATTTAAGTAGTCTGTTTTTGTATTAGTTACAAAAATTTCAGTCTATAGCATACACAACATTTTTTGTTTTGGAAGGGGGAAGCAGTCAAAATTATAGAGGGGTTCTATGAGGATCACTTATTTATGGTACATTTATTATTATTTTGAATTTAAGCAGCATATCTCACTATACAACATGCCCAGATGAAAAAGTGTTACTTGTTATATGGGAAAGCCATATTAGAAATTAAAAATTTCACAAGAGATTTTGGGTAGAGACTTCCTTCTATATTTCCCCGTGATCTCAATTTAAAGCAAAACAGAATTAGGCAAAACAAGCAATAGTTGAAATGAAAATAAATAACTATTTTAGACCATCCAGAATACTAAAGTAAGATTCTGAGAAATAATTAAGAGAAGTGATATTAGGATTTAAGTAGAATAAAGACTGAAATATGTCATTTGAGTTTGTATTAAGTATTTCTGTTAAAAGCTAAAGACAATGAGGCAGAGAACAAATTAGTTATACAGTGAAACCTCTCTGAGCGGCCACCCCGCAGTACCGAGAATATTTGGCCGCTCAGAGGGGGTGGCCGCTCTGAAGGGTTTTATAATTGCTATAATGCGTATCTTACTATTATAAGATAATTATTAAAATGCGTAATATAAACAAGTCTGACATATATTCCTTATTTAAAATGAAATTTAAAACTTATCTAAAGAGAAAATAGTACAATATTTTATTTCATGCTTTCTTACATTTTTTTTAAAAAGGCTACAATTTGTGTCTGTTTTAAGTTTTTACTTTTCTCTATAACAACCATTTTTTCAAGTTAGTTTTCAAGTAGAATTTCCCGAAAAATGAAGTGGTGGGAAATCTCTAAATCCCACTCGGTGGCCGTTTAGAGGGGGACGGATGGCCGCTGATACAGGTTATTTTAACATTAGGTCTATGAGTCGAAAAATCCGTGCCATGAAAAATTGGCCGTTTAGCGGGGTGGCCGCTCGGAGAAGTTTCACTGTATATCAAATTACTTTGAATCTTCAAGTAACTGATCCCAAGACAACTGCACTGACAAGTACCAAAGAGCTTAGAAAAGATCATTCAATAAAGTCATTCAGGTACTATATAAAGAGCAATTCAAAAGTCACTGAATTCCGACTTCAAAAATTTACTTCATGCATATAGTGAAATACAACTTATTCTAAATAAACTCATACTTATGTCTAATCAGAAAAACCTTTACAAAAGACACTGGAATTGTCCAACATTTTGTTGGATACACAAATTCATCTGACGCATATTGGCAGGGATGTCCCTCACAACTATATTACACAGCCCTTGCAGCGTCTCAGGCTTGTTAGGGCACACTTTGTCTTCTAGATAACCTCAAGTCTGGTGAAAGAAGCTGCCACAGGTTTTTTGAGATCAATCACTAGTGGAAGAACTCATGGTGCATTTTCCATTGTCTTGTTTGGCATGTGACACATTGTGCCATCTTGTTGGATTCAATAATATTTCTCTTCTTCAATCATTGCTACAAATTGATGGATGATGTCTGTGTACAGCAGATGTTATGATTGTATTAAAAAACACTGGTCCCACAGTTCGCTGTCTAGACATGGCACACCACACTCCAACTTTGAGAGTGAAGTGGGGCCTCATGTAATGCATGCAGATTTTCCGAAGCCCAAATTTTTGTGTTCTGACTTTTGGCATATCCATTCAAATGAAATCACACCTCATCACTGAAGAAGTTAAGCTGGTTAGCCACATTGTTGTGCGTGAATCTAAGCCATTGACAGCAGGAAATATGCTTTTCTAAATCCAACAATTTAGCTAGTGCACTACTCGAACTCTGAATAACTGTAGCTTCAAACATTTAGGAACCCTCTGGCAAGCTGAATAAGATGCTCTTACTTCCTGTGACATTTAAGGATAGTGCTGCAAAGTTCACTGAACTTCCTCCAGAAACGTGGATGTCATCATGGATGGTCGACCGCTTCCAGACCTATTCTGACTACTACCTCGTGAAAATATTTCAAAAGATCATACACTGTTTTCCCTGATATAAAAGCATCAGGGAACTTCCGCTGAAAGAGCTGAATGCAAAGTTCATATGGTTTTTCCTCAAAATAATCTTCTAACAAAAACTCTTTGATCTTGTACGAGATTCAGAGCATACTAAATTTTACTTCTTGCCAACTCCTGCATATGCACGTTGTCATGTGGTATTATCCCATAGTGCAACTTGTTCCTCAAGGTCACCCATATATGCCACAAGTCACAATACTTTGAAATTTAATCTGGTTTTACAGCAAATAAATTTCAAATATATACCTTGGTAGTTCTTAATTTCTCTGTACTTATATTTCCTGTAGCAGTTTCTTATAAGTGCTTCCTTTCTTCTTGACACAAAATGATTTCTAAGCAATTAACTGGTAAGGAATTTAAAACTGATAAATTATGTTATGCTATTTTAATGTTGAACTTTAATTTGGGCAATCATTAATAACCATCTTAAAATATCAAAGAAAAGTTAAACTAATCTAAGCAAAATTTTTTTAATAAACTTAAGCAAAACATTTTAATAAAAAAAAATTAATAACACTTCTATTCTAGTAAATAAGAAAATCATCTCAAAACATACCATATTTTTTTCCTTTTGACAGCTTAGTACCCATTGTTGATATTAAATGAGAACAAACAAGCTGATTAAAAAGAACAGGCCTGAAACTAAAATACAATTTACAAATTAGCAGAAAATAAAAAACAATGACAGTCAGTTGTAACTCATTAACATTATTCTTGCTTTAAGTTAATAAATAAACAATAATGATCAAATTATCAACAATCTACTATTAAGTTATTTATAAACTATTTTTGCTAAATATTAAGCTTCCAATTATAAAGCTTCCAAATAGTATACAGGTTAAAAAACCAAAACATTATATTTGTATTGTATTTTTAAAAATAGTAATGAAACTAATAAAAAAACAAATATAATAGTAAGTTCAAGCAAATAGATTTGCTGATCATGTGAATCAAATATTATAGTTCATAAACTGCTTGTGGTTGTTATTAATGAAAAGGCTTGCTTAAAGAAACAGGACTTCAATATCCTGTCAAAAACCAATTTTTTATTATTGTCAATTATTTTATTTAGTAGTTATATTTTTTAATCTTTTTAGCATACTAGTTTACACATTCTGTCTAAGCATGCTTATCATCAAAACTTACACTATTTGACCATAAATTCTCACTAATTTGCAACTGCACTAGCTGCCATCTCGCATCACAACAGAACTATTAAGCTGAATCAATCTATGCCAAACTTGCTTTTCTGCTATTGACGAATTTCCCAATCTATCACTTCAGAAACAATATATCATTGTAGTAGGCCATAGCATACTAATTCCAAAAGAAATATCATAAGCAAGCATATAACCCAAAACAACTTGCTCTGCATGATATTGTATAGGTCTTCATATTCATGGAAACTCACAAATGGCAAATTATAAAGTATCATTTTGAATTTCCCCATCTGTCTAGTCCTCAAAGATCTCCCAAATCATTGTAATCTCTCAGTTACAATGAACTTCAAAAACAGTTATGAATGAAAACTCGCAGATAAAAGTTGTGAATAATAAATCATATACAAAACTGAAAATTTTACATAAAATACATATTTTTACAATAATGTACTTTATTGTAGTATGTCAATATATGTCTACATACACAAACCTAGTCATCAGACTGGGCAATTCTAGTAATAACATTGTATGGTCATTATTCAATATGGCCACTTTTTATTTTATATTTAATTTTTTTTTTTTTTACTATGAACTTATTTGTAATTCTTTTAAAAATCTGCTAAAACAAATTACAGTGATTTAGCACAGTCCATGAAGTTATGCACTTTCTTTTAGTACGGCAATATGTAAAAAGTAAATTACAGTGGATTGTACAATAAAATTATATGGAATGTATGATCTATTATTAAAACTTTCAAAGCGAAATAAATATCTTGCATATAAATACTACATATGTGGCAGATTTCAAGTGGTATATTTAAGCAGAAAGACTAATGGGCTAAATACTTCACATTATAGAAAGACTCAGATTTATATTTAAGAGATATCCTAAATATATATGCTATAAAATAATATGCTCTATGTAATAATATATTATGCAATATACAGTAGTTTACATTTGAAACCTAGAAAAGCTCAAACTTGACATGCAGTTAGGAAACCCAAGAAATGTGCTTTTTTTTTCTTTTCCTTTTTACAAATTTTTAATGCTCCCCTGGATTCTTCCCCACACCCCAAACGATGTCTTATTACGATTTACCAACAGCAAGACTTGCAAGCATCATACTCTTGCAACCAAGATAACTTATATGGAGGACAGTATCCCCTTGCCAGCTGTATCCTACTTAAAGATATCCCAAACCTATTACACTTTCTTGAATGACCTAAGGAAGTAACATAGGTAGCCACATTTGCTCATCCTACTCAATACATTTATCAGGAATGTGTTACTCCCCCTTCCAATGGACTATTATCTTTTTAATATCTTCTAAATATTAAGATCTACTTTGCAAGAATGTTCCTTTTACTCAAGAAATTAATATTCACGAGGACTGCAGAGCACTTAATCCCTGTCTTTTTTTTTTTTTAAGATCTGCTAAATGGTTAAACATACCAAAACTAAACTTTGCTTGAACATTTCTTTCACTTAACTTAAAGAGATGCTTTGGGTAGATAGGTTTTACTTGCTGTGATAACCTGAAAAAGTTAAGACATAAGTCTGGCTGAACTTATCTAACCCCACCCCAGTATCTACCAACTCAAATTTTGTACTTTCTAATTTCACATCTTTCAAAAGGTATAACTATCACTAAGACTTCAACATCCCAACATAATTTTGTTTTCCTCCAGTGCCACATCGGTGGAACGGGAAATTGATTAAATTCATATATGGATGCTATACAGGTAAGTCCAACAATAAGCTTCAAAAACATCAAGCTGTTGTAATCATTTCGCAACTGTAACAATTGGAGCATTTCTGATAAAGGGAATTAAAATGAATTTATCTGAAATATTACATGTATAAAACATTCATAATGTACTATAGATAATACAAAAAAAAAAAAAAAAAAGACAACTTCAAACTTTAGTTTGTTAATAAATAGTCATTTCAATTCAGTTTAGAATGTTACACAAATCAAGAGAGAAAGAAAAAAAGTGTTGTTAAGCTGTCTTCAACTGAAAATAAAGCTGAACTGCTGTATATTTTTAATCTACCCCTCTTTACGGTGGCAATTATAAACTCGGACGTTGCATATTATTTTCTGATACAGATACATAGACTATAAAACAATAAAAAGAGACGATACATAGAAAATATTAATGAAGCTTAAGGGATTAATTTTAATATATACATTTAATAAATTAAGTTGGAAAATTCAATGCGTAAGTATTACAGTATCATATATTTACAAGACAATGATGGAAGTGAATAACGATATAACGTTAATTTTATTGTTTTTTGGACATTTTAAAATTTTATACCAACAAATAATGTACAAATTTCCAATCTTGAATAATGTATTTACAAACTGTGCTGTAAATAAGTATAATACATAATAAAATGTCAATATATTAGTTCATTTAACTCCTCTTTTAACTTTTAAATTACTTTTTTTCTCAGGAACTGCTTTTCAACATTTTTGCCCTTTAATTACATATTTTTTTTTTCTAAGAACAGTTTTTTTTTCTATTTCGTAATAAAAATTATAAACAGGAAATAAATAAATTAAACCACTTTGAAAAATAAAAAATTTTAACTTACAGTCTTGAAGAGTTACAGCAACATATCTGAGTTTAACGATCAAAATGAAACATAAAAACCTTCCAAGAGTAAATGTGAGTTATACGGAACAAAATCAATGCCGTATTACAGTGTCATTAACCTTTTAAGTGAAAATATACATACATTTACTACAGATTCTGAATCAATATAAAATTAACGGGGATAAATTATCAAACTTACAGCAAACATCGATTTAGGATGGGAAAACATTAATACTTCATAAAACCAAAAGTTTGAAGGTATTATTACAGCAAAAGATCATTTTATTAGTTCAAATAAAATTAGAAAAAAATTCTAATAGTAAAATTGAAAATTATCAAAATACGCAGAATCATTCACAATTTTCTAACATTCTTAAACGAAATTACTTCATAACCTATTTCCGTTTGATAAAGTCACAGACTGTTGCTTCGGCATTGAAGAATACAATGAGGTCAGAAACTAATAAGTTACTCAACACTTCCTACTTCTGAGAATAAATGCTTGAAAATAATGCTGATGATTACTTCAAATACTAAGATTACTTTGGAATACAAGCCTAATACCTACTAAAATTCAAAATACGTAAAATAAATATTTCATTAAATAAATAACAGCTATGATTTTTTTTTTTTTTTTTTTAAGTTTTAAAATTTATAGCAATATTTCAAAATCAAACCTCACAAGACTGGCTAATTAAAATTTTCTTCTTTTTTTTATTTTTTAATTTGTCAACAAATATAAAAAGCCGACAATTATACTGAGCTAATCATTAACACAAGAATAACAATCGAATTAATCTTCGATTGTTTTCTTTTAGAACGAGTATTCTACGTTTCATGTAGATAAAAATGACAAATTTTTTAATTTCCTTATAAAAGTTAATATTTTAAACATCGTCACATAAAATTCAAAATTTAATTCTTACAAAGCTACGAAATAATCTTTCATAATTAAATCGCAATGACTTAAAAAGATTTCAAAATGAATTGAAAACCGCTTACATTTAACCCTATCTGATTGTAAGTTAAAGCCGACTAGATTTCTAAGAAGAATAGATGGTATTAAGAAATTTGAAAACCAAAATATGTGTCTAAAAATAGAAGAGGCATTTCTTTACAACAAAACATCTTTAAGATAAATCATTTCACAATATCTTTCAAACATTCGGAATCCATAGGCCTCTTAGTTAGGCTAAACTTAAAAAATGAATTACCCTAAACAGAATTAGTAAATCAAAGAAAATATTCAAGTGCGATAAAATATACTTATTATTTTATTGCGAAGAGATAAGTTACCTTTCTTGATGAACTACCGCTTGATTTAACGAGGAATGACAGCTGAGTAATACCTGACAAGCACGTCTCATTACCTCTGAGAAACCATCATGAATCGATCTGACATCTGGTGGCTAAAATCAGAACTACTTGTTGTTCTGTCGTCTGCTTAGCCTATAATGTTGACACTGGGATTGTACGATTATTTGTTAATTATACATAAATTATTAACAACATAATTTCCTATATCTATATTACTAAGAATCAGCAAGAAAGAACTGTACGTATACTTCGTAGCAAAAACTTCTTTATCTGCTCTTCATTGATTTTATTCTCCACTTGTTAGTTTATTTATTTATTTATTTATTTATTTATTTATTTATTTAGCGTATGGCTTACAAAATTACTCGCGACCATTCTTCAATTTATGTTTTTTGGAATACAAAGCTACCGTGTTCTTCTTATTTCGTATTTCATGGAATTACCTCAATTCAATCCGATACTGAAAAGGACCCATTCCAATGTTACGAACTATTTTTGAATTTACACAAGGTTATAGAAGGTATGGATGGCAAGTACGACGATCGCTCGGACTTAGTCAAAGAATCTGGTTCTCATTTAACAGGAGGCCGAAAAACCCCAGGAGCCGCGTTGAAAGGAACCATCCAGATAAAAAAAAAATCCTCGACCTCCGCCGAAAATTGCATTCGTCACACTATTTAAGCCAGGGGTGGCCAAACCGTGGCGCATTGGATGATAACAAGTGGCGTATTGCAACCTGTTGGTTGTTTTTTTTTTTTTTTTGGTTGTTAAAATTGAGTTGTATGGTGCAACTGAACTCGTCTGTGAAAAAATTGGCGCATGGTATGCTTAAGGTTGGCCATCACTGATTTAAGCTATCTGAGTAATCTGACCCACATGCCTAAGTTGTCCATTGTATAATTTTTAGTTTTATGCAAATAAACAAATGTTTTGGTATGATTGAAAACATTAAATATATATATATATAT
>JAFIDM010009631.1:76769757-76786086 GCA_023159025.1 Thereuonema tuberculata | reverse complement strand
AAAAAAAAAAACAGATAACCAGCGATAAATCTCTTATTCATAGTGACATTTTATACTTTGTTACATTTTGCATACCGGTATTGGTATTTTTTATTATTTTTATTAAAATAACACTGCTATAATTAATTATATAAAAAAAATAATATTCAAAATATATGTCAGCACTAAAACAATGATTATCAAAGTTATTCCGCAAGCTTTTACCAAATACGACACGAAGCTTTAACCAGAAGCTTTAACCATGATTACACTAGTCAGCATATATTTGTTTTCGGTAAAATTAATAATGTTTTAAAAACAATTTTTTTGTAACAAAACTAATAAAATTTGCAGAGTGTTGCCAACAGGTTATGCTAGTGTAGATCACATGATTGGTTGACGTTATGTTATACTCCTCTCCACTAACTGAATGACAGTGTCAGGAATGCTGACGTTATTCAACACTTCAGTAATGTTGGTGTAAACACATTGTCTTTGACTCTCTTGTAAAAATTAGTTACACTGTTAAAACTGGCTTCTCGTTTATATAATGATGCATTACATAGTCTGTTATATTTGTGAAAGCTATATTGTGCACATTATAGATGAAACATCACAGATTTTATTAAAATACAAACTTTGCTTATTTTGGAAAACATTGGGAGACCAAGACATGGGCTGCTCACGAAATTCGCTGAACTTGCGTGAAAGATTTAAGTTCAAAAGTAAAAAATAATCTTCTATGCTTTATGCCATTCCAAATGTGTGGAGAAAGACTTTTTTAACAAGAGTTAATGATTTTCTTTCATGTGGGGGAGTTGGTGGTCTGGGAGTTCCAGGAATCGGTTCAGAGGGCGGTGTCGATGTGGTCGACTCCTCTTTCTCCGATTGCCGGTCGCTGGAAGGCGTGGTGGCTGCTCGGGAACTGGGAAGGCCACATATCGCTGACTTGGGAAGGTCTTCGTCTCTCGGTGGCGAAAAATTCTTGAATATCTCCACCCATCTTCCTACATCAAAACTAAAATTGAGATCAGGAATGGCGGAAGCCAACGAGGACAACTGTTGTGAAGCACTTTCACTTCTCTCACTGGCAGCAGACGATTCCACTGTGGTGCTGGCTTCTGTGGCGCTCTCTTCTTCCGCTGAGTCCCCTGATTGCCGGGATGAACTCACCGATACTTTCTTCTTATTCTGCATGCTTGAATAAGGTCGGATCGAATGTTGCCAGGGATCGTCGAAGATCACTGTGGACCAGGGGTCAAAGTCCTTTGTCACACCAAAGAAGTCCAGAGCAGGAGATTTCAAACACACTGTGTGAGTGCACAGAGGGGGAGAGGATGGTAAGCTAACATTGGCACAAATAGGTTCCTGATAAAGTAAGGGGATTTTCTGGCTGCTGACGGGCGCGTCGAGGACCAAGTCAGCAACTGTGACCTTCTCCTCCGAACAGGAGGGTGGCAGGCCGTTCACTATGCTCGTTGTACTGTCGGTCTTTGGCAAAGATGGAGAGGAAAGGACGAACTCGCGAGAAGAGGGTGGAGAATCAGAAGAGGTTGACATGAGGCCCACTGGACAACGCACCCGAAAAAGTGCAATCCATCAATCCATCATTGACTCAAGACCCAAAATTTTCAAAGAAGAACGGTTTTTCCAATCCAAATGCCAATGCATTTTGGATACTGACTGGAGCATGGATTGCACTTTTTCGGGTGTAAGTAATTTTAAGTAGACAACCCATGATACTTTATTTTTGCTGCTCGTATTCAGAGGGTAATTTGCGTTGAATGCCCTGAATGCTGAATTTATTGCATAAATGCATGATTCATTAAAATAATTCAGATTACGGTACTTATTTTTTTTTTTATATTCATTATTTCGGGAGGGGCCCGGGCCCCCTTGGCCCCCCCCCCCTCTTATTCGCCCTTGTTTTAAGCGCAAAAAAAGAAAAAAAAAAACAAATAGAAAAACAAAACAAATGTTGACTATGCTAATATTTTTTCAGCACTGAGATTTGTGCCTTATATTAATGATCTGCCTATTTCCCGACATTCATCTTCGTTTGAAAACGTAACAGAACCAGAAAGTGAATCACTGAAGGATGATGTATCTAATGTTTCTAACAGAGCTGATGTCAATAAGTGTACGCCACAACTATTAGTAAAGAAGAACATAACGATTTGTAAGAGATTCAAATCTTTCAAAACTGACAAGGGAAAGAAATGTTATTCTATAGTGAAAACGTGCATGCTGTATACTTTGCTATTTGAAAAACATCATCCAAAAATCTTGATTTCTTTTTTTTTACTCAATGCCATTGTGAAAGAGACTGGAATGTTGCTTAATAGCAGGATGGTTTTACAGAAATGTCTTTGTGTGTGAAGGAGACAGCCAGTCATAATGACTGGAAAATGAAAGATTGGTCACCCAGATTAATTTTATTGCCAAGATCTAAAAATACTAAACAAAAACCATTGATTTATCACAAAAATGTTTGCTTCCGGGTCTACAAATTTAACAGGGCTTAATGAAACAGTTTATTAAAGCCTTCGACAGAGAAGTTGAATGTTTCAAATATATTTGCAGGAAATTCTTAATCCATTGTTAACGAAAAGTTTAAGGAAGGAATCTTAATAGGAGTTGAAATTCGAAAACTAACGTTGGACGGTAAAGTTGAAGAGGCCATGAGTGACTACGAGAAGACGACTTCTATGAGCTTCAAGAATGTGGCACAAAACTTTTTGGGAATCAAGAAAATTTCTAATTACAAGGTATTGTGGATGATAGTTGGAGAAACTTGACTGCAACATGAGGGTCAAAATACATTTCTTGCATTCCCACATCGACTAATTTCATGAGAATCTTCATGCCGTAAGGGAAAAGCAGGGAGAAAGATGACATTAAGACATAAAGGATAAAAAATAAGCAGTAATAGGATTATTGTATGGCTTACTAAAGAACTGTAAATAGCAGCAAAAAATGAAATGTTTTATTCAGTCAGAAAGATTTGGCTTTAAACAAAATAGCTCTTAAACAATAAAGTAGATGAACCAAAATCTAATCATTCATTCCCAAGACACACAATCAAAAATTAATCTACATCACATTAATTCAGTTACAAAAAGGAATCGTATTTTAACCCAAACTTCTCTCAAAAATTTGTCTAAATTTGTTTTAAGGAGTGAACAACGTGAATTTCCGTTAAAATCGAGACATGGATATTTAACATTAAATAAAATGTTTTATATAAAAATTAAAATGATTAAATGTAGTAGAAAAATATTTTGCATTTGCATGTCTCTTGCATGATCACTATACTTTTCTATTATAATAGCATGGAGAAAGTAAAAAGATATCAGGGAAAATGGAATATCAGTATGATGGCTGACTGTTGCGGGAGCCTTTCCGGCCCAGCCTTGCGGTCAAAGCGGTAGCCTGCCACGAGACTGATGTGTCTGAATCTGGATTCGAATCCCGGCTTGGCACTTGGATGTTTCTTTCGTCTTCAGTGTTACTCTTCCAAAAGGAGATAAAGTCTCCTTCGGATTGTTATCCAAACGACAGCGGCATATCACCCTACTGATGTTAGATGACGAAAAGATAGGTTGCAAGTGGTAGCGCATGGAAATCGAAGAAGCGAAAAATTTCTTCAAAGTTAAATTTGAAAACTGGCAGTAATAACTTTACAACAAACATACAGCATTAGCTTTACATATACTTCTATATTTTTTAAAGATTAAGTCGGTTCAAATAATACCTATGTGACTTCTAATGACATGTTTGATTGATATAAAATAAACCTAATTTCTTTAAAAACAAGCATCAGAAAATCATTTACGTATATCAATAAAGCACAGTTTGTTTCTGCTCGGTTGTTTATTTGTTCGGTATTCATTGGAGCCGGTTTGAAATTTCAAAACCAAAATTGGCAGAAGAATTAATTAGAAAATAGGATAAGTTTTCACCAGATTTGGATCCGATTCGAGCATATTTACAGGACCTCTGAAAAAGCGATTAAATATTTTTATATCAACTAATTCTTATATTTCAACAAAAGTGAAATGTTTTTCGAATTTAAAAAATCCACTTCGATTAAAGCACTATTACTAGAAATATATTAATATAAGCATTAGACTGATGATTTTGTTTGTAGAACAGTTTTACAGTTTAATTTTTGCAAAATTAGTAAGGGAAAAAAATCTTTTTAAAAAGTTGTATTATTCTGTTTTAGTTAATGTATCAAAAGAAAATAAAGCATGTAATAATTCTGTCAGGAAGAATTTGGAAACCACATATAAATAGCTTCGATTTTATAAAAATCAAAATGAATACTTTCACAATAGAAATTAATAATATTATTTTTACAAAAACTAATACCATGTGTTAACTTTATTATGTAGTTTTTGGTTTGAACAATTAATATCTATATCGATAAAGTAAAGTTTGTTTGCAAGGTTGCTCTTTGCATATTCTGGATTCTTACGTCTTTCATTCAATTGACTTGAAATTTGATGTAGTAACAACTGTCAATCCCAGGTAAAGTTTTCTCGCTGCCAGATAGGTTTGTACCAGATAGGTATTGTACACATTATACTATCACGTTACAACCAGAGCCGTTTCTAGGCGCTCTGCCACCCTAGGCGAGAATTGAAAAATGCCGTCCCCCTCCCTTTCAAATGCCGCTCCCACCAAAAAAAAACCAAAACAACAGAATCTTCAATTCAACAACCAAAAAAAACGATTATCCTATTTTAACAACCAAAAAAAAAAAAAAAACGGAATCCGTCCTTCGGCCGCCCTAAAATCTTGCCGCCCTAGGCGGCCGCCTAGTCTTGCCTAATGGTAGAAACGGCCCTGGTTACAACTGTCTTTCATTCAATTGCATTGAAATTTGGCATACGATTCACGAATTAGCAAATGACACGATTTAAATAGGCCTGCGTCTCCACATTTTGTACACCAGAAGGAAGAAGAAAAAGTGTTGTTTCAGATTTGAATAAATTAACAACAATTCAGAATTACAATAAAAACTATAATTTGTTTTCTTGACTTTTTTTTTTTTTTTTAAATCTCAATGTCATAATCTTGTTGATAGATATAATGTTATGCATTTGAATACACTGGCACTACATAATAGCACTCTCTCATGTTTAAAGCCATGTACCTCTGTTAGTTGCTATAAAACATCGGAGAAAAATAATTCAAGATGCAGATCTTGTTTATAAAATTAAATCCAATTTTAAACAAAACAAAATCAATGATTTGTTAATATAGCTTTATTACTTGCGATGGAGTACATTTATTAATTAATTATGCCCCTATTAATTGCTAAAAAAATTATTTTCAAACCAATTTCGCAGCAATGGAATGTGGGGCGGTAACGGCAATAATGAACATCTGAAAAAAAACATCATTTTTATCATAAATACATTTTTATCACTTTTACGATAAATATACATTTCAATCATAATTTTTGTTCTTTATTCTAATTCTGATGTGACAAAAACAAAAAAACAAAACCAAAAATAAAATAAAAAAACAAAACCAGAAAAACCTAAATATGTTACGAGACAGAAATTTGAGAACCACTGAATATTAATGCAACATACCGTTTATTAAGAAAGGCCAGTTACAGGTAATTCGTTTTTACAATTGTTCAGTTTACGACTTTTCACTTTTATGATCCTCTACCGTGGTTCCTCTTAAAAAAAAAAAGTAATTAAATAAATTAAAATGAAAGAAAATTAAGTCGTCATTGAAGTGCCAGGATTACTTGTGAATAACACTTACCGAGGAGGGAGGGTGTGGAGGCTTGTAACCCCCCCCCCCTCCTTACATCCGAAAAAAGGAAGAAATAGGGATGTAGTATTTTGGATTTTTTTTTTTTTGTTAGAAAACCATCATTTTTTGTAATCCCTCACCTCATTCCAAATTTGTGCATGTCTACGTTCGTCAAAGTTGTATGCTTTTCAGAACGTTCATTCTGAGAGATCTCTTGCTATGGACGCTCAGTTATAAGTGATTGCTTGGCTGTAATAATTAACAAGCAGATTTAGGCTTTTTAATTGTGCTTTATATATGCTTTTTTACATAAAATCTGCTCAAAAGAAAAATATCCATTGATCAGTGATGATTATTTTTTGATCTGGGGGCACGGTAGTGCCCCCGCCAAGACGAGCCGAAGGCAGGAAGGGCACTACGTACCTTTTCTCGAAGTGTTTCGTCGTATTTTCGAACCCTCATAGCTTCGGCCTGGATAATACTAGAGAGCTCAAATTTTCAGGATAAGATGTAGTTAGCAGACTAATGAAATACGCTAAGTTTCATTTATTTAGCTTTTATACTTTGGATTTTATTAATACCTAAAATACGTCGATTCCGTCACTGACTCACTCACTGACTGACTGACTCATGATCATCAAAACCTCTAGGGTACTTCCTGAAGTCCAAGAAAGCTGAAATTTGGTATGCAGGCTAGGATTAGCACACAAACAACAACAAAATTAAGAAATCCGTAACTTTCATCCTCCAACCCCTCATAAAGGGGGGGTCTGGTTATGTATTATCGAACCCTCATAGCTTCGGCCTGGATAATTCTAGAGAGCTCAAATTTTCAGGATAAGATGCAGTTACCATACTAATAAAATACGCTAAGTTTCTTTTTTCTAGCTTTTATACTTTGGATTTTATTAAGACCTGAAATACGTCGTACCCTCAATGCTTCGGCCTAAATAATACTGTGTAATAATTTGATTTCTTACAAAAGTGCAAACAGCTTGTATATACAAGTTGACCAATAGAAAAACAGAAAAGTAGGTATTGAAAAAAAAATCCATTTTCTAAATAATCTTAAAACTAAATTTAGTTGTAATAGATAATCCCACCCAAAACATTTCATGTAAAATAAGTTGCCAAGACTCACATGCTCATAACGCTTTCACTGTTAAAAAGATATGAGATCTCATCTTACAAAAAGAAATGAAATCCCACCCAAAACATTTCATGTAAAATAAGTTGCCAAGACTCACATGCTCATAATGCTTTCACAGTTAAAAAGATATGAAATCTCATGTAGAGCCAAGCCCCTAACTCTACAAGGCCTAACTCTACAAGCCCTAACTCTAAAAACCCTATATCTTGGTCAAAAAGTATGGCTTGGCCGTTTCATGGAACTATTTCATCCCACCCAAAACATTTCATGTAAAATACGTTGCCAAGAAGCTCATAACGCTTTCACTGTTGAAAAGTTATCAGATCTCATGTAGAGCCAAGCCCCTCACTCTACAAGGCCTAACTCTAAAAACCCTACTATCTTGGTCAAAAAGTATGCCTTGGCATACTCCATATCCTTTACATAACTCCATGGGATTGTCTGTGCGACAGCCACGAAACGGCCAAGCCATACTTTTTGACCAAGATATAGGGTTTTTAGAGTTAGGCCTTGTAGAGTTAGGGGCTTGGCTCTACATGAGATCTCATATCTTTTTAGCAGTGAAAGCATTATGAGCATCTGAGTCTTGGCAACTTATTTTACATGAAATGTTTTGGGTGGGATATATATATATATATGAATATTAACTTACAAACTACCACATAAAAAAACAAAAAAAAACAGGTAACCAGCGATAAATCTCTCTTATTCATAATGACATTTTATACTTTGCTACATTTTGCATATTGGTATTTTTTATTATTTTTATTAAAATAACACTGCTATTATTAATTATATAAAAAAAATAATATTCAAAATATTTGTCAGCTCTAAAACAATGATTCTCAAAGATATTCCGCAAGCTTCATTGACTACAAAAAGGCGTATGATTCGATATCAATTTCTATATTGGACATCTTAGTTATTTATATTGCTGATATAGGACTAATTGGCTTTTTAGGCTATTTTTTGACTAAATGGGGCGCAAAATAACATACCTTACACGCTATTGATTGTCTACCTATGGTTTGATGGTTTGTCTACCTAAGGTTTGATACTGAATCGCAAGTATCAAAAAGACACGCTAAGCTCACTTAGGTTTTATTTAATACTTAAAAATTTAGTAACTTATTCATATATCTGGTACTCATTTTAACAGATACACGAATTCGAACAATATGTTCCCAACTACTTCCAACTTTCTGATAATCCTTTCCCGGGTGAAATCATCGAATTGATGTCTTCGAGACATGACAAAAAGTTCACGTTTGTAGAATTAGTCCTTCACATAGAAGTTCAGACAAGACAATTCCCTAGATGTGCTAATTTCCTTTTTATCTGCTTTCGAACTACCACGTGACCCTTATGCGCGCGATTCGGAAATTTGCATGTGGATCTGTTTTCTAATGAACATCTGCAGTTATGCAAATCGCCACAAGCTGTTTTGTCGGATTCTGTGGCTGTAACCCTTAAGAATGGCGTTCGTCCTTAAGTTTAGAACATGTGTGTAAATATGATTTAATTGCTGCTGTTTTATCCCGTCTAAACAGATTACAAATTCAATACGTGCAAAATTTGATAAAGCATTAAATACTGCCATATACAAACTAGAAACCTCCCTCCCACCCACGGACTTAAACAACTACAAGATAAAAGATATATACGCATTGTAAAACGCGGACAAAGGTGGAAAAATAGTTCTTATAGATAAAGAAGACTATTATTATTAATGGGTAAGGCTTTTTTATTTTATACTTAAGGTATTTCATTAAGAATGAGCATGCACCTTCGACTCAGGTTGCAGCAGAAGGTGCATAAGGAACTTTGCGTTAATGGTTAGTTTAAGGCTAGTCCTATTATAGATTGTATAAATCTATAATACATAGGCCTATATTACAGAGCATTAAACAATTAAGATTCTTTTAATAATGTTCTTTTTATAGGGAGGTCAATCTATCCTTACAATTTCAAAAGAAGTGAACAGAAACTAAAAGTTGAAACTCAGAAAAGCTGATGCTTATAAAACAGGTTTTTTTAGAAAACTCCCCCCATATAATCATTTCATTAATGATAAAAATATCTAAAAAGAAATAATTATACAAGAATAATTTACCTAATATTTTATGGGAAATATGTTTGATGTTTTTTTTTACTTTCGTTTACCTCATCCAATGTAGCAATTTATCTATATTCCCTTCAGTAATTTTTTTATCCAAATACATTCAAGATCAATCATATATATATATATATATATATATATAAGTAATTATCCTAATTTGCCAAAAAAAATAAATAATCTGAATTATTTAATTCTTCTTTCGTATTATTATTATTTCGTACGCTTTGGCTCTTGGCACGTCTGCCTTTGGCCACGACAAGGGGCGAGAACTGTGAACCGTTAGCCAAAGAATCGTTATCCAATGGTAAGCCGTAGGAGGTAGCTCACAATATACTCGCAAAAGCAGACGAAACACGGAAGAAGAAAATCCCATCCATGCTGACTCCGGGATTCGAACTCAGGTTCCGGCACATTTGCCTCGTGAAAGGCTGCCACCTTGAACATAAGGCTTTGCCGGAACGGCTCTGATTTTCGTAAAAACTTCGGTCAGGAGTAGGATTTCCCTTTATTCTATGGTGAGTCTATAGAACAGGAGAAAAGAGAGAACTTTTTACTATTTCAGATGTTTTTCTCTGTTTACCTTATGAGGAAAATGTTTGGCAAGTTTTTCTTTTTCAAAAGGGATTCTGCGAAAGTTACAGGAAAAGCAAATTATAGGAAAAGTGATGCAGCGTAATGACAGAAAAATAAGACTGCAGTTGACAAACCTATAATATTTCGGGTTACATATTCTTTTTACCTTTTCTTAAGCTATATAAACCGTCTCTTTCTTAATTTTCCGAATTGCAAGTATAGAGTTTATATTTTGAGTTCAAATACAATGTTCAGCAGATATAGGGCCGTTCGTAAAAGACGTCTGCTCCTGATGAGGGAGGGGATTTGTGAATGTCTCAAGCACGAGAAGGAGAGTTTTAAACAAGCTGTGACCATTCGCTTTTTGAGAATTTTTTATTTTTCATTCTCCATACGAAATGGGAAAATCATGAACAAAATATTTTTTTTCCTAATTCTTCAAATCATTTTAATTTCATAACATTTACTTATACGATGAACATGAATCATATTAAAATATCCTTGCTCTGATTAGAATGGAAAATCATGCTAACTGTTCCCTACAACAAATTTAGACCTTTTTGATTGATATATGTGTATATGTGTGTGTCTGTGGGAGAAGATGCCTCCTATTCAGAATCTTATGGATGTGATAACTTGTAAAAATAATTAATTGATCTATACTATACTTCATCTTTAAGTGTTTATTAAAAAACTCATGGAAGTTGACGATCCCGTATTTTCGTGATTTCACGTAATTTACGCGAGACTAGTCTCTATCCATGTCTTCTCACAAAATATTGAAATATTTAAATGAATTACAATACGGGGAAATGCATGAGACTTTTACTACATTTTAATACAGTTTTAATAAATTGAAATCAGTCAATAAACAAACAATAAATTCATTATGTAGCATTTTCCTAGTGACAGACATTAAAAATACTAAATTTCTTGAGACCTGCTGAAGAGGCTAATGGCGAGATCTTGAGAATTTCGTAATTCTCGCGCAAACGTGATCGTCAAATAAATGTGTTAGACAGTAGTGCTATTATCTAGATTTGGTTAGATTTTAGAATATATGGTGTCATTCTAAGAGCTACTCTACTTAAGGGCCAAAACACAGCGACATTACATAAAGAAAATGAACTTATCAGTATCAAACTTTACATTTGTGAGTTAAAAGTTATTGTCCAGTCCTGATTAGCGTTTGCAATAGTTCTATTGCTATTTATTATTAAAGTAAGAAAGCAACCCAAATGAATTTTAACAACATTCAAATGTGCCTACAAGAGCCTACTTAAATACATATAAAACGCAGTTCTTTCTTATAAATCCGAAACTGTAAATAATTAAAGATAAGCTTGTGAATTCATTTAATATCTAATAAGCAGATTCTGTTAATCCTTACCAGTAATCCTTTGTTATTCATCAATCATAGAAGTTGATGAACTCTATGAATAGAAGGGTATAGACATTCAATTACATTTATATTGGTTCGACCACATGATAAAAAAGCACACCCGTAAAAAATAATATCAACAACATCATTCTTAATAAATATTACTTAACTACTCCTTCTTCCGTTCAATCATTAATAAATCGGCACAAATACAATAGATTCAGAATTAGAAAATAGAAGTAATCACAGAAGAAAATAATTAAACCAATAATTAAACCAACAAAAAAAGTATTGTAAATAAAGAGAAACTGAAATTTAGATTAATTATGAATTAGATAGAGGAGAATCAAATTCATACATGTAATAAGCTACATCGAACTTTGTGAACTACTTATCTAACTTATCTTACTACTGAATTGACTTATCTCAATAAAGGAAATATCGAGTTTTTATAAAACTCGAAGGATTAGTGGTGATTTTTCAAGATTGTTAAAGAAGGTGCGAATTCGAGGGAAGGCTGGAAGACACTTCTCTAGGAGAATGCTTACAATCAAATAAACAAGAAGAGTAAAAGAAACAAATCCTACCTGGAATCGAAGCCAGATTCCAGATCCCGGTTGTTAATGAACAGCAGAGCTATCACTAAAAAGATAAGACACCTTGCATTCTCATCCCATTACAACACAATTTGTTCCACACTGCGCAGCCATCTTGTGAAAATAAATGACAAAAGATAAGTCTTTCTCTTAACCTTACTTACTCAAACCAATGTTTAAAAATTATTTATTATCATATTCTAATTCCGACCTTCACTGTTTCACTTTTCTCTTTCAACATAAATGTATTCTATGTTAGAAAAGAGATTAAAACTCTGTAAATCTAAATTTTTATTAATAATTTTTCTTTGTATTAATATAAATGATATACATCAAATTTCCAGCACCTGTAATACAGGAGTAACTATGTAATTACACCTAATAGGACTGGTGAACATTAAAAAAAAATATTTAAAATTATCTGGAAAAAATGAAAAGCGAATTGCCTGCTAACATTTGTAAGTTTTCTCTTTCTTTTCTTGCGATCTACGAAGGCCTACAATACTAATAAAAATAAAAATCAAGAGTGTATACAATACTAATAAAAATAAAAATCAAGAGTGTATTAGAGAAGACGGACACGCACAATGAAAATGTCACTGATGTACTTTTGTCTCAGCGTTTTATCCGTGACCCGATGCATTGAAGAAAAATCTCTCTTATATCAGTTACAGTTTGACAATGCATTTAAGGTTATCAATACATGTGATATCCCGATAAGTGCTTCTTCATGGAAATCGCTGGAAACATGGAAATCGCTGGGGATTCAAATGTAGATTGCAAGAAGGATGGCCTAACATTCTCCAGTTTCGCAGCTAGGTTCCTTGTATCCGCCTATGGAGATTCACATGGACGAAGATGGCCATCATTAAGAAGACCGCAATGTTTTCTCTTGAAGATCTTTCTGTATTTGTTCGATAAAAAGTACAAAAAGTCTCCAAGCGCAGCTCTTTCTATGCATTTAATTACAATTATTTTACTTTGAACGCTATAACAAGATTATATTGTCATTCTTGTAAGTGGTGTATACAAGAGCAGCTTTTGGGTTTTGAAAGAGTCCTTTTGTTTGATAAACTTTAATTATTTTTTTTTTATTAAATTCGGCAGTCATAGTAAGATTATTACTCTCTTAATAATTTATTTAAAAATTCCAACTAAATGAAACCTATAGCAATTATCTATTGAAGACCATCTTTTTCTTTTCAAAAAAAGAGACATTAACCGATAACACTAGAATTCATGAAATCTCTATGTATTATTTTGGAAAATACAGGAGAATTTCAGTGGTCTCATGACATTTTTCTGAGAACAAACTACACAGGAAAGGAACAAGAAAAATGCTTTTTTGACAGGTCAAGCAGAGTGATCCTATTATCGGGGCAAAATATCCTCCATCCTTTATTACAGTAAGTGTCCGCAGAAAGTTCTCTAGGGAGGAATCAAAACTATAGAAAGAACTGTAATTTTGTATGTTAACAGTTATAAAACTACATAAAAGTGATTTAAATAATGTAAAATAAAATTTATCATATTTTCTTGTATTTGTTAGTCTTCTTCCAAGAAAGAATTTATGCTGAATTCCAGCGGGGGGACAGCAGGAATAGACAATGGTTTGAATAGACAATAGAGATTAAAGCAATTGTCTAAGTATGAAGATTATAATTGCACTCTCAGAATTTTCTCGCAGCACACCAAGAGCATCTTCACGGCACACCGGTTGACAACCTCTGCTTTACAGTGAAACATGAAGTGCCTAATTTTTCATCTGAAAGATAGCGAATAGGATTTTATTTTATTTGTAAGATTTTTCGATGGGGAATCCGAATCGGAAGTCTCATTATATTGCTATTTCACAAAACAACAAGAATTATTCCTTTCAGTTAGATGTGCCTGTATAATTGAGACACCTAAAAAACAAAACTCATCGGATTGACAAATATTTCAGCAAATATCAAACATCATTACTAACAAAAAATACCGTACGTATTTAAATTGTAAACTACTCAATTTAACTAAAACTTTTTTGCCTTTTTGTATTAATTCTTAAAAATTGAAATTAACAATAGGATTTTTTATTTCATTCCAATCTTACAGTAAACTGCTGTTTTCTATTGAAAAGTATATCCTTTATAGTAAAACAGGAAGTGACTGTTTTCTATCTCAAGAAGTCTACAGATGTTTAGCTTTATTTGTAAAGAATTGCTCCTCATTCTTAAGTATTAAAAAGTAATTATTAAAGATTTATTCGTACTGTAAGTAATTATAGGTTATTCCGAAATATAAGACTATATTTGAGTAATTTTGTTATACGCTTGCTTCTTAAGTAAAATACAGTTTATGTAAAAAACCTTAAACCAAATCTAATCAAGTCTTGATAGTGTAATTAAACTCTTCAATATGAAATTTGAAGCAGATAGGTGGATTTTTGTAGTAGGCCAGGGCTTAATGATTAAATTTCAGTAAAGCGGACCTTAAATCGGATGTACAAAAATCAGAATCAATTCTATAAGGTATAGATAATATGACTAAGCTTTTAAATATGTCATTTGATGCATATTGTTTATCATGATACGAGTTTTTCTGTCACAAGATTGTATCCTAGATTTTTTACTACTGTACCTGCACTTACCACGTCCACATTGATGTACAAGCATTACTCGAACAAAAAAAACAAACAAAACTCTATTTCAGTTGCTATCCAAGATAGAATTATTATCATAGATATAGTATCATATATATTATAATATTAAGAATATATTTTCACATTAAAGCAGTAGGAAAAAAATTAAGAACAAAACAAAACAAAGTGCAATCCAAAAATAAGAAAAGAGAATATCAATTAAAAGGGAATATCTATGCATGAAAACCAACAGAAGAAAATAACATATAGTAATATTAACAGATTGAAGGATTTTTAGGCGTTTTTTTTTGTATTACTTTTTTATAACATTTAGTATCTATTGTTTTCAATACTTTATTATTTATGATGTTAAATTGTAATTAATATTATAGAAATATAAATTTTAATATTGTAAATATTAAAATGCAATGTTTATTTGTTTGTTTGTTTGTTTGCTTCTTTAAAAAATACGAAGTCATGCATTTTACAATTTTTCAGTTCTAAAGATTTCTTCTTGATACTATTCAAAAGGTTTAATTTGCTCGAAGCTGACAATCGTTTAGGATAACTTTCTTTATATCTATTGGTAAATTTAAAAATAAACTAAACGATTGTTTATATTATCACTTTTATTATTCTTTATAAAGTTTTTCGTATAATAAATGACTACGCTTAAACGATTGGCCAGTTGACTGATAAACCTGTTGATTCTCAAGTAACTATATCCTCTCGTTGACACTCAACAAATCATTTAGTGTCCGAAATCTGTCAGCCAATTCTTTGTCTTCCTGATCACGATTCCTATGATATCCTCGCCCTAACGATGGCACGAAACGTGGTTGGGGGATGGTGGGACGACCGCGATGAAAGTCCTGCTTAATATTGCGTCCAAGCCCGAGCAGCAAACTACATCAATCCAGGCTTGATTAAAAGGCCTTCCTCCCTGGCCCACTCCGCCCCCGCACGCGTCAATGACGAGCGTCGTCATCACTGGCATCCTCTCCGTGGCCTCGCATGGCTTTGAACCCCCACTAATGCTTAGGATTTCTTCTGATTCTACACCCCAAATTGAAACTATGGAAAAAATTTTAAGGTAAGTGTCAAATTATTTAGCAACGTAGTTCCGCCACTTTTTTTTTTTATTTTTTTTCCCCCCAAGTTAGTGAGTTTTTGTTCCTGCCTTCTTCTCTCGCTTTCCGTTTTCTTCTGTCACAAGGAAAAGATCGGTATTGAATCTTAGGAAAATGGCAATTAAAATATAGATAAATATTTTACATATACAGAAAAACAGAAGAGAAAATAGAGTAGGAGGGAAAAATAAAATAAAATAATATCAACAACTTCAACAACTGATGGACACTGCTTTCAGAGTAAACCGTTATCTTTTCTATTTCTGCATTATCATAATCTTTTTATTTTTATTTATTTATTTATTTAATTAGTTAATCATTTATTTTTTTAACTAATTTTGCATTTCTTCAGTTGCAGTTTTAAATTTTTCAGGCGAAAATTTATTTATTTAGAAATTTTTATAATTAGCTTTGTAATTTGTATAATTACAAAATTAATTAATTTAGGATTTCAAAGTAAAATGGCTCTAATTTTTAATTCCAAATTTTTATTGCTAAAATTTTTTTTTATTATTTTTATTTGTAATTCGTAATTTGCTGCATTAATAGGCTTAATCAACTGAATCGAAAGTTTTCAGAATTATGAAAGACAAAATGCCTTATAATTGCTTTCTAACGTTTAACTGAATAATTTCATCTGCTTTATATAGAACTGCTAAAATGTGTTATTTCCACTCTCATTTGTTTATTAGAAGATCTCCATAGAATAATTTAAATCCGCATTCTTGTTCTTTCTGTGAAAAGATAAATAGATCTCTCTCTTAATTGAATATCAAATTGCAAAGAAATAGAATCTTTGACAGCTCAAACTAACTACTTAAGTTGGTCTTAGTTTGCTGTTCATCAGTTTAATAAAAATAAACTTTTTGTGTGATATTTTATTTTTCTTTCTTTTTTTCTTTGTCTCGATATTTTTTTTATGTTAATAAAATATTATTGTTGTTACGTACAAAAATAATTTAGCAATTTTAAAATATCGACAATATTTAAAGTGTTTTTTTTC
>JAFIDM010009631.1:76748688-76760427 GCA_023159025.1 Thereuonema tuberculata | reverse complement strand
TGCCAATTTATTTGTTTATGTTTAAATATTTCGCCCTTATAAATTTATAAACATGAGTGAGAAACGAAGAAACTGCAATGATTTACGAAATTAAGCTACAAGTCCTTTTTTTAATCTTGTAAATTCATTTGAGGATGAGCGCAGAGGGAGCTTTTGAAATTTTTTTTACTTTCATTTTTTATTATTTTTTTTTTAATTTAAGAAGAATCATAACCATTTTCATGATAAATATCGTTAATCTCCGTAAAGTTACGTCGAATTAAACCACGCTTACGTTTTCTCTTATAAGTATAGGGGAGCAAAGAGCTCCCAAATAACATTCATTATGAGACATTCAGCAATTATTCAGCAATCCATCAAACTAATTTTTTTATCCTAGAAAGCTGAATTTTAATGATAAAATTTCAGATTATTTGAGTTTTTTTCTTATTTTTGACAAAAAAAGCTCAGACCAACACTAGACCCATAGAAAAGGAGTTTTGGATGAAAATGTCTATTCAAATAAGCATTTTACAAGTAGTTATTCGAAAACTGGCACGTCAATGGAATATAACTATTTTTTGTTTTTATCTTTGTCTGTAATATGTAACAAGTAGCTTTCGTAGTTTTATTCTTTATCATTTCTTATAAGACAATTCATTTCAATTAGTGCTTCTGTGAATATGACACAAAATTGGCGCCCGTCTGGTAATCGAGAATGCTCTTATCCAAGGAATTTCTTGTTTTGTTTACTTCCGATCACCTCAAATGATCTTTCTTTTTTTTTTTTAATTAAAATGTACTCTTAGCTGATGAATGTCTTCAAACTAATATTTGCTTGACAGCTCTTTGTTGTTGCAAACGGAAAGAAATTGAATTGAAAAAAGTGTTTCGCTTGGAAAATTACTTTATTGTTGTGGTCAGATACACTTCAATATCCTATAGAGACAATAGTGTTACCCCCAAAAAAACAATTTTACTCGTGATTCATGGAAACTACTACAAATATTGACTTCAGCCGAGCGTAGCATATGAGAGGGGGATAAAGATTAAAATATTTTAAAAGATATTTCAGTATTTGTAAATGCTTATAAATAAATTCTTTTCCTGAAGCTGAAAATCAAATTTAAATTAATTAATTCCAAATTAAAAATTCTTCAAAGGCAGATAAAATACATATTTTCTAGTTCAGTGGTCTAAGTGGAATGCTGATTTTAAACATTGGTTGTCGGATTCTCCTATTTTCCCTGTAATCATAGCAAACGGGAGCAGGAAATGACGGGTCTGTCTCCTAGATTTGCACATTTGCAGAAATTTAATAGGGGTTTCTGTAAGTAATTGATCGTTATTCTAATTAGTTAGAAGTCGATTTATAGATTAATGTTACGGTTAGTAATGTGAATGATTAATTAGAATTCTAAAAATAGAACATCAAACGTAAAAATTAAAAGCGCTTTGGAAAATTTTATTTTGGCATGAAAAATGTTGTAAAAAAATCGTCAAATCTTCTCTTAATATGATGAGATTTTTTATATACCAATATTTTTATAACGTAATGATGAATTATATTTAAGCTTTATAGTAAATTTTAGATTGCCTATATCTGCCCATAATTGGTTTCAACAAATTAATTCTTTGAAGGAAAAAAAAAAAAAAAACCAACTTTGGAGCTTTAATGGCTGCCTTGAGACCGAACAGTTATGGATATAGCACATACCTTATTCCACGATCACATATTCCAGAAATGCAGCACAATGGAGCAAATGCCAGCATTGAATGACAGACACGTGGGTCACCCATCTTAATTGAATCCTCTCAGCATTTCCTTGACAAAAGACGAGTTTGACTGCTTTTCATGTCGAATATATATAGCATCGTAAAATTTAATTTCGCGAGACAGAATTCGACCTGATAAAGTCGATTTGGAAATAAATAAAAAACAAACATTCCATAAATCTAATTTGGCGTTTATTTTCTAAATGTGAAGTTTACTAAAACTTTGGCAGAATCAAAGCGGCAGAGAATGAGAACCAAAAAAGTTATAGTTGGTTAGACAGCTACATAGATGTTGAAACAGAAGAACTATGTAAATCTACTAGTACACCTTTCCAATAATCAGTTAAGTCTGTGATAGTAGAACTTTGTCGAATGTGGCATTTAGTAGATCCTCAACTACAGCCTGTAATTTGTATCAATTTGTATTAATTTATATTAATGTCACGTTGAAAAACTTCCCTTACTATTAAAGTTTTTAAATTTCTAAGGTAGACTAAGTATTTTTTGAGCTATCTTAGAAAATGTAAATATGTGGCTAGTTCTTTATCTGTAGATCATACATGTACCAAAATTGATTACTATTTCTCTTTAATGGCGAAGAAGAATGTGACACCTTCAAAAATTAAAACTAAAAACAATAAATAGACATTAATTCTTATTAGGCCTACCTCCGTACTGAGACCTGGTTGTTTACTTGTGATTACACTCAGCCAATGATCGCCAATACGGCGTGAAACGGCCGTTCTGAGATGGAAACACTTGGTCTCAAACCTTTGATGTTTATTTTTCTTTTACGTTAACGATCACAGATTTGAGTATTTCTATTTAAAATTGCAGTTGAAAACTATTTTGTTTATTTTTTTTTCTCTTCGATGCTTATTAAGAGATGTTAATACAGTGAAACCTGTCAAGTTGACCACCTTTATAAGTTGACCACCTGTCTAAGTTGACCTAATTGACCAAGAACGGAATGGCTTCATTACTTTAACATTGAGTGAACCCTTTATAAGTTGACCACCTGTTTAACTTGTATGTTGACCAGGTAATTAGGTAGAATTTGTCACAAAGCATAGCTCAAAACCTTTCTAAGTTGACCACTTCCACAATATTTTCTGTCTTTCTAACAACTTTTATACAGTATTTTTTTCTAATTTTCTAAAGAAAGAATTGTTAAGGAGCGTTTTAACGTCCATTCCACAGACGAAACCTACTTTGAATTTCGCCAACAACTAGGGGAAAGTATAAATGTACAGTATGTGTGAAGTACAAAACCCTTAATACATATACTAAGTTTATTATACCTATGCAAAATGTATTACTGTAATAATAAATTGAGTTTCATAATTAAATAAACTTGTTTCTGTTCAACTTACTACTGTAGTAAATACAGTAGTAACTATTACAATATCCAATAATTAATACGTATGTATAATTAATGTTTAACCCTAATAAGTTTAACTTAACTTATTAAAAACCCTAATAAGCAATATTATTCCTATTTTGATTTCATATTTTGTTTCATTTTGTAGTACTATACTATGTATAGTAGTAGTACGTAGATGAAAAAAATATGAAAATCAAAAAGTGTTGTACCCTTGGTAAGTTGACCACCTGTCTAAGTTGACCATGAAAACGTGGAACCACTGGGTGGTCAACTTAGCAGGTTTCACTGTATTACATCATATCAGTAATTTTTATTTTTTGTTGGTTACGCTTATGTAAGAGTATAAAAATGTTATCGATTGTCATCTATTCAGTTTTAAACAGCATTTAATTGCTTTTCTAGATATTTTTCTTATCGGAATATTTCATCATTGCTTTAGCTTGCTAAAGAGAAAAAAACTATTGGAGACAACTGCATAAACAAAATTCCTTGCCGTTGGAACCACTGATTTATTCAAGACGCATGTGATCTCAACAAAATTTAAATATTTGATAGCTAGTTTACTATCAATATAATTAACATTTTTCTTTTGTAACATTTTTGAAAGAAATTACAAAAGTTAGAGAAATGCAAAAAAAAAAAAAAAAAAAAAAAAAAAAAAAGAAGAAAGTTCGAAAACTTTTAAATTATCATTGTTTTGTTATAAAATATTATTATTATTAATACTTTGTTAATGAAGTTATAATAATAACATTCATCGAAAAAAATCAAAGTTTTAATTAAAAAATTAAAATACAACGAGAAACAAAGAAAATAAATGCCAGGAAATAAATTTCCTGTTTTGCAGTATAATTTCCTATTATACTGGAATTCTGTCGTAATAAGTTATTATTTTTTCGAACTACATAGTTCGATAGATAGCTGAGAAACGTGTCTTCTTATTCTGTTATACAGGGGTGTCCAAAAGTCTGGAACCAAAGGTAAAAATACCTTTTCTTTTTGCTTTTTTTATTACCAGTGGAGTGAACACCAAGCAGGGCTGGCGCTATACAAATAAGTGAAATTAGCAAGGCAGAGAGATTCATGTCCAATGGTTTATTTATTTATTTATTTATTTATTTTATTTTGAAAGGACGGAGCTTTATTGACCGAAAGTAGAAAAGGATCACCCATTTTAACAGTAGAAGGGGCCACTATTTGTAGTTTGCAGGATGGAGCCAAAAGGCCTAGTATCGGACCTGGCACCACGATCAACTGACCGAAACCCCAGGACTTTGTATCTTGGCGATTCCTCAAGGCACTGGTGAACGCTGTTAAACTACGAGATCTTCGTTATTTTAGGGAGAGGAACACCGAGGCTTGAGCTGCTGTCGGTCCCCGTATGCTGAGAAGAATCCAAACAAATACGGCATCCTGGCTGCGAAATGATTGTAGCATCAGAGCTGACACCTGCAGCACACTTTGTAAATGATAGTTAAACCTACTGGTTCCAGACTTTTTGATTTATACAGAAAAATTCGGTCTACCGACGTATCTTCAATAGCAGTAGACGTGAAATTGTTCCTCCGTCTTTTGGACGGGTTGTGTATTAATTGGACTGCTCAGAAGCCAATCAGTGTAAGTCATTTTGTTTTAAATTGAAATTTTTTCTGTAAGTCATACTCTAATGTTTATACTTTCTGTTGACAAAGTGCCCAAATCACTCCTCCAAGTTTATAGTTATGTTATCTTTCAATAAAAAATTCATTCTTCAAATTTATAAACGTTGTAATTTTTTGGTACGTAATTTTAAAAAACCTAGTTCATTTTTTGGTTTATTGACTTACACTGATTGGCTTCTGAGCAGTCCAATTGATGTTTCAGTTTCTTATCCTTTCTTTCTTTCCTGTTTTTTTTTATTTGATATTTTTCAAATCAGTTGGATCATTAATTTGCTTCGGCGGATTATTATTATTATTACTCTTATTATTATTATTATCTCGAGAAAGTTTCAAACCATGGGTTTCCCCAGCTAAGACAAAATGGCGGGTCAAGGACCAAAGCACATATTGCCAAGTGTATAAAACAAAACAACAAAAAAAAAAAGGTTGGAAGAATAGTTAGGGTTGTGTGGTTGTGTCCATAAATTTCCGAACTGTGCGTGTTGTGTTGAGTACTATAGCCTTCTGGAGTTGTGCATAAGTGTTTTTATGAAGTCCTAGTGTGCTGAGACTGTGATGCAATGTGTGAGGCACCAGACCAGTAGCGGACAGGACGATGGGTACAACACGTACTCGGTCCTGCCTCCACTGCTTCTGGAGCTCGTGTGCTAGGTCTGTGTATTTACTGATCTTGTCAGCGTGAGTTTTCTTCTTCTTCTTCTTCTTCTTCTTCTTATTATTATTATTATTATTTACATCAAGTAAATCCTTAGCAAATACTAATCGATTTTTAATTCATAAAATATAATATGCCTGAACCTGCTAATTTCAGTCAAAATGTATATTAAAAGTTAACCTAAAATCCTTTGGACGTGCTATAGAATGATTTTTCTCTAGGATAATTGCAATTACTAGAGGTCTCGACTTTTTCGTAAAAATTAATTAATTGTGCTCATATTATTAAATTAGAAAGGGAACTTAAGATTTTCTAAGAGTTGTTAGAGATTAAATGCCAGACATGAATTTTACTTGACACTGAAATTCAATAACATGAAATGGAAACCGAGCCTGAAGTGACATTTCAACTATATTTGGCAACATATCAAGTTTTAAAAAGTTTCAATATTCATACAACTTCTATTTTTAGGAAATGTAAAGCTTTGTAAATTAAAGAATTAATAATTGATATATAAAACTACAACACACTTAAAATAATTATAAAAACTTAAAAAAAAAAACTTAAAAAAAATTAAATTTTTTTATAAGTTTTTTTAAGTTTTTATAATTATTTTAAGTGTGTTGTAGTTTTATACATCAATTGTTTGATTTCACACACGTAAAACCCTTTAACTAAAGAATTAATAATTAAAAAAAAAAAAACCGCAAGGAAATGAATTTTCTCAAGTCTGTAGAATGAATAAGTAAAAAGTTCTAGTATCGAATTTTAATTCGAAATATGAATACAGTCCGTTTCCGTTTACAAGAGTCTTCAGCGCTTTTGCGCATGCGTCAGGTCTCCTGCGATTTCTTCCAAATAGGGGCGAGGAAGATGGGATGTTTACTTTTCATCAGTGTTAGTTTACTAGTAGCTGGGTTCTATTTGCGCTTTTCGGGAAAGAATTATGGAAAGAATAAATACTATTGCAAAAATGCTCCTCCGTTATTTTTTTCTTAAAAGCGAAGATGTCCAAAAGAATTTCTTAGGAAAATACCCATCTCAGCGTATCACCCCCTTGAGGAGTAGAATCGTCCCGGATTGGTAGCTCTGCCATTCAAAAACGGACTGTATGCTGCCGTTTATTTTTGATCACAGTAACGCAAACAACAAATATTCTCTAAAGTTTAAAAATGTACTCTAAATAGGATATATCTTTAGAGTACATTTGTTGTAGTGACAAGGAAGCTTCATGTTGATTTTGGTCCAAATTGATCTAATAGATAAGGAAATAGAGATTCAAAATATTTGAATAGCACCTTGACATAGTAATAGTGACGATAATTAATATATATATATATATTTGTCTCAGAATTATAAAGATAGCTGAACGTTACTGAATGCAACGTTATCTCCCTGTTAATTTTGTAGAAATTAGACCTGCAAATGGGATCTCACGGTCAAAAAGTCCCAAATGCATTTGTTTTCTTTTACCTGGATAAATAAGCACATATGAAACTTGAATGTTTCATATTCATATTCATAACTTGATAAGTTTAGGCTATCAATAAGTTAAGAGATTTTTTAGTTAAAAACTCTTTTTTGAATGACTATTACTGGATCTGATCTTTGTTAATTCAAAAGTTAGTACAACCATTTCTACTTTGTTACCACGGGGATGTTGAATGGAGAACAAATATTTCTTGTAGGTGAATCTTTGTGATATCTACTCGTACCTTTTTTTTTACAATCTTAATTTACAACTAAATTATCATTTGGATATATAGATATGTATTTATTTATATTTGGAGTGTTCCTGTTTTATAATTATACCCTTGTCGTTCAAATTTGTTTTTTTTTTTTTTAATTTTTTCGAATAGAGATTGTTTTAAGGCTAAGTTATGATCATTTTTTGGAATCCAACTGCATTTTATTTTTGTGAATTTTGACATTTCAATTCACTCGTAGCATTTGTTTAGGATATGATTTTTTTTCTCTAGTCAAAAGAAACAACAATAATAAAAGTATTGAATCTAATGGAAGCTTCCAAATAGAAAAGAAATATAAAATAAAGCAAAACAAAAGACTTTAGCACTTCGTAGTAAGATAAAAATCTCACTAGGATTTTCTTTTCTTTTTTGCTTCATATCAAAATATTTTTTTTAAAAAATTAAAGGTTAACATTACAATTATTTCTATGCAATTTCACTTGTTTAGATTAAGGTTCATGGTGGAAAAAAGTAGTACACTGGAATTTCAATTGATAAGTAATAAAATAGAAATTAAGATGTTTTGCAATTTTTTTTAACTGTTAGAGAAGTATATTTAAAAATTGTAAAATTTCATAATACCAACACTTTCTGACAAATGTTCTGATATGTCTGATTTTGTGTATCAATAACATTTTCAATAACTATTTTCTGAAAATCAATTAACAGATAAAAAGCCTATTCGACCAAAACTGCTATCATTTCATTGCTAAATATCTAAAATAAAATAGATAAATAATATCCGCAGGGACCTTATAAAATGGAATTTAATAGAAATTTTTCAAAGTAAGATCGCAGGAGTTGTTACAATAATTAGAATTAGAATTTTTTTTTCTTCTCAAAAAACGAAAATTTAAGAGAGGATAAAAATTTGCTGAAAAAAAAAATAATGAATAAATGAATTTGTAATATTTTTGCAATTACTTTGCTTGATAAATTAAGAAAAAAGCTTTTTGTATGTGATGAGTGGCAATCAGATTGCAGATTTATATTGCTTTTCATGCGAATTGAAAATATTATTATATTTCATTAATACTATTCTTCTTCCTCATATTATTATAAATAAAAATATTGAAATACATTACTTAATATTGAAAATATTATGCTTCTTAGCAATTACAAATAATATGCAGAAATACATTATTCAATTAGACAAATACTCTAAATATTAATTAAATATTTAGAATATTTGTCTAATACTCTAATATTTAATTTGAAGTATTTAAATTTCAGTGAATTTTATAAAACAAGAATAATTTTTAGGAAAACTGAAATTAAAAATAATTTTTCTGTTAAGACTGGTTAATTAAAAACACAAACAAATAAGTTTTTTTCCTTAATCCAATAATAAGGTATACGCACATAAAAAAAAAATAATCAACTCATATTTATTATTAAACGGATTAGTTGATATCAAGTGTCCTTACTATGATTTTGTGTCACTTATCAGGTAATTTATGATCTTCAGTTACTTTGTTTTAGATACCGAGATAAACTCATTATGTGACTTCTCTTAGAATAATCCTGAGGCGTAAAAAGACAACATGATGCCTGGCGCCATCTCTTGGCCAAGAATCCAACTACTGCAAAAGTACAGTAGGTCATGGGTTTAAGTAAGTAGTTTCGTTTATTTTTATTACATTACCACTTATTTTGCCTAATTGAGCAAGTTGACATTTAATTTAATTTTAAATTATTATCTATTCATCTTTTTTTTTGACATGTTAATAGATTTGATTATATTAATCATATATCAAACATTAATTAATATTTAACAAATAGATCCAATTGAGAAAGAAAACTTTCACTTGGTTTTCATTTTAAATGATAAAAACGAAATACAGTAAATTATTGAAGTGAACTTAATTCTCTTTTGAAATATAAAATTGAAGATAAGATATGGGGCTTTCTTTCTTTCTTTCTTTCTTTCTTTAGTTTTTTGAGGATAACAGATTCTTCAAATAATTAAACAAGCAAAATAATTCATTTAAAGTTAAAAGTGCCATTTGAATATAATTTGAAATACAAATGCTATTTTACAGATCAATGTCTAACTTAGACACTGCATTTTGGACGAAAAGAACATCGAGAAAGCATTTTATTGCAGTATTTATTTTTATTTGGCATTTTATTACAGTATTTCCGGATTATCCGATCTTCTGTGTTATCAGTCATCTTTTTTCTTTATTTCTGTACTATAAAACTTGTTAACTTTAACTAAAATATAGACTATAAACTTTCGACGGAAGCATTATCATTAGATTTCACAAATGCGATTCATAATGTTAATGTAATAAATTTAATACACTACAACCTCGTTTATCCGGACTAACTGGGACCAAAGGCAATCCGGAAAATCGAAAATCCGGATAATCCGGATAATATGGGTAATAAGCAAAACAAATCCTTAAATAAGCAGACTTACCGTTTATTACGATAAAAAACTATATTTTGTAACAAAATTACTCTAGTAAAGCTTTCTTAAACTCGACAAAAAGCATTTTATTACCATAATTTATTGTACAATCTATGCAGGAACTGTAGATTTAATCAAAATAAAAAGCGAATGTACTTATAGTTACGTTCTTGCTATCATAGTTAAAAATTATTATCTATGTGAACATTAAAAAAAAATTAATCATCTTCCCTACTACACCAGAAAATAAATGCTAAACATTACATTTATTTCTAGAAAAAAACAGCGAATTTTCGAGGAGAAAAATAAAAGAAACGTCTCCTCTTCTTCAAGCCTTTACAAATAATAATATTAATATTAAATAATAAATCACGAGATTTTGAATTTACAATATCTGTGAAATATAAACAATACAATATTAATACAATATATTATTAAGTTACGAGATTAGAAGACGATTAATTCATGAATATTACAATGAATATTATAGAACATCGTCTTCTTCACAATAATCCTCGAGTTGTGTATCCAATTTCAATTGTTTTTTATAATCTAGATCTTCAATTATTACTTTATTGTTGGGATTAAAATATTTTTCATCAATTAAATCTTTGCTTAATTTTACTATACCTTCATTAATATTAATTCCATCATTCCTATTTAAGTTTTCCCCTTTTGATGTTCTTATGCATATGCTTTCGATTATTTTTCTAATTTTAGTGTTCTTTTCATTACAAAGAATTCTAACTTCCTTATTAATAAAATGTTTCTTTTCATTACAATGCTCCGCAATTTCAGATTTTTCTACTAAGTTTGTCCTGATATAGTAACCATGTTCTGAAGCACGTTCCTTAATCGTTCTTTTCGTTTCTCCAAGATAAAACAAATTACAGTTAAGACATTCCAATTTATATATTACACCCATTTCATATCTTTTATCAATACTATTCAATTTTTTACACAAAATATTCTTTAATTTATTATTATATTCAAAACTTACATTGATTCCGAATTTCTTGCATATTTCTTTTAAACGCAAACTATTGCTATTCAAATATGGTATAAAATATCTCATATCATCATAGGCTTTCAATTCTTTTATTTTAAATTTATGATAATTCCTAATTGTGCTTCCAATAAATTTGTCTGTATAATCATTCTTTTTTAGTAGTGTTTTCATATCATCAATTTTTTTATTAAAATCTTCTTCCGTACTCGTATTATTATCTATTCTAAGTAAATAATTTTCAATAATATTCCGTTTTATATTTGTATTATGTCCAGAATTAAAATTTATAACATGGTCACTTTTGTACTCTTTATTGTAGTGTTTTAGGATCAATTTGTTTTCCTTTTTTATTAACTCCAAATCAAGAAATTTTAAACATTTATTGACTTCTTCTTCCATTTTGAAACGAATGTCTTTGTTTCTTTTATTGATTTCATTGAAAAAAATGTCAAATTGTCTCCTTGTCCCGAACCAGAATATTATTATATCATCTGCATAACGATAATATTCTAGTTTATATTTGGTTTCTTTTAAAAGTTTGCATTCAAATACATTCATGAACATGTTGCATAATGACCCTGATATTGGGGATCCCATTGGGAAACCCTTAATTTGTTTGTAAACCTTATCCCGATGTTTGAAATATGCATTTTCAGTTATTAACTTTATAATTTCCATTAATTCATTACAATCTATTTTTTGTTTCAATAGTGTTTCCCTATTTTCGAATGCTAATTTATCCACTATCATTAAGGTCTCTTCCACTGGGATATTAGTATACATATTATCCACATCTAAGGAAAACATGTGAAATTTCTTATTATTATTAAAGAAATGTCCTATTTTTTGAATTAAGTCTTTTGAATTTTTTATGATTACGTCATCTCTTGGTAGTTTAAAATTTTTATTATTAGAATAGATAATAATACGAGTACGGAAGAAGATTTTAATAAAAAAATTGATGATATGAAAACACTACTAAAAAAGAATGATTATACAGACAAATTTATTGGAAGCACAATTAGGAATTATCATAAATTTAAAATAAAAGAATTGAAAGCCTGTGATGATATGAGATATTTTATACCATATTTGAATAGCAATAGTTTGC
>JAFIDM010009631.1:76718313-76748288 GCA_023159025.1 Thereuonema tuberculata | reverse complement strand
TGATGCGGATCATCCGGATATTCGGATCAACGAGGGCCGGATAAACGAGGTTGTAGTGTATAATATAATATATTTAATGAACAATAATTGTAGGTTAACAATCGAAAGAAGTTGACAGCATTTTGAGAACATCGAGAAATTAAATTAGGATTACAGGCTATTGGATCGTTTCTACAGCCTTGTTTTTATATTCAAGTACTGTATAGCACTGCGATATGAGATATACATACACTGCCTGACAGAGAAAATGCCACACCATGAAGGAATACTCAAAAACAGACCTGCATAGATAGCCAAACAGGTGCAGAACAAATGATTTAATTTTCAGATACAGACAAGGCTCCAGTGACCTAAAATACAGGATGGTCAATAAGAAGTGGGACCTCCATTTTGGGCGACACATTGCTGAACCCGACGTGATATCGATTCGATGATTGTCCTGGGGTATCGTAGATTATGTGGCGTTGATCCGAGTCCACAGTTCATCTTCATTTGTGGGGGTGGGAGGGTATTCAACCGACGTCCAAACATGTCCCACAGATTCTCGATTGCGAGAGATCGGAAAATAGGGCTGGCCAAAGAAGCATCTGCACACTTGCAAAGCATGTAGGCTGATCCGAGCTGTATGTGGCCGGGTGTTATCCTGTGAAACATTGGGTTTGGGATGCCCTGAAGATATGGTAATGCCACGGGTCGCAGCACCTATCAACATAGCGGCGTGCCATTAATGTACCTGTAAATCATAAGAGAGGTGAGCACTGATAACACCCCAAACCACAAGTCCATGTTGATGGGCTGTGTGGCGCTCTACAACGGCATAGGATAAAGTCACTGTATGGTCTTTGTGTCCAAAGACAAGTATGGACATCTCTCCGTACGGCGCCATTTTCGAGAAAACGCATTGCCGTGAGTCGCGCAAAGCGCTAACGACGTTTTCCGTTTAATTTGTTTTTTCATTGTATTTGAAGGAACTTTATAGTAATATCATTATAAACCTTATCTACAATGTTTATTTAATGTCAAAATCGTTGATTTATGGTAGTTAGCTCATTATAGACGAAGTCTTTTACTTTCATATCAAAACTTATGTTAGTAGTTAAAATGAGTAAAAATAAAAAAAAAATTGTGATAAATCATGAAAAAAATAAAATAAAATATAAATTATATATATATGTGTATATATATATATATATATATATATATATATATATATATATATATATACATAAATAAACTATTTTGTCTTTGATACTAATAACATTTCGTTTCCTACCTTTCGTTGATAATGTTGATACAAATGCTGCGTAGAAATTGCGAAACAAATGTGGATTCTAAAAATTAATACAACTAAAGAGTAATTTTATTATTCAAAACTACAAGTAACACGAGTAAAATTTTCAAGGAAAAAAAATTAGTCTATGTGTTTTAATGTATATTTTTGTATTCATTTAATGCGTGAATATCACGTTAGTTCGTCTAATTACATATGCAAATTTCCTGAGTAAATTAGGTACCTGAAGGTTGTTCATTTTTAATTAATTGTAACGTAGTGGATTGTCGATCATAAACATTATTAACGAAAAAACCGTTTTAATTGGATTCGTCTTGAATTATGGAACTAAATTTATTTAATATTTACTTAAATGAATCCAAAAAATAAAATACAGTTAAAGAATTTCTAACCTATTTATGTTTAATTATTTTTACTAGTATTCACATAATGAAATTTTTTACAGAGGAATATATAAACAACATACAAACCAATGAAATAAATACATATTTATTGAACAAGATAATAAAAACATTAAGAGTAAATGTTATTTTCACCATATTTATTTTTCTAACGCTTATTTTCACCATATTTATTTTTCCATGTACAGTACTTGTTTTTTGTTTTGTTTTGTTTTTGTGTTTTTACTAGATACTGTAACTGGGTGTATGCCCGTTGTATCTTCATTATTAATAAATAAATAAATAAAATATATAAGGAAACAAACATACTAAAATATAATATAATTGTAAATACATAATATAATAGAAAATACATAAGTGCCAATTTCATTTCTATGTTTCGAAGGCCATCTGCTCCCATAACAGTTCCTTTTCAATTTCTGTTGAATATTAATTTTACTGATCATAAAATAAATTCTTGTTTTAAAATACTGGTCTCTTAGTTTTGTGATAACATCGTGGCAAGCTGGAATTCTCAGCAGCTTCACACTCAGGACGATGGACGAAAATCATGGGCACAGCATTTGGTTTTAATTTTCGTTTCCCGTAAGACGATGTTTTTCAAATTGATCTTCTGTGAAATGTTTCTGTAATTACAGGAAAACAACAATTATTGTTTTAAAAATAGAGGTTATTGTTTTAAAAATACAGGTTATTTTTTTATAAATAATAAACGTATTCTAGAAGAAAATAAATACTTACTTCATAGAGTCTTGCATTTTTATACACAAAATCTTTCCTGCCAACACGTTGTGGAGCCAGCATTTCAAACGAAGTTTATTTCGTTCTCCCGTCGGAAAGCAAAACAAAAGCCCTGTTCTGTTGCTACACCCGAAGGCAGCACAACCAGGCATTCTATTTTACAAAAAAATAAATGATAAAAAGTATGAGCAAGTGATATAGTCGCCTCGCAAAATCAGCGTCTAATGTAATGTCGTCGAGCAGAAGTTAAGCGATATCTCGAAAATGGCGGACATGGGGTCACGTGGCGGTCTTCAGCCAATCGCGTATTCGCATTGTCGGCAAATGCCAAGATCAATCGCTTTCCATACTTGTCTATGGACACAAAGACCATACAGTGACTTTAGCATAGGAATCCGCCCGATGGCCACATCGCCTCCAGACTCTCATACGGTGATCATCATTAGTGAGACAGATACGGGATTCGTCGCTGAACAAACTCTGTTCCATTCTACACCCCACGCAGCTCTGGTGCGACACCATTCTAAGCGATGACGACGATGGCTCACTGTTAAGGGTAGGCTTCTTGACGGACGGCTGGACAACAAACCTGCCGCAGGCAATCGGCGCGACACTATCCGTGTTGATATCGGAGCATCCAAAACTCCCTGTACACTTTGCAAAATGTCTCCAATCGTGGATTGTGGTTGTGCTACGGCATGACGTTTGATGCGACGATCTGCGATCTCTGACGTCCATCTCCGAGCTCCGGTCCCACTACGACGGTTCACATTTCCTTCCGGGGAAAACTGTCTCCAAATGCGACCGAGGGTTGTGACATCTCGTGCGTTTCTTCCGCAATACGGCGCAAGGACCAACCGGCAGTGCGAAGACCTACAATGAAACCTCTCGTGAACGCATACGTTTGACGAAATTGCGTACGACGGCGTCTTAAAGGCATTAACACTCCTTGTTTGTTCTCCGAACACAGTAAAAGCAAAAACATTTCTCGCAGCCGGGTCGGCGTCTTGAGTGATGGCTTCAGATTCTGGCTGTCTACTTATATAACGAGCGCGATTCCTGTGATTGGCCAGAAATTTTAATCATTTGCATAACTTGCACATCCATTCTGCAATTTGCATGACACTGCATTCACATTTTCATGGTGATGCATTTTTTCTGTCAGGCAGTGTATTTGAATGTTTGAACCGTTGGAGTACCAAGGGAGGGTTGAGGTTGATATGGTATTTACCCCACTCCCCAAAATTGCATCCGAAAATGGAAAGAATCTAGGATTTTTTACCTTATTTTTATTGGAAGTTCATTGTTTTGTTTGTAACCCTTTCCCAATCCAAGATGATTTTTTTTTTTTTATTTTGAATGGCTACGATTATCATAACCCCTTTCCACATCAAAATCCTGAGGTACGCCTATGGATACATTCTACGCCATAGAACGTAAATTATAAACTACAACACTGCTATAAATGTTTTTTTAAGATATATGGATCAGAAATCATTGTTATTGAAGTTGCAATACAATAGTTACAAATGTCCCTCAGTTAATTAATTGTAATCCCATAACAGTAGGAATTTTTCATTTTTCTCCTTTTGCATCTGCAAGAAAAAACCAAACTAAGCTAAAACAAGATATATTGACCCTGCCAGGATCTTCTGACTTCAGCTGTAATTCTATAACTCTGGCGTTCCCCAATAACCGGGGTCTGATTGAAACTTCACGTAATCTATATTACTAAAATCTTTTATTTCTCTGTCCGGCGCAATTTCCTGTGAGAATGGAAAATATAAGTAATTTTTACAATGAAACGACGGGAATCGAACCTGCAACCTTCTGATCCAAAGTCAGACGTCTTATACATTAGGCCACCGGGACTACAACTCACTTTATTTTGTTGTTTTTTTACTTATGTGTCCTTCCCATTCGCCCCATTAAATAATGAATGTATTCAACCTGTTTTTTGAATCTCAAGATTGTTTATTTATTTCCGATCCGTCTATTTATTTGTAATTCGAAAATGACAATTAAAACTATAATTGCCGAAACGTTGCAATATTTTAAATATAATATTCTTACTTAACCAAATCTATATGATATAGAAAAACAAGCGCGTGTACACTGGAGATGGCCTAGTTACATTGAACAATGAGAGGCAACCTTTGGTAACAAATAAAAGGAGGCATTACAATAAGTACTCTTTACCCATATCTTTTCTTTTATGTATTTTATATATTTCTTATATTTTTATTACGTCTCTTTATAATAAAGTTTTTTTTGTACTATATAGTTATTAATAACATAATATTTTTTTTGTATAAAAGCAACACAATTACGTTTAAAAATTAACATTTAAAAACATTAAAATACCGTTACACGTGACGGCTAGCTTACGCAAGCCTTCTTCAAACAGAAAATGAATGGATGTGTCCAGACAAAGAGGTGCATTTTGCATATGTTCGACTATCCATATATCGACGTTGCGAGGCGTGTGTTACTGTTGGTGGAAGGAACTTTCAGCACTTAATGTGAACCTGTAAGTGTACACCTTACTGTCATATTGTAAACAGAGCTAATAAACATATTGTCTAATTTACTTGTTGTTTTTTACTTCTGAAGTTTAGTGTAGGCTACCTTCCACCACATTCGGGTGGCGTTTGCGGACATACATTCCACTATGAATATGGTTTGTTTTTGTATTCCTGACCTACGTTTAAAGTTTGTACAGGGGATTTTGAGTCACCCTTTATATATATAACATCAACAGTTAAGTCCTAGATAACACGACAGATTTTCATTTACAATCATTCAAATTTAACAATCATTCATACTATTTTGGAAATGTAACAGCTCCATTTAATGATTTTTATCTTCTTTCAAGCCATTCCACTGCAGTGACTTGCGATGAAAGAGATCTGTACATAAAATCCTTGTCCTTGTTTCTTGTACATCGCTGTTTTTTTTCTTCAAAGATTTATACATGTTTTCTCGTGAAAAATTTACACATGCGTTTGGAGCCTTCTAGTCAGTTGTGTAGGTCAATATACAAATTATACTATCAGAATATCTAATTCTGCAGCTTTAATGCTTTAAGTTGTTTGTATACTGAATGAAAAGCGTAATGTGACAAAGGCAAACGCAAGTATTACAGTCAATCCTAAAATATGAACTAGAATCAATATCTGCAATGCTTATCAAGACTATTTTGCAATCAAAATTCCAACTGTTTGCATTCTCATAATGACAAGTAGATTAGTTACTCATTTTACTTATTTTTTTATTAAGAAATAATTGACAAGTACAGGATTTTGTAATTTAAAATTTGAATGATCCCAATTTAAGTTAATTAATAAGTTACAGCATTATTCTTTATAAAAACCTGAATTAGAATTTATTGTAAGTTATATAAGCCATCGCAGAATGATTATGTAAACTGAAACCCTCTTTGTTTTAGAGTGTTTCTGAGTTCAAGTGTCTAGGTAGATGGGAAATTTCCATTAAATCTTAGCGTTTTTGTTTAGGGAAAATTTAAGCTTCAGAGGACGCTTCAAACAATTGTTGTTTAGGCGATAATGATTATTATTAATTGCTGTTTGTTAAATTATTGTACGATTAAGTGTTTCTTGCTTATTATTGCCTGTTTTGAAAGGGTGGTATTGTTGATAGCTCGAGATGAGCGTGTTCTTTTCTCGGACAGGGGGAGTGCTTTTCGTTTGTTTTTAGGAAGTAGAATCTTATAAAAAGCGAGGTTTTGGGTTTTTTTATGATTTTTTTCTTTTTATTTTTTTTCTTTATAAAAGGGAGTATGAAAAGAACAAGAAGGATGCTCTTATTAGTGTAGCTTTTCATGTTTATTCATAAAAATAGTTTTCAAGTTGTTAAAGGGAGAAAAAAAAAATGGATTTTCTTCGCTAGTATAATTCGGTTATTAGTAAAAATTAATGTAAATTCTACTTATTATAAAAAAAAAAATAAGGTACGGTACAAATCTTCTAACAGACTTATTAGCGAACGATAAACACATTGTGTCCATTAATTCAGTAAAACAAAAATAATCATGTATAATAATAATATATTATGTATCAAATTTTAAATACAACAGAAAAGTAATATTATATGGATTACATTGTGTTTTGTAGACCTGTCTTAAACATTTCTTATACTTAGGAATTGCTCAAGTATTAATGCATCGATGTAAATTTAATATTTAGGAGTTTAGTCATATTTTCAATTATGTTTTTGTAAGTTAGTTTTAATGTTGTAGCTTCAGAATTGACTAACACTAAAAATTTTGAAGATTTGAAAAGTCAGAAGTGATCAAGTCACAGTATTCTAAATTTGATATAATTATTGGCAAAATTAAAACAAAAAGTATTACTTCAGGATTTACAATTTCATCTCTAATAAATTACTTTAGACAGTCAATGATGATGAAAATACCTACAATAAAGAAAAGAATAAAAAAAACCTATTAGGAATACTTTTGAAAGGATGAAAATAAAGCAAAGCATATGTAGCCTACGTGGCCTGAAATCTGCTGTCTGTCAAAATCCATTGCTGCAATAGAATCCTTACTTTGCAGCTGTTCCAGACATGTTCGATGCCTGTAAAGATTAACAAACTTTTTTCTAGATATCGAAGCAGTAGATGGTCCAGTACCAATCGCTGCTTCCGGTATTTATTAAGAAGACGTTGAAAATTGCTGTCTACAAATATAAGTATAAGGTATTGTCATCAGCGTTGTATTCGATTATCTTTACTCAGAGAAGACAGAAGCATAGATGTGTGAGCATACAAGAAGGTTAAAGAGGCTCTAGGCCACCACCACCACCGCGAAATCTCGAAATGTTTAGAATCGCAGGTATTTTCTTTCTTTTTATTTTGGTTGGATGGCCGGTCGAAGGACTTGTCCCCCCCTCCGCTCCAAAATACAATCGTGTACGTGCCCCTAAAAGGAAAATTGAGTGAACCCTCGAATTGCTTGAAATCCTTTTCGGGGTAAAATAAAAATCTTTAAATCACATTCTGGATTAATGCTATTTCTACCAATTCAGTCACAGAATCCACTAATTTATTATGAGGCAAACTAAACATGAAAATTCTTTTATCATTATCTCAATCCGATGCATTTCTTTTTATGTAGACATAATAATTTTCCTATTAAAATTTCTGTAGCATAAAGTATAGGCTTACCATACGTCCGGGATTAGCCCGGACAGTCCTGGTTTTTTAGTGCTGTCCGGGGTAATGTTCGGGGTTTGAGGATTTTCTTTAATTTTAGACCTTTACGTTCGACGTCGCGTTTTTAAACATTCTCTTATTACGGACGTGCCTCTCTCAGCCGACCTTGGAGCAAGGCTGACGTCGACGCGGAGGCGTGGCTACCGGTTCCGCCACAACTTTTCACTTGTTAGTCATTTGGCAACACAACAGAGGCAATGTGTTTATGTTGTTTTCGTGTGTGAAGTAACTCGTCTACACGTTTTTGATCATTTTATCTCTATTCGTTTGTTGTCTCATCGTTTAGCAATGGGTAAAAGAAAGTATGTTAACCTGCAACAGGAATACAAATTTTTGAAATTGGGTAATGACAGTAATAATGAACGTGTTTATTACACACTATGAACTGGAGAATTTTCTGTTGCACATAAAGGATGATATTGAAAGCAGCTAAACATAGGTTCAGGCTAAAGGGTAGGTTGTGGTTCATGTTCTGAAAAAGTAGCAGAGACTATTGAAGAGAAGTGGAAAGCAATTTTTAAGGCGTTTCAAAAGACTGATATTTCATGTTGCAATATTTCTAAAATGGTTGAGTTTGCGATGTCTTCTCCTGGAACATCTGCTCCATTTGAGAGTTTTTTTCAATTATGGGGAACATTTGGGCTGCAGGAAGGGGTAGACTTTCAGTATCTACTATTAAATATCTGCTAAATGTTAAAATTAATTCAGAACTTTCTTGTTTTGAATTTTATGATGTAATTAAAACAAATAAACCATTTCTGAAAAAAGTCATGTCTAGTGAAAAATACAACTGAATAAATAAAGTTTAATGTTTCAGTAAACTGTTAAGACTTTTAAGTAATTTCAAAATTATGTCCTGGGTTGGACCAAAAAAAATATGGTTAGCCTAATAAAGTATATTAAAAGTATTTATTTATGTAGTCAACATTTTTTATATATTAATGAACATATTTTTAACTTATTTTCATTATAATAATCAAGAGAAATGTAAAGCTAAAAATATGTAGCTCTGATGTTTCATGTTTGCAAATTTTTAATATAAATCTGATATTTTATAAATTAGAAATAAACGTTAAGCGAAACTGTTATTATGTGTGAAATTACTTTAATAGTTGCCATCTGTTTTGATTTCTATATAATAACAAACAAAGCGAACTTTCATTCAGACTTTTTTGTTAATAATTGTCCAAATCAAAACAAAATAAATCAAAATCTTTCGAAAATTATTGATCCAGAATTTGCTTTCTTGAATTTTAAGGTTATCGTGAAAATGCAGCATAAAACAAGAGCTATTTCTAGAGGCGTGGTAAGGATTCTTTTAATAGAAAAAATACTCTTTGAAGCCTCTATAAAAATTAGATAAATTCCTTAGAGTGACAGTCAATTGCAGCCTCAATTCGTCTACATTTTTCTTCTTCAATTAGATGTTGGACGTAATTTCTTTCCGTGCTCCTATCGATCGATGAATTCGTTCCATTGTTACCCTCTGCACTTTTGGTTGCCTTAAAAATGAGGTTTTCTCTGACCACCACCTGGCTCCTCATCGTTTCGATAAGATTTAAAGTAGGGAGGCAGATGGAGAACTTAATTCCCATTTGATACACCCATGTTATCGATCCGGGGTGCTTTATAGATTATCTACTAGAACTGATGTTAAGAACGACAAGAGCCTTTAGCATCTCTTGTGTGTAAGGAATATGTTTTTCAATCTGAAAGGATCCGTTTCTTTGGTGGCTGCTACGAAATTATTTGCATAACATTGTGAAGTTACTTTAAGGGCATATTTGCATAATGATACTTAGGGTTGGGAATATCTGGGTAGTAGCGAAGCATTGTTTTTATAAAAGAAATGGAATAAACATTTGTATTTGTAGTCCAGTTGTCATGCAATATACAGCATTTTAGCCGAAATTTATTGATTTGTTTATTGAGCTCAGAATCTAAGTAGCCGAAGGTCTAGATACGCTAGTTTTAGGGATCTGCCTGAAACTATCTGAAACATGGTTTATATTTAATACATTTGTGTTTCAACTAGGCCTACTACTAAACTGCTATTTTCATAATTCCCCGTGATCGGAACATCTTATACACACGTTTTTTACTAAATTTAACAAAAGGTATTTTTAATAATGTATCAAATATCAATAGATATGTTTTTTTTTCCTTTCGAGGAAGCTTGCCATCGATGGAGTATACAGTATTTTTTTAACTTTATTTTTATCTAAAATTTAGCATTACTTTTTATGTATAAATTCAAGAGACATTATAAAAGAAATTATTAGATCAAAAAACTCATGAATAATTACTTCCATTACATATTTTTTAATAATTCCAGATTGAATTAAGTTCATTTCTTCTTATTATTTTTTTATTTCTTTATTTTATTACTTAAAAAACATTGAATATTAAGAAACATTACCTTAATTAGTAATTATTCAGAATACGTAGACACTTAGTTTTCTTGATTGTTTCCATTCTACACCGAAATACTTTTTCTGCCCTTTCTTAACATCAGCACATTCTTTATGCTCCGACTGTTTGCATAACATATACTGAATGATGTCTTGTTGAGCATCGTTTTCACATAAATTACAGAATCAACTTAATGCTTTCTTTTTTTTTAATTTCTTCACTTTTTTCCTAGTCAAATTGAAGGGTATTTCGTTTCCGTTTTTGGATGGATTTTACAAGCTGTTTTTTATAAGGCGAAGAAATCAAAGCAATAAATCTCTACAGCAGATAAAACATAAAATTGTAAATTTAACTCTCATGCCAAATCAAAACGTAGATGTAAAGTATGCGCACTTTATACAAGGCTAATAAAAAAAAAAAAAAATCGCCACTTGAAAACTACGTAATCAAGGGAAGACCTACATTTAATAGTCTGATTTTCAATTCTGTGATCTCCGATTGACGTAAGAAACGTCCTCTACATTTCTTTAAATCTCCTGATGATGCTAACAAAGTGAATACACTTAAGCATTGGCCAATTTTAATATTAAATTTTAGATAGTAAATTTTTCCTGCAATTTAATTCTAAATTTTGAAATTTTTATTACAATTCGATTTACATGTTCTGCATTTTATATTTACGTTTTCTAAACTTTCACTAAGTTCATATTAAGAATTAAGTTTATAGTAAACTTACAATTTATAAGAAAAACTCTATCACCTCAATCTCTGAACTCAAAACATCATCATATTGTTCTTCCATATGAAAATGAAGATTCAAACAGTGACAGGTGCTGCTGCTGACGGTCACTGAATGAACTACTAATGAACGTATAGACATAGTCACAGATTATAGTAGCGTGAGTTATCGATTTTCATATTTTAGATATTCATCATTATCTTAGAGTCATTAGTATTTCTATTTTGAAAACTTATATATATATATAAATGAAATTTCAAATAGGCTATACAGTATTTATTTTCTGTAAAAAAAAATATTACTGTTGTTATTATTATTATTATAATTAGAGATATTATTATTAATATTCATTGTTATTGTATTTCAAATATAATCATTTTACTTGAAGTACAACTCAAATATTGATTTGAAATACTACCCTTAACAATATTATTAATTTAAAATTTGTTATTGTTTATTCGACTTGAGCTTATAGCTGTGTGGTAAGAATCCTTCAGTAATGTTCACTAATGTTTATTTACCATTAAAATTTTAACTTTCTAACACAAATAGTTGTTAACTAATCGGGAAAGTATTGTATTTGTTATTTCGCCATAATTGGAATTGTGTAATTTGTTCCTTCAAAAGCTTACAAACATACTGCAAACTTACAAAGAGATTGTATTGGAAATCTGCTGCTACTTACGGGAAAAATTCCCAGATATAACCTAGAGTTTGTTTGAGATTGAGTTGCCTGAATTTACTAATCGATAATAAATAAAAGAAAAATGTAGTTGATGTGTAACTTTCGAATTCCCGAAGGAAGGCAGTCTTGAAAACTATGCATTTTTAATTACCGAAAATCCATGTCCGGACCTATTTACATCAAAATCAAGAGGAAGATTGTAACATTTTCTCTTATAAATCTGGTAAATAAATATTCAGTCTACAGTATTTCCAGTATTTTAATAACAAGATGAAATGTTGATTTTTTTATTTTTTTTTGTTCATGCTTCCTTATCTTTATTCTCAAATTTTATTATATTGGAAGTCGGTTAATATATAACCAGCGTACAGCACACCTTTGTCGAGAATTAAAAAAAAAATAATCACGGAATGATTAAATAAATAAATAAATAAATAAATAAATAAATAAATAAATAAATAAATTTTTCTTGTATAGTCAGGTCAAAATATAAAAAAAGAGAGCCAATCTTGAAAAAATGGTAACAGAAGCAAATCCTTCGTAGTTAGTCTCAATAATATGTGCTACAACATATATCCAAAATCCGCCAGAATCCATCCACGGGAAATTAATTAAAATTTACCTTAAGTATTGCGAAAAGTGAATGTGACACAGGTTTTATACTAGATTCTTGGCATTGTCCACAAGCATCTGTACAAAATAGACCATTTTATCTGCAGCTACATCGCATTGTTCCACATTCCTTTGTACACTTGCAGCGGATAATAGTTAGAAGATCCCGTGGAGAAACTTAATTTTGGAAAATACTCATTGTTCCGCACAAACCATCTCCTAGAACATACATCAACCAGCTCTTTCTTTCCTATCCACTCCAATATTTGATAGTAGCATCGGTTTAATGTTTCATTTTTCTTGCCTCCATAAAGTAATGCCATTGATTTCTTACCAGCTTCTTCAATTATGTTCTTAGACTTGTTCTCTGAGCAGAAGATCTCTGCTAGTTGTTTTAGGTCATCACTAGTAAGAAGTTTTTTAAATGCAGTGGTCTTGTCAATTCCATGTACAATGTGATGTGCTGTCACAGCCTGTAAAAGCATGTAGGAAAAGAAAATACTTGCACATATCAGCTCCTAAAATATTTCTTATAGCATGGATGTCATACACTGGCGAAAATGACGTGGATACTTGAATATCACTTCTAAAATGTAAGGAGAAACCACTGTCCAAAGAATGGTACAACAGCAGTATGATCAAGTCAGTATCTTCTCCCAACACAACGGTATTCATGGGACGCTGAAGATATAGGCTCAGACGTAGCAGTGATCATCGGAACCACTTGATATTGGATCGCAGCCCAATGCTCATCACCTTTACCCCCGAGAAAGAAACCCGGTTCCCATTTTACAGCGGGGTGGGTGAATTCTAGGGTCCGGAGGAGAATTAACCTAGGGAAACTCCCCGACCTCCGCAAGGGATTGAATCAAAGATACGATAAAGAATTAATATAATTCTTATTTTGATCATATCCAAATCGAAGAAGTTAAAATAATCATTACCTGCATCATTACTGTTGTCTGTCTCATATTTTATTTGCAGATCGCTCATGAAATGACATCACCCATTTCTTCCGCCTTGGAAATTCAAGATCTCGCTGACCGTAATTGTCAGAATGATAAACATTAAGCTTTTCTAGGGTGATAGCTAATAGAGGTATGCGCCGCTTAATGTTCGTTTTACATATACTTCTAGGTCCTATAAAGTCGAGAAATCCTGATCCTAAAAAAAATTATAAAAAAGTTTTAAAAATTAATTTTTTTTTTTATAATTTTCAAACTTTTTAAAAAAGTGCTTACAGTAGTATAATTGCATAATCATTAGTGTACTTACGAATAAAAGTTTTACATAAAAGTTTAAAATGTTAAAAAAAAAATGTGAATTATAAATATAAGAAAAAAAAAATCATTTACCGGACAGTAATTTCGTATTAGTGTGAATTATAATAAAGTTTTCATGTAAAAGTTTACAGTTGTTACTGTATTAGTCCGTTGGAAAGTAAATTAATCTGGCTTCTGCATTTGGATTGCTACGCTCCTCATAAAAATTACACTGTTAGAGCCCTAACATAGCCTTCATTACTGAGCACTATAATGGGGCCCTGAACGGGGAGTTACATATTAATGCCGGACAGAAAGAAAATTTTTTAAATTTGCATTCAGGGCCCCAAAATCAAACGTAACTGTCTTAAGCTCTATAAGATTAAACTTTGTAAGAGAATTAATCAATATAGGTAGATAGTAATTAATTCGGGCGATCTTAAACCCATGAAACCGAGGGATGCGAGATCAACGTGTTTATAAACAGAGACAGGCGATCTCAAACCACAGAAACCGGGGAAAGCGAGTTCAGCGTGTCTACAATTTACTTAAATATTCGGTCGGCAAGAGGTCTGTGCCAAAACAAGTATTGAAGAAAGATTCGTATCCAACAAAGACATTTTAAAAGATTGCTCTTGGCTAGACCCTACAAAGTTTCGTGAAATAACAAACAGATACTTTCCCTCCCGACATTCTATGCACCATTCCCAAACTGTGTAAAGTTGACAGAAGTCTTTTACTAATAGAGCTAAAATAGTTTGCAACCAATACGAGAGTTTAACGAGATGTGAGAGTGAAAAGTTGAATATGATAAAAAAGAAGATAAGTTATGCCTAATCAAGAAGACAGTGAAAATGATCATGTTGACTCTGAAGAAGAAGAAAATTTTGTCCACTGAACCAAAACAGACAATGCAATGCTTCAAATGTTTGGCCTGTGCTTTCCCCATTATTTATGAATTATCTCGATCTGGGCTTTTCATTAACCTATAAACAGCATACAAGTTTGTTGTTACCCTTCCATGTATGTGAAAAGGTATTAGAAAAGGTATTTTCTAAGGTAAAAACTATAAAAAACAGGCTTAGATCAACTCTGATTCAAGATACATAGTCCAACTTGATTCTAATGGATGTGGAACGAGATTTGTTTTCAATTTAGATAAAGATCTAAACTAGAATACATCTGAAAGTTTCTCATTATTTGCATTATTTATAAATATTTCTGTAGATTAATATATTGTACATAGAAATTTTATAACTAATGCAAATAATGGCAATATTATTGTATAGTAATAAAAATAAAATAATAAAAATATTTTTGTATAGTAATAAAAAATAAATCTTAATTCATTCCATACTCCCAGACCTCCTCCCCCGGTAAACCTAAAGGGCCCCAAATTCGTTTCCAGCCGAAGGGCATCCAATGATGCCAGACCTGATCAAGGGTTAAAAGTGTTACAAATTAAAAGACATTGCACCGCGCGATTGAAAAAGCAGACTGAATACCGACCATACGCCGCGCAATTTCGCTGGCAGAGGACGAGATCCTATCGCGCTAGATCATCTACAACCCGTAGCGTGTTGTAGCGGTTCACCTTCGTAGTGCGTTGTCGCTTCCAGTGGACGGCCGGCCTTAAAGTTAAAAGAAAGAGCTTTTTAGTATGATTATTACGCGACTGTTTGCCATCGTCACTGTCAAAATCTGCTATTGGCATATGATATTAATTGTCAATATTGACATAGTATTGGAAAATGTTTGAATGCAATAACTTATTCATTTGCAAGGGAGTTGTTTTTGTAGGACAAGAGAATTATTTATTAACTTATTCTTTTACTGTTTGTTTAATGGTTGGAAAAAAATGAAGTGCAAAAAATGAAAATTTCTTTTATTATTACTAACTTATTGATCAAAATTTTATATAATATGAAGTCTTTTTTTTATTATTATTAAATAACTTTATTTATAATTTTTTTTTCATCTTCAGAAGCCAATCGGGCTTCATAGATAATTTAACAGGTTTACACTTTATTTTATTCGACGAATGGCCATTGCTATTGAAAAGACTTGACCTATTCTGTGTCAAACTATTGTTGGACAGGAATTATTGTTGGTGTATGTGATTGAAAGTCATGTTATGTGATAGTTCTGGAGGATCATATTATGTTCAAGAGATAAATGTTAAGTCCAATGGCGTAGCAAGGGGGGGGGGGCGGTCCGCCCCGGGCCCCCGCCTGCGAGGGGCCCCAGCAGCCAGCCTAGGGGGCCCCACCAGCCAGCTTACATCCTTTTTTTTTGGTTGTTTTTTGCAGCCAGTTTAGGGGCCCCACCAGCCAGCTTAAGGGCCCCACCTAAGGAAATTTTTTTTTTTTTTTGGTTGTTGCTTAATAATGGAACTCCCGCCCTGGGCCCCCCAAGGCGTTGCTACGCCACTGGTTACAACTGAAGGAAACGCCAAAACGGCGATGGGGCAGAGTGGACCGAACGACATGGGGCACATTGGACCAGCGATCCACTCTGCCCCGCTGTTTTTACAATAAAATATTACATTAATATAGTTATATTTCTATATATACACTCATGGACAAAAAAATTAGCGCATCAAGAAGGAGTCGTCAAAATGAAACGAAAATTTACATACATAATGACTACTTTGATATAAGTAAATGATTAGAAAATCAAAGAAAAAGGATAATTTATTTCAGAGAAAAAGGCAAAAGAACGGAGGAGTTAATACTCCGTTGGACCCCCTCTAGCGCGAATGCACGATGCGATACGATCGGGCATTGAGTCATACAAGTTCTGTATGATGTCTTGAGACATTTCGTTCCATATTTGCTGTAACCTTGCCTCTAGTTCGTTCAAACTCGTGGGATGCCCAACTCGTCGTCCCAAATGATCCCAGATATGCTCGATTGGAGACAAATCTGGGTATCGGGCAGGCCAAGGAAGGGTAGTAACAGTGCGGAGACAGTCTTGTGACACCCTTGCCGTATGAGGCCGAGCATTGTCTTGTTGAAAAATGGCTCCTGGGAGCCGTTGCATGAGTGGCAACACATGTGGTTGCAGGATTTCATGAACATACTGCTGGGCTGTCATGGTGCCACGGAACAATACTAGGGGTGACCGTGTATTGTAGGCAATGGCACCCCATACCATCACACCAGCTGTGGGAGCGGTGTGTCGCTGTACAGCAAAGGCAGGATTGAAGCGTTCACCACGGGCTCTCCACACACGAACACGATTGTCATCACTGCCGAGATTGAATCTGGATTCGTCGCTAAAGACGACCTGGTTCCATTCCGCTGCAGTCCAGTTTCCTCGTGCGCGGCAAAACTCCAAACGGAGGCGTCGATGGGTGGGCGTCAAGGGCAGCACATGTAATGGGCGCCGCGATACCAACTGTCCTTCAGCCAGGCACCTTCGTATGGTTCGAGAAGACACAGCGGCCCCTAGTGAAGGTGCTACCTGTGCCTGGATGGCGGCTGATGAAGCAGTTGGCAGTACGCCTGCATTTCTGACTATGTGGCAGTCTTCTCGACGACTGGTCTGTCGAGGGCGTCCTGAGCCTGGTCTTCGTGTACATGACATCTCTCGGGTCCACTGGTCCCAATACCTCCTCACAACACAATCAGAGCGGCCTAATTGACGAGCTACTCGCCTAGCTGACCACCCAGCTTCTATCATCCCGACGATTCTCCCTCTCTCAAACTGCGACAACTGCGTATACTGTCTTCGAACACGGCGTAATGGCATGTCTACCTCAGCTCTTCCTTTGTAAATGATTCAGCACACTCAAACAAGCTTTGGTTACCTGTTTTATACTCCACAGAGTACGATGTTCAATGCCCTCTACCGGCTATACGTAATGCGCAATCACGCTGCATTTCTAATCATTTGCATATCTCCCCGACATGTACCTTCATTGCAAGTTTCGTTACGATCCCGCAATTATTTCTTGGTGCGCTAATTTTTTTGTCCATGAGTATATATATATATTAGACATTATATATTATATTTTTTTTCTATATTATATATTTATTGAGCATATTATATTATATTATTATTTTATATTATTTTTTTATGTAGGCTATTATATATTGTGTGTAGCCTATATTACATAGAAATGGTCCGAAAGTACAAGCGAACTACAGAATTTGCAAGCTGCTCGGAAGATACGATGAAGGCAGCTGTATTAGAAATTAAATTACACAAAAAAACTTTAAGATCAACTGCTATGAACTAAAATAAAAGGGTTTTACGTGTTGTCATATCTATTCGATGATGACTGTAAGGCCCAACACAAGAATTAATATTATTGCCTTTTGCCTTTGGGAAGCCATAGCTAGGTTGGCTCATGGTTTTACCTTAGGTCTGCCTTCCTGATTCGTTTTTATCGAGGGGACGGGCTAGGGCTGATGAACCAGATGCATGGTGAAACAGCTGTTCCCTAGTTCCCCTCATAAAAATGAATCAGAAAAGGCAATTGTTGTGTTTATTCTTGTGTTGGGCCTTACAGTCATCATCGAATCGGATCAACTGCTATGAAATTTGGAATACCAAAAACTACCTTGAGGAGGTATTTGCTAAAGTTCAAAGATGATGCTCTGCCTGAATCTGGAGCTAAAGCAGCAGAGATCAATGATGACATACCAACAAACGTCCGATGACTCTTCATGACATCCCGGGAATTGCGAAGACAGCTATACCACTGGCAACTACTCCAGCAAACATATTGGCGGATTTTAAGGTAACGGGGATAAGCCCGTTTAATCGAGATATCTTTACAGAGTCAGACTTTATGCCGGCGTACGTCACAGACCGACCAAACCCAGTACTGTCGGACAGTGGAGCTGCTGCATCAACGTCATCAGCTAGTCAAACTCACTCACCTGATATAGTTACGATGTATCCTTCTCCAGAAGACGTGAGACCATTCGCAAAAGCGGGACCAAGAAAAAAATTGATAAAAGGGGAGAGAACAAAAAAAGATACACGGCAATACTGACGGATAGGCAAGTAAAAACAGCTCTGGAAGAAGAGCAATGAAAAGCTAAAGAAAGAAAAGAAAGAGTAGCAACGAAAAACATGAAATGTAAAACAAATAGAAGCAAAGGCAAAGGGATAAAGAGGAAACAATTACAGATAATTAGTGATGATGAAGATGATGAAGTGCTGTGTGCCTCTCCTGTTTGAAGAACTTTAAAAAAAGCAAACCAGGGCAGGAGTGGATTCAGTGTATGCTGTGCAAGAGATGGGCCCATAGTTCCTTCGTAGCCAGTGATATTCGGGGTTTATTTTACGAATGCCGCAACTGCAAAGAAGATTTCTCTAGTTAAAGTGATTAATTGATTAAATGTAAATTAATTAATTAAGTAAATGTAAACCTGTGAATTCAGAAAAATCAAAATACATATGATACATTAGTATATCGCAAAAAAGCTGATGCCCACGTCAATGTTAATTACCACAGCTCAGTGCTAGAGAGCTCTAAGAAAAATGCCGTCTTTATGGCTTTTGACAGAGTATTTAAAATATGCTCTAATCAGCGCATCTTGCAAAATGAATGTAACACAATTAGAATGATTTTCAAGAATAATGGTTTCCCCGATCAAGTAATCGACAGATATTTTAGTAGGTTCATTAGAAATAAAAGATTTGGGAAACAGGTTATTAAACCTATCAAGGACGCTAACGATACTGTAAATAAGTGCAAGCATGATAAAACACTAAAATATGTATTATGAACTTATGACAAGGACTTAATTAGACGTATAAAACCCATTTTAACCGCAGTGGGAATTCGTATTTCATGCAAACCAAAAAACACTATAGGAAATATTCTTAATCAGCATAAAAATATTGGCACCAACAAAAAAAATATCTTGAAAAAACGGGGTGTTATATATGGCTTACGTTGTCAAGGAAAAGATATAAAGGACAATAAGTGCCTGTATATAGGCAATACAAAAAGAGAACTGGAGGTGCGAGTAACAGAGCATTTTAACGCAGTAAAAAAAGGTAATTTAAATTACAGCACCGCGGCCCATTGCCTTAGCAAATGCCATTTGTTGGATACTCAAAATGTTGTAGTCCTCGGAGAAAGAAAGAACAGATATCTAAGAGAGTTCTTTGAATCGGGAATGATTCGAGCATTGAGGAGTTACAACCAGGATTTGTCCACTACCAATGTTTTGGAATATGGTTTGTAGCTCACTCCGACCCATTGCCATCCCCTTCTTGAAGCGATGTTAGTTCCAGCAGACACCTACTTCCGGTACTTACTCTTATGCATCCCGCCAGGAGGCCTTCCTTCTCCTTACCTCCCAAGATTCCAAGCAACAGTCTTTCTCATTTGACTGACGACTCTCGCAAAGAGAGGATGCATTAATCTTTTTAAAGTAAGGGGGGATTTTCCATTGTGTTTTTATTTTAGTAATTTGATAAAGAAACGTTAATTGTCGAGTTTCGAAACGTCATTTTATTGTAATTAATAATAATTTTTTATATTTGTGCCGATTTAGTTGATTATTTGTTATAAATGTAAACCTATTTTGATATTATTTATTTAAGACTTTCAACTGCATAATTATTATTTTAAATTTTCACTTGAATGTGTAATACCTTAGGTAGCCTATGTTAAGTTAAACTTTATTTCATGATATCCTAAATGGCATGTTGTTTTATATTCAATAAAAAACTTACTTTAAATGTTGTTATTCTTACCCGGTCCAACGTGCCCCATGGGGTGGTCCAGCCTGCCCGTGGTCGGGGCAGGTTGGACCACTTTACCATTTTTGCTTTGCAAATTAATACCCATTTTATTTATGAATATAATAAAATGAAATCAAGTATTTACATTCTTGAATAGTTCCCGATTCTGACAAAAATAAATGCAATGGAAAATCTCTTAACAAAAACAAAAACAAAATTCAACAAAAAAAAGTGGACCGCTCTGCCTCGGTCTCCCCTATATACATATTGTGCATGAAAAATGCATGATCTTCAGATTTCTTGTTCAATTTTTTTTTTCATTTAGCACCAAATGTAATATAAACATAAACCCCAATAAAATACATTAATATATGAAAAGTGAAAAACTAGTTAATCAAATATAAATTAACTTTCGAATTAAACGGGATGCAAATTACAGTTTTGCCGTTCCGGCGTGGTCTAGTGGATTAAGCGGCGGCTTCCTACGAAGGAGATACGTCGGAACCTAGATTCGAATCCCTGCCTCGGCTTGGATGTTTGCTTTCTTTCCTGTATTTGTCTGCTTCTTCTCTTTTTCTTCTTCCGCTATTTATGGCACTGATCAGAATTCCAAACTAATAGAATTAATACGATAGATCATATTAAAAGTACACGTAGGTTGTACCCAAGGCCCTAATCAAGAGTGAAGAGTCAGATACGAACTGGAGGCGTTGAATCAATACTGAGCAATTTACAACCGTTTCACTAATTTAAGGCAAAAAAGAAAAGAAAAATATTGATAATAACAGAAAATATATTAAAATAAGGAAAAACAAAACAAATTTAGAAAAAAGAGAAAAATAAAAAAAGAGAAATAGAAAAAATAAAAGAACTCAGCCCCTCGAATATATGAACTTTTCACTTCAGTCATTGAGCTATCGCCAATCACCGTAACAACTAAATCGCATATCTCACATTTAAGCTATTACTGGAAATTCAATGAAACAATGCAAAATATCTCGAAATCCGTAGTGTTCGCCCCTAATCTTATATACCGGGTGGGCATAAAATAACGTGAGGTGTTCAGAGCCCTCTAGTGAGGAATGTATTGAATGAATCGTAACAACTTTCGGTGGACATACAGAGTGGAACATGCGGTTTCGATTTCTAAAATAAAACAAATAATAATACCAAAAGTTGCCAACAGAGGAAAATGTGGCGCTGCAAAGGTTGTAGTACGTATGAGTAATGAATGAGTAATTGCCAAATGAGACAGCACACAGCAAGTTTCGTAACAATATAAACAACGTTTATTGGTAATTACAAATAAGGTTTCATATGACCACCATAATGATGTTCCACAAGCTGCCTGCGGTGCACGGCATGTTCCACAGTGGCTCGCAACATATCGGAATGGATTTGTCGCACCTGTAATGTAATTCAATCTTTCAACGTCGGAATATCGGGGACATGTCCTTGATACACATGCTTTTAAGAAATCCCACAGCCAAAAGTCACAAGGATTGAGATCAGGTGACCTCGGTGGTCATGCTGTGGGAAACGACTAATGACTCTGGTGTCAGAGAAATGTTGCCACAACACACGCTGACATCCGATGTGGGGTGGTGCACCATCCTGCATGAAGATGGTCGAATCGAGATATCCTCTTTGCTGCAGTTGTGGAACCACAAAGTTCTTTAGTATATCGTAATACCGTGCAACAATGACGGAACAGATCACTGGTCCACTTCGGTGAGTTTCCTCGTAAAAGACGACCGACGATAAACGATGACGTAACGCCGCAACACACTGTGACTTTCGGCGAGTGGATAGGTATCTGCAGACCCAAATGTGGATTAGTCGCAGCCCAAAAGCGGCAATTGTGTGTGTTAATATCACCATTCAAATAAAAGTGCGCTGATAATACAGCTTCACTAACAAAGCACGGTCACGTAAGGTAAGAGCCATCGAAAGGCAATTCGTCGCCGAGTGATGTGAATTCTCCAAGCCTTTCTTTTTATCATGATCGCTCTACACATAACGCTATTATGAAATTAGTGCGTTAACAGCGCCACATTTCCCCCCTATTGGTGACTTCTGATACTATTTTTTTTTTTTTTTTTTTAGAAATCGTAACCGCATGTTTTGCATGTTGTTACGATTCGTCCAATACATTTCTCGCTAGAGGGCTCTGAACGCCTCACGTTATTGTATGCCCACCCGGTATATTTTTGAAGTACTTTCATCCATGAGTACTTTCATTTAACGAAAGGGCATTAAATTTCTTGATGTACATGGCATGATGTCTCCTTGTTAAGTTTAAATTCGATGTATTGTATAATACAATCCAAACGGATAATATGTCTGATACAAATAGACAAAATCAATGATTAAAAATACAAAATAATTATTAAAAGTACAAATTTCAAAAGAAATTATAGATTTCTGTTACAAAACTATTTATTTTTTTACAGTGCTATGACGTGAACTGTCTCTAATGAGCAGTTTCAATTCTCAGATGCGATTCACGAGGCCATGTGCGAGATATACTTGTGAGGCCTCTTTCTTTAGTTATTATCATCATCGTCAGTAACATAAATAACATTATCGTATTTATCGTCGTTGTCAAATGAAAACGTGAGCAAAGAAAACAGAAAGCCAAACAAAAACCACTAGAACAGTATTAGAACTATTACTGAATAGTATTATCAAAGTTTTTCGTTGTGATTTTGTTAAAGTGTTTTAAAGATTGTAATTGACAAGTTTTCTTCTGCTAAAATTTGTAAATCACTTGAAATTGAAACACTTTGCTATAACATAATTTGAAGATGAAAATAACTTTCAAGTAGTTTTTCAATTATGAATATTGAATTGAACTTAAGTTCAAATTTATGCAGGCTAATCGTAGAAAGATCGCGCTCATATTTATCGAATAAGAATCTTTAGAAATGCCATCTTCTAGAGCGAGAGTTGTGCGGTTCCACACTCCTGTCGATGCTAATACCAATTTTTTTTTTAACTTGGGATGAAATCAGCGCCGCAGCAACTTAATTTAGCGCCTGATGCGAAGGAGTTTTGACTGCGTCTCATTTTTTCTTTCTATTTATGTTAAGATCTGCGGTGATCACCTTTGTCTGGAGCTTAACCTGGAGATTTAAAAATTAGCCCGAACAGGAATGTATTAAAGGATTTTATTTCGGGGGGAGGGTTGAAGGGCAAGTTCGGAAACTGATCAGCAAAAGCCAAAAAAAAATTGTTAAAACAAATTTAAGGACTTGACGGCATCGCCGTTGATAGAGCGCCTGGTGAGGGGTCACCAGTCGCACCAGTCTTGCTGCGGCGCTGGATGAAATGTAGGTTCCTAGCGTTGAATTAAACATCAAGAAATTATTAAACTAATTCGATTGGCATTTTTTTTTTTTTACAAAAAGCTTATTTTGAGTTTGATTAATTTTTTTAGATTGATGTTCGTATTTACAATTTCTTACTATATCTAAATCTATGAAACGATAATCCCAATGAAAGAATTATAAAATACTCCACTTACTAAAGCAAATGTATTCACATCAACTGATTGATCGTTTCCAGTCATTTCAAATATTAGTTCCTGTTTGAATTGTCAACGCTCCAAGTTGGGTCTGGATTAAAGGATCTTCCTTCAAGTGATGGAAGTTGTTTCAATCAATTAGATGCTGGAGCTGTTTGCTGTCTTTCGTCTGAAAACTCATCAATCACCTAATATTTCTTAGTAATTTATCATCCAAGAAAGTAAGCTCAACCACTCTCTGTCTCTCTTATCAAGCTAGAAACCTAACAAATGTATCATTCCTTTTATTTTTTTTTTTAATTTATTACATTCAGAATATGATTTACAAGAGTGGAAGGGAAATAGATCCCTTCTCTAGTTTTAAAGATCATGAAACCTTCCTTGCTCTCCTCAATCGACTATTGATCCGAAGCTTTGAGATCTGAACATGTCACTACATCCTCTCTTCGAATAATAACAATGAAAAAGTTTAAGATACGATACTACTCTTTTATTTTTGAAATCTCTTAAATATTAACTAACTTCTTCCTTCAAAGTTAGCTATTTAAAGGAAATGTCCTTTATTGCAGACTTGATTTTCTTGATTCAGTGTTACTATACACTCTAACAAAATGACATTATTTTAATCAAATTTCTCAAGCTATCTGTATCTTCCCCTTTTTTCTACATTGCAACGCTTAGATTTCGGAATGTACAAATAAAATAATCTTTTATGAGAGATTTTTCTCCCTCCTGGTGATCCGGAGTGGAAAAAAGTTTCACAAAAAAGATTATATTAGGTCGTTCGGAAAATAATGGCCGATTTTAGGAGGTGCCACTTTCACCTCGCCCACAATGATAGCAGACCAACCTGTTCGCAGCGCCATTCATACGAGTTGAAGGGCAACCTACACGCCATATTACAATGCTCTGCAGTTATCGGTAATGAGAATGGTCTATATTACATGTTAAGAAAGAGTGAGTTGCGGGGTGATTCTGTTTCATGAGTTCAAACTGGGGAGAGGAGAGAAGGCAACATCTGAACGTAGTGTTCGTCGATGGTTTGAGAAATTCCGTTCTGGAGACACGAGCTTATAAGTTGAGGAGGAACCCCTTTGTCCTCGATAACTACGCTCTGAAGGCGTCTATGGAGGTAAATCCGGGTAATCCTATCTGTACTCGCCAAAGAGTACCGTGTGTCAGTGTCAACCATTTCCGATCATCTGCACCAAATTGGTATGTACGGTTAATACGTGGGTCCCACATTAACGAACAGCGTCAGAAAACAACACCTATTTGAGATTCGATACAACAGAAACTACACGAACTGAGGTACGAAACTCTACCGCATCCACCATATTCCCCTGACCTGGTATCCACCAATTACCATCTTTAACACATCTGAACAACTACCTAAAGGACAAGAACTTAAGAAACAAAGAAGATGCAGAAGTTGCATTCAGGGACTTTCATGGAGAAGGACTGGCATTGAATCACTTGTCAATCGCTAGCAGAGATGTATAGCAGCTATTTCGAATAAAACAATGCTGTGTGCTCTTTGCATTTCTTTCTTGAATGTTTACCCTCCAAATCGACCATTATTTTCCGAGCGACGTATTTGTACATCCTATTATTATGGACTACTCCTTCAGATTCAAGTTACGCTTAGATTTCATTTAAGCATTTATTGTTTATCGAAAGGAAATTTGTGTTTGTTATATTTTACAAAGAAATTCATTAAAGAAAATCGTAGTATTATGACCATAATTATGTGTTTAGGTTAACTAACGCATCATTTATATGATGTTTCGTTTGCATTGTTGTCGTGCATGATTGGTATTGAAGTAGTAAATTATATAAATAGAAGCCCATATAATTAAGTCTGTAATAACGTTATACAAATTGCAGTTTTAGGTAGCCTATACTAGATCAAAACTAGAAACCTAGTTCTGGCTAGTTCTACCAAATTATTTTTGGTTAGCTGCCTATGATAAAAGTGGGAGGAAGCGTGAGGATTTTTATCAAAATATCAAATATATATATATATATATGTGTGGGCCTCGTTTTTGTGCAACAAACAAAAGGATTTCATGGACACTTACTCCTCGCACAAACTAAAACGATCTCTTTCCGCAAATATATATAAAAATATATATAAATAAAATATATATATATAAAAAAATAGTACTACATCGTTTTTTTTTCGTTTTTTTTTGTAGTTATATAACAAAGAATATAACAAAAAGTATAGCATCGTATTGAAATACATCTATCTATCTATTTATATATTTACAATTTCAATACAATATTATTATTTGTTTTCAAACCATTTGACCTTCTAACCAAAATTACTTCTAGGGTTTCTTATTCCTTATTTTTTTTTTTTCTTGGCAAATGACACCAATAATTTGATTATAGATTTTCATTCGAATTTACGCTTTTTTTAGCAAATAATAAGATTAGTCTTTCAAGGTTACATCCAACGCAGAATTTGGAAATGGAAAGAAATAAACGATGCTTGGTTTTATAAGTTGTGACAAATATATGAATACTGAATATATTTTTAAGGCGAACATTAGACACTGAAACCTATTCGCTCGCTTTTTTTTTTTTAGCAGCAATGAAATCTATCTCTATCAAACCTTCTTTTACATAGATATCCTACATATAAAGAAAATATCTTTTCTTAGACTTAAGCAACGTAAATAATGTTGCTAATGTTTTATTACCGTCTTTACTGTTGTTATCCAGAAAAATATTTTCATTCAGTTTCACTTGAAAAATATGAAATTCATCCGACTCTGCTGCTTCAATAATCAAAGAATTTTCTCTTGATACATCATAACTGTTATTTAAAATACAGAATATAACCGGAAAACTAAATAACAGTGGTCAACACGATTTTTCATGAACAAGAAAATAATTGGTGTCTATGATGCACTTTCGTACGCTGAATTCAAATCCCTATATAATTGGAACTCCTTCATCACCCATAGCTTTTTCTTATTTCTTAAATATGAAATTTTAGGCTTTTTTTTTCAAATATTTTCTTTTAATACTCTAATTTATTGTCATTTATCATACTGATATTGTGTGGATGTTGAGCACTCATTATTACAGCGATAGAGCTAAGTAAATATATGCAATTACAGGAGCAAAGTATTGGGTTGGCTAAAAAGTGCGTTCGGTTTTTAAAATGGTTCTAGTAGCGCTTAGGTGTCTTTAACGTCATTCGACACCATTTTGTTAGATTGTATTGTGACAACTGTCATATCAGCGTGCATTTAAAACAAACACTGATCAAAACTCGTGAATTTTGTGTAGCAAGTTTAATATTGAAGAACACGCAAGACCGCATGTTTCTTTGATGACGGCTAACAAATGCTATAACTCGGCTGGGAAGTTCTGATTCATCCGCCGTAATCACCAGACATTGCAACTTCGGATTTGCAGTTATTCTCTTTACAAAATTTTCTTAATAGAAAAAACTCAATTCCTTCGAAGACTCCAAAGGCATCTGGAACAGTTTTTTGCTCAAAAAGATAAAAAGTTGTGGGAAAATGAAATTATGAAGTTGCCTGAAAGATGGCAGAAGTTAGTGGAACAAACCGTTGAAGATGTTCTTTCAATAAAGTTATTGGTGAAATTGACATATGTCTTTTGTGCCTACTTAAAAACCGAACAAACTTTTTGGTCAATCTAATATTACTGCTTTTTATGTAAATGGTACAACATTGATAGAAAGAACTATATAACATCCAAAAACAATGGTCCGAAATATGAATCATTTCAGGAAAGAGAAGTCTAGTAAATACCCGCAGTCAATCTTTACCTCCCTTATACAAATAAAAAAAAAGCAGCTATCAATTCAATGGTTAAAAACAATGTTGGAATTATGTATTTGAAGCATAAATTTCCCAAAGTTAATATTGAGAAAATCAAGGAAGGAATATTTGTGTGCTTTAAGATTAAACGCAAGCTAAAAATTTTGAAGAACTTTTAAATGAAGTGGAAAAGGCATGGCCATTATTCAAAAGTTTTTGGAAAATCGAAATCACAAAACATAGTTAGAAAGCTTGGGAATTTGACATAACTTTAAAAATCCATTTAGATTACATTCACAGTTAGATTTTTTCCCCAGAAAATCTCGGGGCTATAAGTGATGAGCAAGGACAGTACTTTCACCAACAGATTTCAAAGATGGAAAAGAGGTACCAAGGCAAATGAATCTATTATGCTGATTAATGATATACAATTAAGAGAGATGTTTCACAGAAAACATCTACTAGATAAGACAGAATACATTATATACGTACTCAATTTTGCCAAATTGAAACAATGAGTAAAATCAAAATTAACCATTTAACTTGCGGGAATTTCTTCATGAACGGAAAAGTCACTGACACATACATGCTATTAAAACATTTTAATACATTGAGATATATATACAGTCAGACCTCGATATAAGGTCACCCGCATATAAGATCACCCCGCATATAAGATCACTTTTCTGAAGTCCCGGCTCATTGAATAGGAATTCTATGATATTGATTATCGGATATATGGTCAGGTCTTGAATACCATAATCGCATCTAAGGTCACTTTTGTCTGTGATTTCGGAAATTTTCACGTGTCTGTGTTAGATGCAATTTTTTATATTCATAAAAGTTGGAGCTTGATGTCAAACACATGAATTTCAAATTCCTTTGACATGCTGGTTTTCAATTTTCTATAAATAGTGTGGATGGAATAACAGATGAAGATGATGAAGACGATATTCCTCTACTTGTGTTAATACAAGATCTCAGAAATCGCAACTGTGCTATAGAAGGGGAAAGTGAATACGTGACAATTGATGATGAAATTGCTACCACTTCTCAAGCTTCGATTTCCGAAATTGTTTCGCAAGTTTTAGATTCCAATGCATTAGAAAGTGAGGATAACGACAGTGATACTGAAAGTGAAGCGGTGACACAAGCAGAAGTGCTCAGAGCATTAAATGTCGTAAGACATTTTTTTACGAGCCATGAGGGAGCTGAAGAACATTTTCAGAAACTACAAAACTTAGAAAAACATTATACAAAAGATGAAACCAAAATCGCGACAGTCCTGTATTATGGATTATTTTAAGTAAGGTCAGTTGTACATCAGTACTTTGCTTGAGCATACTAGTACTATATGTATACAACTTTATTCCGAATTAAAAATTTTAAAAAATAATTTCTTTTTGATGTCATTAATTTTAATTGGTTGAACTAAATTATAAAAACTATAACCTAATAAACTGATATTTTGTAGGTATTAAATTTTACAAAGAATTATACTGTATTTATATAATGCTTATTTATTGACAAATGCGTATGAATCGGTTATAAGGTCACTCCGCTTATAAGGTCATTTTTGCGAGGTCCCAAGGGGTGATCTTATATCGAGGTCCGACTGCATATACAGGGTGGTCCAAACGTTGACGTCCAAAAATTTTTTTTAGATTCCTGACATCCGGGGGTACAAGGAAATACCCCATGTGTGTCATGGTTTTTTTTGTAGTTTTCGAGTTATGAGTACTTTTGTATATTTTGTGAATTTTCGATGGAACCACCGTCAAACTGATGTAAGTTGCAAAATATGGAAAATTTTGTGAATGTTTTTGTCGTAGCATACTCCGCATAATGTGTACTGCCACATAGAAAATACCCAGCATCCTACCAATAAGGGAAGGTGTACAAATTTCAATCGAAACTGAGAAATGGCGGGTTGAGTGAAACAGAGTGCAATTTTGAACATCAAAAAAAAAATTAAAAACAACGTTCCATGACCTCGAAGGCAATTTGAAAAACTTCGCGGAACCCTAAGCTTCCTACATCATAAAAAAAAACTTGTGCTAAATAGGCATTTTGTAGCCTAAATCAGCCTTCAAATGTACAAAGGTGAAACTGTCCCGAGATGGTATTATTGCTAAACGTGCCATCCACAAGATTATGAAGCAAGGAAATTGCTCAGTTACCAAATAAACATTACCAAATGTACGTAGATTGAGGAAAAAATGATAAAACGTATGATTTATGTTATGATATGATAGCGTTATTATCGATAACTAATAATTATGGTGGGTAATTCAAGGAGCAGTATTCCTAAGTACGAAAACAAATACAAATGTTAGACGAAACGGTATTTTACAATAAATGTTCGAAATGTCCCCCTCCCGCTTCAATACATAGTCGACAACGCCTTACAAAGTTTTGTTGCAAACGTCGAAAAGCACCTGCATTTGCTCTGATTCGTATTTCGGCCTGCCGTTATTGTTCTCGCAGCTCTGCTTCAGTGTCGGTTTCGCGCGCAAACACCATCTCTTTGTAATATCCCCAAAGGAAAAAATCAATT
>JAFIDM010009631.1:76680785-76718213 GCA_023159025.1 Thereuonema tuberculata | reverse complement strand
CAGTTTTGTGCAACATTGTTTTACAGAAATTCACTCGTCTTGCATAATCTGCAGGTTGTAGTTGCTGCAAGCGTTGCATATGAAAGGCATGGTATCCTTCTGAAAAAACACAAAAAAAAATAAAAATTATAATGCAAGGCCTCGCTGAGATACAGGGTTTTTCAGTTTCAAGAAATAATGGTTTATGCTCGTCAGATGTAATATTAAAATTAATCGATCGCTTACCGTTCATCTGGCTTGCAACACGCATTGATATGATGGCGTAAATAGGAATGTACATACAACATCCAAGTAACCCACCTGACTTAAGTATCCTTATAACTGACGTTCAGGGTACTCCAGTCTTTCTGGTGATTGCTCTGGTGCTAGTATTGGGATCGCTTTCCACCTGTTCCAAGACTTCATCCCGAACATCTGGATCTTATCTGGCTTCTCCTTCCTGAGTTTTCCTATGGCCAGGAACTCGTCCGGCCATCAGCGTATTGTGTGATTAATGAACACTATACCTATTATTCACCAGATTTAAACCCAATTGATTTTTTCCTTTGGGGATATAACAAAGAGATGGTGTATGCGCGCGAAACCGACACTGAAGCAGAGCTGCGAGAACAATTACGACAGGCCGAAATACGAATCAGAGCAAATGCAGGTGCTTTTCGACGTTTGCAACAAAACTTTGTAAGGCGTTGTCGACTATGTATTGAAGCGGGAGGGGGACATTTCGAACATTTATTGTAAAATACCGTTTCGTCTAACATTTGTATTTGTTTTCGTACTTAGGAATACTGCTCCTTGAATTACCCACCATAATTATTAGTTATCGATAATAACGCTATCATATCATAACATAAATCATACGTTTTATCATTTTTTCCTCAATCTACGTACATTTGGTAATGTTTATTTGGTAACTGAGCAATTTCCTTGCTTCATAATCTTGTGGATGGCACGTTTAGCAATAATACCATCTCGGGACAGTTTCACCTTTGTACATTTGAAGGCTGATTTAAGCTACAAAATGTCTATTTAGCACAAGCTTTTTTTTATGATGTAGGAAGCTTAGGGTTCCGCGAAGTTTTTCAAATTGCCTTCGAGGTCATGGAACGTTGTTTTTAATTTTTTTTTTGATGTTCAAAATTGCACTCTGTTTCACTCAACCCGCCATTTCTCAGTTTCGATTGAAATTTGTACACCTTCCCTTATTGGTAGGATGCTGGGTATTTTCTATGTGGCAGTACACATTATGCGGAGTATGCTACGACAAAAACATTCACAAAATTTTCCATATTTTGCAACTTACATCAGTTTGACGGTGGTTCCATCGAAAATTCACAAAATATACAAAAGTACTCATAACTCGAAAACTACAAAAAAAACCATGACACACATGGGGTATTTCCTTGTACCCCCGGATGTCAGGAATCTAAAAAAAATTTTTGGACGTCAACGTTTGGACCACCCTGTATACATATCGATGTCAGCAACTCTTCGTGATCTTATCTTATCATGTCACAACATGCTCAATATGAGGACCACCATCATCTGCTACCATCTGAAATCGCAGAATCGCATGTTCAACTGTTGAACGCAAGGTTTGTCTGAAAATGTTGAGCACGTGACGTGATATGCTTGCTTTAAAATCTGCCAAGGTTGCTACGTTGTCACGATAACAGATCTTTAAGATACATCCACAGTCAAAAATCGCATGGGGTAAGATCCGGTGAGCGTGCGGGCCACGCAGTACTGAAGTGCCGGCTGATGACACGATCATTAGTGAAATGATTGCGGAGCACCTGTTTAACACAATTGGCGATGTATGGAGGGCACCATTCTGCATGAACACTGTTGAATCAAGACACTGAGTCACTGACTTGTTGGAGTGCTGGAATCACTGAAGTGGTTAGTAATGATGCACATCGATTGTCAGTAAACGGAACATGGAGTAGTGCCATACGCTCTTCGAAGAAAAACGATCCAACAATGAATGTTGACGTAAACCCACACCAAACTGTCACTTTTGGGGAATGTAAAGGAATTTCCAGACCTGCATTGGGATTTTCTCTCGTCCAAATGTGACAATTAACTATACTATACCATGCAGATGGAAAAGTGCATCTTCCGTCCAGATAATGTTCCAGGGCTATTCCGGGTCAATCTCAATCCGATCTAAGAACTGTAGCTCGAAGGTCTCTCGTTACGCGGATCAGTAGGCAGCAATTGTTGAACGTTAGAAAATTTGTAAGGATAGTAGCGCATAAGGTTTCGAACAATTTTGTGGACCGTGGCAACAGGCTGGCCAAGCGCCGAACACTGACGTTGGCCCTGACATTTGACATCCTATCCTCTTCCACTTTGGTCTCTACATCGTCAACCATCTGCGCTTTCGTCCTCTTCCGGCTATCACATTCAACGACATTTGTTTCTTCAAATTTGAGAATAATTTTTCATAACCCATTTGCAGTCATTGGATATCGTCGAAGACCTTTAACGAACTAAACTTCCGCAAAGTTACTGGTACAGAATTCCCATTTTGGTAAAATAATTTCACAAGTACGTTATCGTAACTTAATATCATTTTGAGTTGATCACAAAATGCGAATGTAAATGCGGGTGAGGCTGTTGCTGAAATAGTGATACGAGGGATGACGTGCTAACGGAAATTTGTATTTCTGATACCATACACTCCTAAATACGCCCCCTGGTGAAGAGTTTTGAAACTATTTTTTTTTCAATGAATGTCCTTCCCCGTAGCGTCATTACGACTTACTGCGAATTTGATGCCATTCCGATAAGTAGTTTTTGCTGTAGTGTGTGTGGAATAGGCGAACTTTAATTATAGACACCCTGTAATGGAGAGACTGATAGGGCCTTCGCTACTTGAGCGCAGGAACATACTAAAGCGTTCAACAGACTGGACAAAAATTACATACTACTGTCGAACACGGCATTGTAAATCAGCACGAGCTTAATTTAGCCGTTGCTATTATGTCACGCCATTGTAAATCAGCGAGATACGCAGTTGGTGTTATGATTATGTTATGAACCTACAACAGACAAGAGAATTAAAATAAAGAAGTAAGAAGATAGGAAGAGGAAAAAGAAGTGGGTTTTTTCCTATTTCTTTTATTTTAATTTTATTTTTTTTGTTTTATATTTTTTTTCTTACATTTTTTATTTTATAATTTTTTTAATATTTTATTTTAATTTTTTTTATATTTCACTCTTTATTTTTTTTATATTTTATTTTTTATTTTTTTTATATTTTATTTTTTATTTTTTTTAGTATTTTTTTGTTACATTTTATTTTCTGTATTTTTTTTTATTATTTATTTTTTCTAGTTATCCAACCGGATGTCAGGATGAATTAATAATGCCGCTGCATATGGGCGATTGGCGGATTGACTGCTCGATTCTTCCCATTACGTCTTAATCCGCAGATGACATCTTTGCCTATTGTGGAATTTTACCGACTCAAGATTGCCAATTGATGACATCACACGTGGGACGGTCCGATGAAGATTATTGGTGCTTCTCATCTCATTACATCGTTCATTTTAATTTGTATAATTTTAATATTCGTAAAATGGTTTATATTGGAGGGACTTTATGTTTCTAATTACATTGAAGATAGCAAACAACAAGTTGCTGAAATCGATATGTATATATCTCAATGTATAAAATATTTTAATACCATGTGTGTGTCAGTTATTTTTCCGTTCATGTAACTTAAAAATCTTGCCTGATGGTTCCTAAAATAGTTAATGTTAGGATTAAATTTTAGCCACAGTTTAGGTTATTTAACAGAATAGATAACGGGGATTTAACGTTAATCAACATTTAATGTCTCCCCTAAGAAAATTGCTAAAAATATCAAGGAAAAAAATGGGTAGTCTTTGATACTAAGTAATCTTCATGTTGCCAAAACACACATTATATTCATGAAGCAGAAGAATGAGTGAAGAAGAGAGCAAGCCCAACTCTTATCTTCGTTTCCTCCTTACGAATTTATTAATTCGTTTTTGTGTTGTGTTACATTCTAGCCAATTGCTCTCAATTTCTCTTAAATTGCCAACCAAAACAAAAAAAGCTCATTTTCATTTTTCCGCCAAATCCCCCATTGCCCCTCTCCCTCAGCTTTTGTATTATGTCTTCCTAATCGAAGTTCTAGCAATACTTGTGACCCAATGAAGCTCATTGAAATCCTAAACTTTTGTGAATTTTCCAACGGAAAATAAACTATTTGGAAAATACACTATTACGTTCTCCCCTATCTGAATAGATGAACCCGGGAACTTGTAAAAACATCGATCAGGGGTCATAGATCACGAATATACAGGGTGTTTCGGAAATGGTAGACAAAGCGAAGAGATACAGGTTCAGTCGAAAATGTTCTATGACATTTTGTTGTACAGGCCGTAGTTTTAGAGTTAGGAAATGAATGCTTTGGCAATGGTCCCTAATCAAAGAAAGCTCAGTTCAACTGAGGAAGTGTAAGTAAATAAGGTAAAGGTACTTGTTTTTAGTCATGACATTTTGTTATCTGGATTGCTTTTTTGTATTAAACCTTTACCTTATTTACACACATCCTAATGTGAACTGAGCTTTCTTTGATTAGGGACCATTCTCAAAGCATTCATTTCCTAACTCTAAAACTACGGCCTGTACAACAAAATGTCATAAAACATTTTCGATTCAAAATGACCTTTGGAACCCGCATCTCTTCGCTTTGTCTACCATTTCCGATACACCCTGTAGGCCTGTATGCCATTCGAATTCTTCTTCTTCCCACTATCTATATTATTTCCATTTTTAGTCACGTTGTCTTTTGAGTTTTTGCTACAAACTTTTCAGAGCTTTTAGGGCATGATTGAACTACAAATAAGCATCAAAAACTTCGAAATCTGTTCACGGGTTTTTAGGGGGCGGCCTTTCAAGTGGGGCGTTACCTCAAAGTTGTGACGTGTATAACTGCCGTAAACTTTGAGCTAAATCTTTTGTGGGTGCTAGATACCCTTAAGGACTCGGCTGGTATTGTATTTCAGCCAAATCGGATCAACCGTTCCAAAATGGCGGCCGATAGAAATTTTAACTTTTTGACGTTTTTCCTATCTTCAAACCCTTATCCCGATGTTGTTTTTACAGTTTTTGCCTCAAATTTGTACAGCTTTTAGGGCATTGGTGTAACTACAAATAAGTAACAACAAAGTTGACATCACTTCACGGGCTTTAAGGGGACGGAGCTTATAAATGGGATGTGACCTCAAATTTGTGATTTGGGTAACTTCTGTAAATTTTGGACTTTTCAGCTAAAACTAAGCTTGACTTTGGATGACTGAATATCAAACTTTATTATTAAACTATTATTAACAAAGACTATTCACAAATCTCAAGGTGGTTGACATTTGGGAAATACACTTACCGCGGTAGAGGCGCGACACAGATATATTTGTATTTGCCCTTTTATATTTTTAAATATTTTTGTATTTTGTGTTCTCCTTTATGTTTTGTAATAAGTCTAACTTTTGCAAATCTAATGAAAAACTTTTAACTGTTCGAAACTGTCCCTGATATTAAATGTGTGCTCTTTTAAAGACATAATCAAACTTTAAAATATTAACTATATAACATGTTCTATATTTATTAAAGAAATATTTCATTTATTGTTTGCCTGTCTGAACAAAGCAACAATACCTTTGATGCAGTTAAAATTAGAGAATGAGAAGTGGTACTCGTACAAATACTTCTGTAGCATATCTATTTCTTTTTTAAAATTCAATTGCCCCGGTATATGGATGTTAGACGGCATCCTTATATCCTTACAGCAAAAATAATGATAAGGAAACTGATATTTAATATTAATGAACAAAAGAGGTACTATGCTCTTATTCTCATCCTATTTCCAGGATAATATTATAATTCGTAATGTTACTAAAATTCAAATTTCCCTTCAAATTACTTAATTGTAAGAGGCTTTTCATTAGTTTATTTGATTGATTATTTTAAAATAGAAAAACTTAATTTTATTTCTTTTTTAGTAAAAGTAAGTCATCATTGTCCATCGTTCCGTTTGTGATCAAAACAACTCAAAACTATTTATCCTAGGACGCTCAAATTCAATCAGCGAAATGTGAATTCATATTCAGCCCGTTATTATTTAAAAAAAAAAAACAGTGGCCAAAACCCTGCAGGTTGGTAAAGGCAGAACAATGTACGTTGAATTATCATAATTACGACAATTTTAAACTATTTGTTTTAGTAAAACTGAAATAAAAATACAGTCACGGAAAAGAAAACTGAAACACCAATTGCCAACACCAATTACCAACTTAATTCAAATAATGTTATTGTAATCAAAATATGAATTTTAGAAGAAATAATTAAACTTGAAGAAATTTGATTCTATATTTACAGAGTTATAATGTTATTTTTGAACAATCCGATTGTATACTTCAAGATTTGATTAAATAATTTTCAGACTTCACAATGTTGGGAATACGTCAAACTAAACTACGAATAACAACTCAATTCATGAACTTGGAGAGTAGACAGTTGTCATGCACTGGCAAAGGAGTTAAGTTCAATATTTAATGATGAAAACCTTTTGCTCTGGCGAATGATGGTCAGACACTACCGGAGAAAAGAGAACAGACATATCAGACATTCATTGTTAGGTTTGGGTGTCTTCCGTAACGACTTCAACTGTAATATTTTCTAATTAAACACTGTCAGGTTCATTGAGACCTTCCTACTTCAAAATAACTTTTACCAATGAAAATAAATGTAAATGACCTTGAATACCATTTCTCTGTTTATTCTAACAATTCAGTGAAAACATTGATTAGCTACAAACCATAAATTCTTTCTTCTTTGGAAGATATTTTAAGTTATCATTAAATGATTTTTATCAGAAGCCCAACTGTCTTGCAAATTTTACCATTTCAAAACTGAAATCGTAATAAATATTCTCTATAGTTTTATAAAAGTATCAATATAATCAAGTATCATCATATTTTAAGAGAATGATTGTAATTTCAGAAATTACATAAATTAAATAACTGATAAAAAATTATTAAAATCATTACAGCGGAAAAACGCAATCACGGACTAAGAAAACACGGACATCTACGAGGGTGAGACCCTAAGCAAAAATTGCCTACGCCTAAAACTGCTTTTAATATTAAGATTTTCTACTTTGATTTATTCAGTTTGGGCCTTACTATGTTTTCAGATTTTACACTAAAAATACCATTGTTTCTCCATTACATGATTCAATCTGAACTATGCAAAACTAAAGAAGTCGATTTTTATATCTAACGTATCCTTTTCTCATTAAAAGGGGGCTCCGTCTCAGTCAGTTTTGAATGTCATGTTATTTCTGAAACTAAATGATTTTGTTTAAAATTCATGTAGGTTAAGTTTAAAAGTCTTCCGATTGATTTCATAGGAATTACATTCTTGACCTTCTTTTTTGGCGACAAGAACGTTCGATTCGCAAACCATTGTACTGGGAGGAGTGCGCCTTCCCTTCGCTGCCAAAAAGAATAAACGGCAGAAGGTTTTACGCACCGTTCACGGCGCAAACCAATCGGCGTCTGTTGCTCGCGTGACCTCAATTCTCCTCCTAATTGCCTTCCACCCCTCCGACAGGAGTTTTCTGTGCTAGTGGACTCGCCGTGGTGAAGGAAGGATGTCAGGACACACCACGCGTGGTTTGCGCAGGGGACGCCCCCTGTTCCACCTACTACATGTAGGTGGGTAGTTTTATTAAAAAGAAAAAAACAAACAAACAAACAAACAAAAAAAAACACACCCCACATTAACCCCATGCGACCCCTGCACTATCGTCCCGTAGGAGAATGGAGGAGACTGCGGTGAAATTGACCGACCGGTCGAGTCAACCCGGTGAGTACGCAATGAACCTTGCTTCGGTCCCATTTATTATAATCTTGTTGTAGGACGAGTTGGGTTTTCCAAGTGAACTTTCGAGTGGGTATTTCTTTTTTGATCCTCGTGTCTGATCAATGATGACATTGCTACTTAAGAAGTCCTACAAGACTGTTGAAATGTCATTAAGAAACGTTAACATTTATTTACATTTAAATGTTTTCATTCCTATTTCAAATTTTATTTTAAAAACAATATTAAACATATAAATTTGTTTAATTGTAATTAAATAATTTTATGTTGCTATTGATTTGAAATGTTTCGGCTCTGCCTTAACACATGTGATTTTGGGTGTTTTTAAAAGTTTTCACTGATTAAATGCTAGCAAATGAATTAGTTGCTTTACTTTTTATTATTATTATTATTATTATTATTATTATTATTTTTATTTTTATTTTTGGAGGTCCTGTTATATTTATACTTTTTAAAATTTATTACCTCCTGGATTTTCAAAGGTGTCTAGTTCTGGCTGATGAGTGCCAACACGAAGCAGTTGTATCATTTCTTAAAAGCTTTATTAAGTGGTTCATTTAATTATTATTTTCATTCTTTTTTAGTAATATTCCTAAATAATCATTTACGTTGGATTCGAAGAAGGTTGAATTTCAACCACTCTTTTGCCTTTGTGAAATTGAAACAAACAAAAGTTCAGCAGGATTATTTTCAAAATTCTATAAAAGCTATTAAAATCAGTTTTGTTCCATTTTTAGAATGACTTTATGATTTAAACATCTTAACACGAACAGCTGTTATTGAATCAAATCGCTTTTTTTAAAAAAGATTTCGAAAAAAAAAAATCTCAAAAGAAAAACTAGTAAAGAACATCATGAAAATAAAAGATAAAAAATCAACGCTTTTCTTGATTAAGAAAAAACAAACCCTATTTTAAAATTATTGTTTTTTAAAGAAAATAATAATCAAGTAAATGTCAAAATGCATCAGATATTTTAAATGTATATATACTTTTTACTGTGGTATTATTTTGGATAAACTTTATACTATTGTAATGCGAATGAGACTGTTTTATTGGGTAAATGCTGCCCGGAAGGTTAGTGTCCTTGAATCAGCTGTTACCTCTTGAACTTCCTACATAAGTTTTACTGTGGATTTCGGTGTCAAAGCTTCATCAAAATAAAAAAAAATAATACAAAAATCTGTTAAAAGTTGATTTTTAAAACTGCATCAATTCAAGTCATTATCTATAAAAGTAAATTAGTCAATGAAGAAGAAATTGTTTGAACGATCAGTTAAAAAAAAAAAAAATACTGGATAAAATGGTACCGAAAAAAAAAAAATACACCCTGACCAGGTCCAACTTTTTCAGCCCCGGTACCATTGTGACTTACCCGGTACTGGTGCAAATTAATTTTTTTTTGTTTTTCTTTATCATGTCTGTGAACATTAATCCTTTTGTATCAAATTAATTTGGTCCATATTTATTTTTATGTTGTGGGTGATAGGAAATCCATTTATTAAAGAGAAAGAGAAGAAGAAGCAGACAAGCATAGGAAAGAAATGAAACGTCCATGCCGGTTCCAGGATTCGAATCTAGGTTCAGACACGTCAGTCTCGTGGCAGGCCGCCGCCTTGACCACAAAGCTATGCCTGAACGGTCTAAGAGATCAGATTAAAAATAGTTTTTGTTGCTGTTAATTCACCGTTTTTTTTTGTTAAATATTATTCGATCTCCTTAAAGCTTATTTTTATTGAAAATTCTTTAAATTTTAATTAAATATTTAATACAGTAAAATTAAAATATTAATATAATAAGTAAAAAACAAAACTATTTATTAAGTTTCCAAGTTAAATAAAACCATATCTCATCTGTTTACAGTTTCATATAACAGGTCATCAACATTCTTTTTTGTATGTCTTACATTGTATTTGTTGCACAAAATAATTTCTGTGCCCGTCGACATTGCTGATTAAGAAAATAATTGAAATACACTGGTGGAAAATGAAACACCCCTAAGGAAGTAAGCATCGTATTTGCGAATGGTACTGGTAGAGGGCAGCAAATGCGATGATCAAAAGCGCAGCTCTGTGGAAGAATTAAGAAGCGAGTACTGGCCGTGGACAATCCGAGCCCCTGTTGGCAGTTGCTGACCTGCCGCAAGGGTGATCGGCTGTTTTCAGCACCGTTCTGTGCGCCAAAGTGTTGGTGAATGTTGTAGACATGCCAGACGACGTAGGCGAGCACAGTTAGTGCAGTTAAGGGAGTTTGAGCGACGTCGAATTGTGGGTCTGCGGGAGGCCGGATGATAGTTCCGGAGAATCGCTCAACACGTTGGACGTGAAGTGTCCGCTCTGCATCAGTTTTGGCGGCGGTGGTCCGAGGAAGGTGAAGATGCTCGTCAGCCTGGTTCTGGACTGCAGCTGCACACGGACGTATTCCAGAACCGCCGCATCATATGAGCGGCCATCGCGGATCGCACGACGACCGCAGCACATATTAGGACCAGTGTCGTACCCGGGGTATCAGCTAGGACCATTTGCAAACGTTTGCTGGAAGCTGGGCTACGATCATAGACTTCCCCTAACGCCTCGCCACCTTGTAGGCCGCCTGCAGTGGTGTCGCGAAAGAAGCACCTGGAGGGATGAATAGGTAGCGTTGTGTTTAGTGATGATAGCAAGTTCTGTCTCTGCGTTAGTGGTGGTGATACGCGCGTGCGGCGTCGACCAGGTGAGTGGTACCTGCCACAGTGTGTAAGGCAGCGACACACAGGACCTACGTCTGGCATCATGTTGTGAGTAGCCTTAGCCTACAATGACCGTTCGCCTCTGTTTGTCCTACAGGGAACATTGAGCAGTGCAGCGTACATCCAGACCATCATCCAAACCGTTCTGTTGCCATTCCTGCAACATCCGGAGATGTGCTCTTCCAACAGGACAATGCCCGCCCACACACCGCTCGTGCAACCCAACGAGCTCTTCAAGGCATTCGTCATCTCACCTGGCCAGCACGATCACCAACCTGTCCCCCATTGAGCATGTGTATTTTCACAATATGAGAATAATAATAACCAATAATGATTCTCCATCAAAGCTAAACATATCGCTTTAGTGGATGTTCATCTGGTCTTTAGTGTCATTCCTTAAGTCTAATAGTACTCTTTTAAAAATAAAGCTAACTTGAATTTAAATAACTTGATAGAATTGTTAATAGAAAATCAATAGACAAATTACGAATATAATTACTGTAATATTTTCAAAATTGATTCATTAAAATAATTAATATATTGAGTGCTTTTCTACCAAATCCAACGTCATTGTCAGTAAGCATTTATCAGGCCATTTTATAGAATCGATTTGGTGGAATGTAGGGTGTTCTCATTGAAATACAATCGATATTTGTTGATATCAGTCAATGATTGCTGCCACTTACTTTCAACCTTACGGAAATGTTTGCTTCTTTAGTTTGCCATTCTAACAAAAATCTTTAAAAAAAAAAACAACTTAAAATGTTGAAATACACTTAGAATGATAAGTACATTCTCTTAAGTGATAATCTATTTTCTGAAATAGTTTCTAAAACTTAAAATAGCAATATTACATAACAGTTAATGCATAGCCGATATATTTACAGCTACATTAACTTAACTAAATTAAAGTAAATAAAACTAACTTTAGTTGTGTCCTACTTCAGTTAACATCGTAGTCATAAAAATATCTAACACCGATTTTTCGGTAGATTTCGATAGATAATTGCATACATTCGAACAAATTTCGTAAATTCACGCTTGCTTTTTAATATAAATTAAGATTATTTTAGATGGCTAAGAGTTCATTTAAATGTTTAGCTAGGATGGGAAAGCAAATAACTTTAAGAAAAATGTAAATTTACCTTTCAAATCAAGAGAACCGACGGCTCTTTAATTGGAAGTAATTTATTTAAGTAACATAGTTATTCTTTGCATAGGAAGGGAATCAGAAAGATCGCACGTTGTTTGACTATCATTTCTTATCCATTTTACTCAACTTTAAAATGTACTGTATATTATGTAAAAAAAATAAAATAAATTACCCTGCTCAAAATAACTTGTAGTTTGCCGAGTTGGGATAATAAATGGAATGATTCTTAATGGCATTATATTAATTATCGTATGTATTTATGTGAGTATTGTAGTAAATTCTGATTATTGTAAACCAGTGCTTCTCAGTCTTTTTCGCTTCACGGTACACTTTTATATTAACAGAAATCGAGCGCACACTAAACCTTGTTCCTAAAATCCCACAGTACAACAAACTGTTTCAATATTTTTATTGCTTTCTCAGTATCCTTAGATGCTTTTCAAAGATTTATCAATGTAATAGTCTGTTTTAAAATAAAAAATATCCTGAAATATATTTTGAGCCGATTTGAATCAGAATTAATACTTTATTAACCTTAATTGTTAGAATGAAACAGAATGTATTTCATGTTTGCTCAAATTATTTAAAACTAGATTTTATTCTAAATGCGAGCATTTGACTAAGTGAAGATAGACGGTGAGTAGCTCAGCATTTTCCCGCGCACACCAAAGACATCCTCAAGGTACATCGGTTGATAAGCACTGTCCACTGGGTTTTCTTCTTGGCAGCAGGACTTGAATCATTTTTATTTGTAACGATGTTCGAACTTTTAAGTAATGATTTACTACATTGTAACAGTGATGATGAGCCACACTGGGAGTTATTCGGAAAGGATCGTAAAGAAATGTAAATTTGATAAAAGACGATAAGAACAATTGCATTTTTTATAATTTTTAGAAGTTACCTTCAGTGGTTTCTTTTATTTTCATCTTCCTTTTTTGGTCTCTCGCCATTCTGTTCTCAACCCATTTTCCCTTAATCATGAACATCTACAATCGCTGCTATCTTTTCTCCTTCCCCACTCTTAGCAACAAAGACTCTTTACTCGCATTCTTTTCGAAGAGAGATTGACAGACCAATTGCAATATGTTTTGTAAGATATTGCATACTCCACTACCTGAAAACGATGGAAAACAATAGGATTTATGATTACAGTAACATGAAAAACAATAACCTATAGATTTGATGTAGGTCCAACAGCAGAGCCAGCGCAGCACAGAAAAGGAGATAAGATTGAAAGGGGCGACGCTAAACTAATACAAAAAAAATCTAAATATGAAAGGAAAAAAAAATGAAAATTGAAACAAAACAATTCCTTTCGGAGTTTCAGATTGAAATTGGGAATGATCTATGTAAACTCTAATTAGGGAGGAAGGGTTTTCTGATGGTGTACTCTCCCCCTCCTGCTGCCCTCCTTCCTTATTAGTGTTTTAAGAAATGCCGTTGTAAAATATCGTTTCAAGAATCATAGCGTGGGAAAAGTAAAAAATGATTTACGTGCACCTAAGAATCAACTTGAAAAATTGCAGATTGTTTTTTGTTTTTTTTTAGCATAAACTTCTATGCTATCTACTTTAAATTTAGGGTTGTAAAACTTAACTTAAAAAATACTTTAGATTAGATTCTGGAATTAAGAATTGCAGATTAAAAAAATCCAAGGCAATAATAGAGAAAAGCATTTTACTTTATTAACGAATTTAAACTCATTATTTTATCTAAAATGACATTTTCAGACCGAGAAAAATGCTTCCCATTTGAAAGTGAATTCGAACCTAAAAATTCCGCACGAATCCCTTTCTCTGTATAATTTTTTCTTATTGCAATTATTTCTTAGCTTTTGATGTTGAAATTACTCTGCTGCTTCCTTACCCCTCATTTTATCATTTTTCCATTCAATCTGAACCTTCCTAACTTTTATTATTATCTTAATTTTACGTCTGAATGATTAAAAGGAGCATTAGAAAATGAAAATCTTTTAATAGGAGTCATGAGGACTGTGAAGGAAGAACTTACAATTTATTGTCTACACTTTTCCAGTTGTAAGTTAGCTACAAAAAAGATATCACAAATATAAAAGCTTTTATAACTATGTTGTTTCGTTTTTTCGCCAATGAAAACTCATTATTTCCTATTATTATTGATGTAAGCATTATTGACGTTCCTGTGTTCTATTGCTCAGCTTGTTGTGGCCTACAGAATTTACTTAATAAAATAGAAAGTTACAGTCTTCTTCTTCTCTTCTTCTTCACTCTTTTTCCATTTTTTTTTTGGGTGGGGGAGCATTTTTCAGCTCAATGTTACGTATAGGCTACAATTACAATGGGAGTGACAGTTCCCAAAGGCGTTTTAGAGCTATTGCCAGTTGAAAGAAAGCAGACAAACACACAAGAAAGGAAGTAAACATCCACGCCGGTACCGGGATTCGAACCCAGGTTCAAGCCGCCGCATTGACCACAAGGTTGTGGTCATATCCATAGGTTGGAATTCTCTCACCTTTTTTTTATGGAATGTTATTTTAAACAACATTTTAAGAGTCAAATGGAATAATATAAAAATCATGGTGTATATCGTGATGATTTAATTATAACCTATCAAAATTTTATGCCACCGTTATAAAAAAAAATGAGAAATCTAATGAATTGGGAATATCAAAATAAATTACACTTCAGTCAAGAAAAAAAACAAAAGCAATGTTGTTTAGAAAGAAATGTAAATAGAAGCATCCTTTCATTGTTGTGGATAGGAAAAATATTGAATGGGTTGACTGTTAAATATGCTTTTCGTATGCTTTTAGATACGAAAGTAGACTTAAAGAAACGTGTTAATTATATTTTGTCCAGAGCTAAATAAATAGGTAGCCAATTAATTAGATGCGCTAAAAATAACTGGGGTTTGAATTCAGAAATATAAAAAAATATTATATAATGGTGTAATACAGTCATTTATTTTTGTATGGAGCTAAGACTTGGGGTAATGTTATCAATAAAAGAAGTATAGCAGACCAGATGCTCAAAACATAACGAACATTTGCATTATGAAATACGAAAACTTGTAAACTGTTTCTATTGATGTACTTTCGGTGATTTCCAAATTAATATCATTTCCATTAGTAATTCAACATGAAATATTGAATTTTTACTTAAAAACTAGTAACATATAAGATGCATATGAAGATGTAATATAGGAGACTGTAATTAATGTTTCCTAGAGAGAAACCTCTATTTTTAAATATTCACCTGACCAACCAAGCCTCAAGTCAAAATGCTCTTCATGCTATAGACCCAAATACATATATTGGTTACGTAAATTTTACTGATGGTTCTAAAACAAAATTGGGAGTTGGAGCTAGTATATATATATTACTATAAATAGAGATAGTTAACACTTAGTAAAAGTGTTTAAGATATAGATTTTCAAATTATGCTTCCGTTTTTCAAGCTGAGTTGTCAACAATAAAATTTGATATGCAATGGATTGGTAATCTTCAAAACAAAGCATTAAAAGTAAAAGCAAAAGAAAGCACTTTAGTTATTGAAAAGTCATCCCTGCTAGCTCTTCTAAATTTTAAAAACAACTTATCAGATGTTCAAGAGATCCAGAAATCTTTACAGTTTACACCTAATGATTTGAACTTTTACTAAGTATCTGGAACTCTGGATATGAATGGAATGCTCTGGATATGAATAAAAAGCTGATAAAGAAGCCAAGACAGCAATAACAGACATTACTTTGCAAATAACGTATCAACCATTTCCAGTTAAACTTATCAAATCTAATACTGAGTTGATGCTAAATGATAAATGGAATAGATTTTGGTAGCAGTCCAAGAAAGGTCAGAATACAAAAAAGGGTTTTCCAAAAATCTCTCATTCTTTATCACCTATAGTTGAAATCAATTTGGCAGTGGGTCAGTTACTCACAGGTCATGGTAATATTAACGCTTACTTGTCGAAATTTAACCTTTTACATAGTACGTTTTATTAATGTGGTACTGAGAACAGAAAACAATAGAGCATGTGATTTGTAAATGTATCAGATTTGAATATGAAAGTTTGAAATTACTCTTGAATTTACAGAAACATGATATTGCACAGCCATGTTCAGAATTCCTTTTAGTACAGAAACCTGTTTATAATTATTATTTGGGTTATGTAAATTCTGTAATGCAAAAGAAGCAGAAAGTAAGAATCTAATTTATTTAAGAAATATTAAGTTATGTATAGTCTCTGTTTGATTGATGATTCCATTGTTACAGATTTGTAAAATTCGCGAGTAATCTGTATCTAGTTATAGTAATGCAATTAATAATTAAATGTGATATGTATGTTAATTAATAATTTCAATAGAAACAGTGTTATACTCTATGGAGTGATAACTTAATGAAGTTCTTCTTCTTCTTATGATTAATGAACAAATACGCAAATTTTGAAAGTCTTCTGAATTTTTAAATCTGTAGATTATCGAAGAACAGATATAACTAGGCATGCTTTCGGTTAATGTAAAGATTTAATGTAAATTAATAAAAAAAAGTTAGTCCTTAATTAGAACTCTTGAGTTATTCCTCTATTTTTATGTTTATTGTCAAGATTTGTCTGTTTTGAAAATAAATAAATTAATAATTTATGGTAAATTTTTAATGGTAATGTATTTTGAGATAGAATCTTAGTAGTTTGCAATAACAATAAATTTATTTAAATCTATGGAAAGTAGGATTTTATTTTTATTCAAATTTTTATTCATATATAGATTTTACTGAAATTTCCTACCATTTGTACATTTTAACTAATGAATTTAATTTCATGAAGAACTCCTGAAACTTTGTTACATTGAAATTTGTTTTAATTATTAATGGAAATGGAATGTAATTTTTCGTAGTTGTTATAATGATTACTTTATATGATTACGTTACATTTATATATACATATATATAAAACAATGTAGTAATAAATTATATGTAGTAATACATTATAAAGAATGGAAGAAAGTAAACATAATCAATTCAGATATAAAAGAGATAAAAATGGACTAGATGTATATATAAGTGTAATTATTATAATTATATGAAATTATTTTAAACAAATGTAATATTTTGGATATTTTTCAGATAATAATAATAACGATAACTTTTTATGGAACATGTAAATGTAAATTAATGTATAAAATATAACATAAAAATGTAAATTATTTATTTAGAATGTGAAGATATAATTTTTCCATATTAAATATTATTTTTATGTCAGTAAAAATAAAATTATTTCACTCATACCTTTAATCTTTGCAATTTTTAGCACAGAAAATGAAGTTATTAATTATTATTATTATTATTATTATTATTATTAATGTCATTACGTTACTAATTGATTATGCTTTTTTATTATTATTAACTAATTGCTGTTGTTCTTATTTGTTACTTGGAATTAAATACTGTCAATTTCTGAATTACCAAAAATTTTAAATAAATTAAACATGATGAAAGTTAAAGTGTAATCTAATTGTTTAAATATGCTCCACCAACATACTTTCTCCTGAATTTGTGACTTCAAATGTACTTCAATCGTTTACATAAGGTTAAATTTCTTTACTACTTGTGAAAAAAAAATATGCATTTCATACTATTTCATAAAATATTCATTATTTTGTCGTCTGCTTCTTGTTACTGACATTAAAGAAAATACCACACCGACCAATCGAATCCTCTATTCAAATATTAACACTTCTTATATTCAAGTTACCTTGATCCATGAAAACAGTTGCCCTGAATTTTTGTTTCTGTCTACCACATATATTACAATTATGTTAATCGAATAATTATAATTATCATTCGTCATCAAATGCCAAAACTATCTATCAAAGGCAAAAAAAAAAAAAAAGAAAAAAAAAGAAAAAAAGAATTCTTATATTTAGATTTGTTTCAACATTTGAAACATCACTTCGGGGGAATATGCTAAAATTTAAATTCAGTTAATTAGGGATCAAAGAGAATTTAAATTTTGGTATCAAATTTCAAATTTCAGTAATATTTAGTTGTATAAATAAATAAAAAAAAAAGCATTGAATAAAAAAAAGCAGCAAAATAGCAGTGATTCTTACTTTTTTTTCTTCCATGAATTGAAATTATCATTTATGAAGACTAAAATGAAGGAAAAATGGTATTACCGAAATTTTGTTAATGTGAATTTGGTACTCATTTTATGATGTTTTATAATAAAAGTAGCAAAAGTCAAGTGAATGTTTGTTGGTTGGATGCGTATCGATCTCCAGAGATGTCTCGCTTACGTTCTTCTGTGCTTGTCTCTTTTTATTGTAAATGACTTCCAAAGGTGAATCAGAACAAAGATTTATTCGGCGAAATAGTCTTCATTTACTGCCCTTTGATTAGATTTTTAAGAGTTAATCCAAGTTGATAGTTTTTTTAATAACTAAAGCAGACTAACATTATAAAAAGTTTTGTTATTTAATATTATATTAAACAATAATTACGGAAAAGCTTTTCTGAATTCAAAGTTAAAAACTCTAATATTGCCTATCTTTTAATTTATTAAAATTAAATATTTATTCATCCTTGTACGTATTGCTAGGGTAATATTTAATTACTAGCCGGGTAACGTCGCTTTGCTCCGGAACCCTTGCATCTATATCATTAAAAAGTGCGAAAGAAAAAGAAAAACTTATTTATTTAGCAAATTAATATTGAGATCCGAGAATATACGACTTCCCAGCCCGTTGTGGCCTTCTCCACTTAACTCAGGTTTATTGCGGGTTGGCGCCACACATCTGGGGTTGCCGCCATACACTTCATCGTCAGTTTACCAGATTATTCCCTATCCCGTAAGAATTTCGAAAAATCCGGCCTTATTCCTTGTCTACATCATAAACGAAACGTCTGTGCAAAATTTCAGCTTTCTAGGTCCAAGGGTTTGGGGTGGGCATTGATGAGGCAGTCAGTGAGTGAGTCAGGACTTTTCTTTTTATATATGTAGATTTTCATGAATTTTGTTTTGTTAACATCATTGATTAGTTCTTTATAGATATGTTTGATATATATGTTTGATAATCTATATAGATTATATTTGGATATGTTATTTTCTCATTTTCAACTCTTATCCGATTCGTTCTTTACATATTATTCCTGGTGTTTTGATATCATGTTTATTTATGAAAATATTGATCTATATTTGTTTTCGTATTTCCATGAATTGTACAGTTGTTTCTTGTTGTTCCGTAAAGACGATTTTTGAAACTATTATTTCACATAAGTTTTACGTATTTCCGTATTGCATTGTTTTTATTCATTTTGAAAATATCTATATTTACGTCGCCAATTAGTATAGTTGGACAGTTTAATATATTTTCATTTTTTATGAATAGATTCTCTATTTTAGAACATTTTAGTAATTTGTAATTTAACATTTTGCTTACAGAATGATAGACAGAATAACGTTTTTATAATATGTAATAATAATAGCATTCAAAAAAACAAAGTTTATTTATTTAGCAAATTAATGTTGCGATCGTCGGAGAATATATAACTTTCCAGACCGTTGTGGCTTCTCCGAATAACTCGGATGTATTGCGGGTCGGCGTCACGCACCGAAAATTCACATTTTTGCATGTATCTTGCAAACGCTGAAGCGTTTGTAAATAAGTGATACATCGTTCGATAGAACTTTCAAATACCAACATTTTCTCAATATAATGTTCTCTTCTATCTTTTATACTTTTCGATTAAATTGAGAAAAAGTCAAAATTTGACCCTTTAAAAGGCGCCATCTTGGAAACCGAAAACTTTTTTCGAAAGATTTTTGTAGCATTTTGTTTGTCTTAAAAAGATCTACATTTTATCCATTTACATGACCAATCTATCTCTTATAGTTTGGTCACAAAAGTGGAAAAACGTAAAGTCTTATGACAGACAGAATAACGCTTTTATAATATAAGATGACATCGTTTCCCTTTGTGTGAGGGTTAGTGTGTGAGGGTTTTGGAATCTCACTATTAAAATTATTGTAAATGTTCAGAGTTGAAAAAATAAATCTTGCTATCAGTGATATGAGTCAGTTCGGTTTGCAAATGACCGAATATATTACAATAAGGGAAATTTAATCAAAATATTTAATTTTTAGAGTATTGTCAACTACAAATTTTGTTATTTAGTTATTAATCACTAAATATTTTTTTATTTTTTATAATAATGATAAGAAACATTTAAAATAATTTTCCTCTACTTTATTTTTATCGACAATTATTAAATACTAAATACTTTGATTTCACTTTAATTAACTTACTTAATTATATTTCAAAGTGCTCATATTTACCGAGGTTGTACAACTAAATAAATACTACAAAAAATATTCTCACACGATATTAAAATTTTGTGCTTGAAAACTTGCTGTAGTATGTAAAACCAAAATAAATAAATAAATAAATAAATAAAAAAAGAAATAAAATAAATTATGGCTTGTTTTTTGTCTTTCCTGAATCGAGACATTGTTCTTAGAGATATCAACTGTCTTCATGCCAATTAAGAGATATTTCTAACTTTTTACAAATGAAATAGCAGGGTTCAGGTGATAAGCTGAGTTGCTCATACTTGTTCTTCTGCGGGTCTGAATACCAGATGATGAGGGGAAAAGAAAAATTATTCTTAGGATAATGATAACCTTCCCTTCCATCGTGAGACCGATTTACATGTCATTCCTACGCAGCTGGTGAATTCTCTTGTATTTAAGAAGAGCAGCATCCCAGACACCACTAAACAGTGTTTTATTGTTTAAAAAAAAAAAATATATTTCCTTCTTATGAAAAAAATGTCAATGCAACTCTAAATATCGCAAATGCTTTTTTCTATAGAATTTTGATTTTAAAATTGTTTATGCTAGTTTACTTCTGATCTTTTTTGTGAATGAATTCATTTTTGAAAGAAAAAAAAATCAAGATATTATAAACAGAACATAGAATTCTTTACTGCAGGTTATAGTTATCCTGCATTAAAATAATGCTATTTTCTTTCGCAGAAAGTTTGCTAAAAATGTAAAATTTGTGAAAATTTAAAACCAATGTATATTTCATAAGCACTAATTAAAATGAAAAAAATAATTGAGACCTGACACGAGAAAGTATTGAATAATTTGATATAGATACTGCTCAACCGAAAAAAAAAAACAACCTAAATACCAGTAGCATGAGAGATAGTTAGTCTTAACTACTGGATACCTGATAAGATAATCAGACACTGCTTGAAGTGATCTTAAGTGATTTTTGGGGGGATTGGCAGTTTTTTTGATATTCATGTGAAGCTGACTGACTCTATTGTGATTTTTGTTTTTATTATTACGTATACTCCATGTGCCATGCTGTTGTACTAAAATTTCTTCCTATTTGTTTCGCTTATCTACTCCATAGTTTTCACATAATGCAGAGCAAAAATGCGGGGAGAAGAATAATGAATGTTTAAAATACTTGTAAAGTAGCCTGATCGACAAAGGTATAACTTGCTTTTTCCCTATTCACTCTTGCTGTCTAATATTATCAGATAGCGACTTAAAAGCTAAAAACTATTAATTACTTATTATCAAAATAAAATAACATAAAACAAAATAAAATAAATGAAACACAGATTTACTTTTAAAAAACGTATTTGAAACTCTTGCATAGGCTTTCATCAGATCTGGTAAAATCAAATTTACATCTGATGAAAGCCACTGCAAGAGTTGCCGAAACATGTAATGTTTAAAGTAGCTTTGAGTTTTATATACATTTTTTAAAAGTAAAAGTGTATTTCATTTTCCTTTGATAATATTATTAGGACACATGTTAAACTTCACGTTAGTTATTAATTATTCTACTTATTTTCTATTTTACAACTTCAGTAAAATTTTCTCTCTTGTTTAGTTCAAAGTAAATGTCAGTCTCACATTGCTTTAGTTCGAGGCGGCAGCATTTGTAACTTAAGAATTTATGAGTTTTCTCGTCTGGGTGTAATTAACTCTCTTGAAATGGGGATGAAATTAATTTCAGTGCAATGCCAGATTTTCACAGAGGAAAAGAGAATATCCAGAGATGATTTCGCATTAATAGGATTCTTTAAAATGAAGTGAATCAGATTTCCCCTCTTTTTTTCTTCTTGTTTTTTATTTTATGAAGCATTGCCTCGTAGGATGAATTACATTAATAACTCAATTTATATTTTAATAGAATTGAACATGACTTACAAATTTATTCAATATTAAAATCGAGGACTGTGGTTTGCTAATGAGATCATGATTTTGATTTGACTATGAAGGAAACTTTAATGAATCTGTTCTGTAATATTCATGAATTACGAACTTCTAATCTACGATTGCTCAACCTTTCCGTCTAAAGAAACTCAAGCCGAAACTTCGTTTAAATGCAAATTTTTCTGAGTTACAAAGAAAGATAAGTAAAATAAAATAAAATAACATCAGTGGATTTACAGCAAGTAAATTTTATAAAATTACACATTTTAATATTAATAAGTTACAATGTTTACTTCAAAGATGATTCGAAATCCTAAAGCTGGAATATTCCATTGTTTTTCCTCCATCGTGAATGGAATCCCTCTGATTACCTGAATCATGAATTAAAAACAAAAGAAAAAGACAAAAAGTTAACGCATTATTTAAATTCGTGTTTCTCTTAATGAAAGGTTGATTCGTTTATTTGATCTTTGTCCTAATTTAATACTCAAACTTGCGATGATACCATAACACTAGGTAAACAGCCTTTGGTTAACAGCATATGATTAGAACACAATTAATTGATTTTATTTAAAAAAAATATGGTTTGTTTTTATTGTGAATTTGTAACGAATTTGAATGATTTCAGTTTGAATTTTTAATTAAAATTATGTTTGTCGATTAGAAAAAAAAAAAAAGTTTACAAAGCCTGTATATAAAACGCAAACCTTTATTTGAAAGGAAAGCTAAAACTGAGATAGTGCCCTTAAACTAGGAGAGAGTAAACGTACCCTTAGGGAATGTATACTAGAACACTAACTGTATTAAGAGAAAAAAATTTGATGTATCTGAAATATCAGACCACTGCTAAAAATTTAGACACAGACCTAATAAAAAAGTAAAAATATTAGAAGTAGAAAAAGAAAACCAAACAAGAAAATTGATTGAAAGTTTGTTAATAAGAAATTCAAGAACAAATAATTTAAATAGGAATGATGGTGTTGAAATTGATGACAGGTTAATAAATTTGGATATTGGTTTATTAAATAAACATCTAAATTCTTATAAAACAGTAGAATTTAAAAAAACTTGATTACTGAGTGTGTCAAATAATAACATTACTTATTTGTAATATTCAAATCGTAAATATCATATTTAGATATTGTTGTTACTAATAAGAATTTAAATTTTATGGGTGTTAGAATTTGAAAGTTTGTTTATTGAGCGTGCCAAAATGTAAACTGTAATATTAATCTGTTGTTATAATTAATATCATGTCTCTCATTTTGTTGAGAAACTACTTGTTAATCTTCAATGTAAGAAAGGCTTGAAGAAGGAAAAGCGTAAAAATTCTTTTCTGAAAATTCGCTGCATTAAATAAATATATGCAATTCGAGAGATGAATTATTCTTTTACAAATAATTTTTATCTAAGTATGCAAAATTTTCTTATTCTTATCGTAAGAGCTTTATAAGGGTGAATAAAACACGTTTCCCATCTTTCTCTAGAATTCTTCTAGTTTTTTTCACCTGAATATTTAAGAACGACTTTGTTTGAATTATGTAAGATGGTTTTAAGAATACTAAATGTATTGTTTTTTGTGAACAACTGTAATTCTTTGTTAAAAAAATTTACTTCAACAACGGGAACCTTGAGGATTTCTAGGTTTTATCGATTCTGAAAGATCTTATTTGACTATTATTTATCTTTAATAATTAATAGTCTGACATATTTTAATAGTTTGCCTTTAGTAATTATTTGTTCTTAAACAGTAATCGTAATTATTTTTTGGTAAAGGATCTATTCCTTCAGTCTCTTCTTTGAAAATTATTAAGAATGATTCCAGAACCTGTCATTCCGATATTTGAATAAAAAGATACTTTTCAGTTTTTAAATTTTAATAATATTTTCATTCATCGAAATTACTGGAGACATAAGTCTTTGATCTGACTGGCGCTTCATAAGAAACTACTTCCGGTAAATAAACCTTAAAGGAAATACAATTGTGTTTTGGTAAGTTCTTTAGCCAACACACAGTCTAAAAAAGTGATTAAAAATAAAAACATATATACAATAAAAAATCAGACTAGTTTCGCCACGTCGCTGCGTGGCAACTTCAGTGAATGACGTGGCGAAACTAGTCTGATTTTTTATTGTATATATGTTTTTATTTTTAATCACTTTTTTAGACTGTGTGTTGGCTAAAGAACTTACCAAACCTGATTCACACACGTTAATCTTATTGGAAATACAATTGTATCAATGAAACTTTTCATAAATTTTCAGAGATCATTAAAACAACATACATGTCAATAACTCTATTATTTATGTAGTCTTTATTTTTCATATCACTAATGCATGCATTTAAATTCTATAACTAGACTGGAATGCAAAACCACAAATTGAATAATATAATTGAAATGAGGTTATTTGTTTCGTTAGATAATCTATAAGTTACAAATATTTGATCTTTTAATATTGAAACTCAAAGTTTTTTGTTTTTGTATTGCTTTTTCTTCTCTTTCGTACATTTATAGCAATATGTCATAAATTGAAACTATAGATTACAAGTACAGCATTAAGTAAATTTACTTATTTTAATTTTTTCCTACATGAATTTTATTCTCATAAATTATTAAGCAATTCAGTTATTATTCATTGTAGGAAATTAAACACATCTGATAAAACATTTAAGTTCATTTGAAATCTGAACTTATAAATCTATAACCATACCTATTCTTGACGAAAAGCAAATGAGATTTGGCTTCCTGCCAAAACATATATTCCCTGGCGGTGACAATAACCTTGAATATGCTTATAGATTTTTCCTTAAAAGGCTTTTTCTAGTTTTGGCAGCTAACTGCCTCTTGAAGGTCTTTTGGATCAACTTTGTAAGCGGCTTTAGAATTAATATTTATTGATGAAATTTTTTTGGCAGTGGAATCTATTCAAATCTTTACTTTTTTAAGAAGATTTACTTTCGTCAATTGTAATTCGGTCAATTCTTCATAGCAAAATGTTTAATAGAATTTCATAAATGACGGTAATTTTTATAAAGGTTATTTTACTTAACAATCGATCATTTGATTAACCCCGTGTTTAATAACAGATTGACCTTAAGAAGCATAACCCAAAGTATTAAATTGGATAAAATTAATTATATAGACAAATGCCATTAACCCAGCCACTTTAAAATGGATAATAATATGTTTTCATTATTTTTTTTTGTTATTTTTCTGAAAAGAGATGCTTCCAAATCGTCGTAATCGGATATCTCGACTAAATTGTCTAAATATGAATTGAAGAAATGTGAAATTAAATTCTGAATATGACTTTTGTGAATTTTGAAGTTGAGAATGTATCTGAAGCACAAACAAAACGAAATATTTTTTTGTTTCTAACTTCTAAATGCTGTTTGAAGTTCTTTGCATTAGTTAAAATATTCATTACACTGTATTTCTTATTTAAATAGAGAAAAAGAAAAGTGGGTTCTCTTGGAAGAGATGATCAATAAGTTAAAAAAAGAAGCAACAACTGGCTCTACTCAATCCAGTCGAAGTATTATGGACCATCCCTGATTAACTTACAATCATTCTTTCTCTTTTGCTAGATGTTCACTCGTATTCACTGGTGAAGCCATTCAATATACATGGCATTAACATGCATAAAAATACATTAAAAAAGAAGAGCTTTCTCAATATGTGTTTCATTTATGTACTTTACGCTTCGTAATTTTTTGACTACATGGGATCCTTGTCTTGTCTTTATATGTCAGTTAAATGTCTTTTGTGCTGAGCAGACAGTTTTGATACTGCACTGATGATTTTATTATTGTTTCTTATTTATTTATTTTTTTTTGGGGGGGGGAAGGGGGGAGGGTCAAATTTCTAGAGCAATAAGCGAGACCATAACATTTCATGCCTTCATCAATCGGGAACTCTTGACTCAAGACCAGGACGAAAGAGCTTTCAAGATTTCCATTTGATGACAACTCAAGACGTGATTGGAAAAACAAAACAAAAACAAACTATAAATTCTCATTACTTATTTTTCCAGAAGAGCCTTATTATGACTATTTAAAACGTTTCTTAAACAGCTGAGTTCTTTGTATAAACAATGCTCTTTCTGAGTAAAATAAAAAATAAGATTATTTAAAGATTACATTGAATATGAGTAATTTAACTTAAGAATCTAGAAAAATTTGTAGTACTTTCGTACTAATTAATAAAATATTTTTTTTATATTAAAGGAGATAATTGCATATATTTAAAGTAGTTATATCTGAATAATTATAACAAAGTTTTTAAAGAATTGATAAATTTAAAATAAAATAAATCTTAAATCCGGAAAAAAAATATCAACTTCAAGAATTTGCAAAATCTAAATCTGTGGTTGGAAGAAGATTTGCATTCCCCCCATTTTTTTTTTGTATTCTGGTTGGATTTGTCATTTCACTGACATTAGATGGTTGAGTCCATCTAACTCGAGAAAGAAATCAGGGTGAAAAGTAGTTCTCTGATCATCTCGACCTTTCCTTTCTCTCTGTTTTTTGTTCCCAATGTTTTCCCGGTTTAAATGACACCATCATTCGTTGATGTACAGATAGCCGTAATGGAAGCAATAATAATTAGCAGAATGGCAGTGTTGCTCTTGGACTTCTTCAGAAGAACTGCCTTCCTAATTGCCTGTCTTGTTGCCCCTATTATCAGCGATTAGTTCATAAGAAATTACACTCACTACTCTACTGGACGTTGAAATAACATCCAAGCAGAATCGTTAATTTAACTCTTATGCAACGAAGTACTAGGGAAAATACTTAGTTAACTTGTAAGTCATGACTCGTTCGTAATTTCTTGCGTAATTTACCGCTGTAATCCCGGTGATATTGCAGTGAAGAAACATCTGCACATTCATTTCCTTCTTGATTTAAAGCCTAAAACCTTTTGCTTAAAACTGACCGATTCAGTACAATGTAAGTTGGAATTGATTATTGGACAAGCCAATGTGGAATGTGCCGACATTACCCAAAACAATTTACATTTCTCGAAATTTCCAAAAGTTTCTAAATGGAATTTTCTTCTAATAAAAATGCTTCTAAGTGATTATCGAATTACTGAATTGAATTAAAAGACCCTAAAAAGAAAAGTCTTTTCAATTTATTTCAGTTAGATGGGTACAAACGCAAGATTGGCTACGACGCGACGCCAAGGCCTACAACCAATCTTCTTAGGATTAGAGGAAGAGTTTTTGACATCTTAACAGTAAAGTCGCTATCGAAATCCGAAAAATAATATTTAAAGAATTCTACTTAAAAAACTCAAACTGAACTCAATGTTATCGAAGAAAAATCTTGTCTGACAATTTTGGGTACAAGGCTGGACTGAGAATGTGGCGAGTGATTCAAGCTGACAGATCCACCAAAATAAAATTAACTTCAGTGAATTAACAGAAGTAAATATTTTATGTGCAAACATCAGTAAAGTATTTTTAACTTATAACTCTTACAATAAAAAAAAAGTAAAAAAAAAAAGGAAGGGTTCATCTTTTCAACTTTGTCTCCTGCGTAGAAATAATTTGATCTGGTCCGGTTTTACTGTTCATTTCACTGTTAATAATCACACTATTAATAAAAAGTCGAGCTATCAAATTTTACAATTGACAAACTAATTGCATTAGAGTAAAATACTTCAGCTATTCTGTGATTAGAATCGATTAAATTTTTAATGTACAAAATGATGTAGTACACATCTTTAATTCCAATAATTCTGAAATCCCAATGTTCTATGATACTAGGTTATACCTAATCTTATAAGCTCAGCCGACAGTTGAAGATTACAAAAAGTCATTGCAAATATAAGATTGTTATAGTAAAATTAAAAATGAAGGTACTCTAATTAGGGGAGACCGGGGCAGAGCGGTACCCTTTTTTTTGTTGAATTTTTTTTTTTTTTTTTTTTGTAAAGAGATTTTCCATTGCATTTTTTTTTGTCAGAACCGGAAACTATTCAAGAAAGTAAATACTTGATTTTATTTCATTATCTTCATAAATAAAATTGGTTAAAATTCGCAAAGCAAAAATGGTAGAGTGGTACAACCTGCCCCGACCACGGGGCAGGCTGGACCACCCCAGGGGGCACATTGGTCCGGGTAAGAATAACATCATTTAAAGTAAGTTTTTTATTGAATATAAAATAACATGCCATTTAGGATATCATGAAATAAAGTTTAACTTAACATAGACTACCTAAGGTATTACCTATTCAAGTGAAAATTTAAAATAATCATTATGCAGTTGAAAGTCGTAAATGAATAATATCAAATAGGTTTACATTGAATTAATTAATCACTTTCACTAGAGAAATCTTCTTTGCAGTTGAGGCATTCGTAAAATAAACCCCAAATATCACTGGCTACACAGGAACTATGGGCCCATCTCTTGCACTTCGTACATTGAATCCACTTCACTTAGGGATGTAATTGTGTGTGTTTTAGAATACGCTCTCTCTCCTGAAATGTTTAGACTGATTGGGTGTACTTTTTGCCCGTGTGTTTCAGATTCATCAACTGATCTGATTTTTCCCGCCAGAGTGTACTTAACTTTTCTCCTTTTGTTCCCACGAGAAAACGAAACAGATAAAACCACGTGATCACTCAATCAACGCACAACTGTTTTTTTCGAAGTTTTTCTTTTTCTTTCGCACATATTGTTTTCTAAATAAGCTCAAACCATTAAAATAATATTTAACCATGAAATATCACAATAATAATATACAAGACTTTACCAAATACAAAAATTCAAGTACCAAATTACAACAATACAATTATTAAAAATCAAAATATATTCCCTCAGAGACCAAGATTTTAATCGTGTCATGTTGCCAATTCCACAACGTGAAAGTTTGCATAGTTTTTAATTAGAATTTAATAACACTTAAATGTGTAAATTGGCTATTTTCGAAGATTAAGATGCCTTCGCGCGAAGTCTTCCTCTATTACGGTACTTGCTGAGAGGAATTACTAAATGGGTAATATCCTTTAATAATATAGGCCACACACAATATATGATAGCCTACATAAAAAAATATATATAAAAAATATAATATGTAATAATGTAATACAATATAATATAATAAGCCTAATAAATATATAATATAGAAAAAAAATATAATGTATAGTGCCAAAATATTTTATTGTAAAAACAGCGGGGCAGAGTGGACCACTGGTCCAATGTGCCCCGTGTCGTTCGGTCCACTCTGCCCCATCGCCTTTTTGGCGTTTCCTTCAGTTGCAACTATCGACTACTTAAGTATTCAATTCATACTACAGCTTAAAATGATCTTTAGATTACCACCTTCAATATGAATATTACGGTTATGTTATTCAATGCATCGCTAAACGGCAATATTAAAGTAAAAACAACACTAAACATTTACTTACCTGGACAAAAACAAAACAATCGATCACCTCACTGTCACCAATAAGCCGAATTCACTGACGCTTTTGTGGTAGCAGCGCCACAATGGCACCAACCTTCTTTCCGATTTTTGGCGCATTCTAGCGTTTACACGAATTACTAAAGTCAACGGTCCACTCTACCCCTAGGTCCACTTGGCCCCGGTCTCCCCTATACTATACTATATATTTTAAATAAATGACGTCTCTTTCTAAGAATTTAATGAACGTTAATGTGGTTTGGTTTTTTTTGTTTTTTTTTTTAATCCTATGTCTGTGTGTTGTGTTTTTGTTGGTTTTCTTGTTTGTATTATTTATGTTGCAACCGGTATAAGCGAAGTAAATTCAAATACTTAAGGAAACAAATCGCAAAGTATGTTATTGTTTTTCTCCAAACTGATGTACAGGCAATGAATAATCATGCAATATACCCCAACGGATCTTATTATAATTGGCGCTATCCTTTCTGTACAACACCTTAGATTTTTTTTGAGTCAGTTTGTATAATTTTAAAAATGCAAATACTGTAATTCAAAGAATAACGCAGTCACTTTGTTAAACTTCCAATGAAGAATAACAAAGTTCATTCATGATGTCTAGACCACATTAAATGTTGGGCATTTTTGGACCCATTGGATGACCTTTTATAACAACTACTTACATATTTTTTAATGTTAAGAGCTATTTTGTTTAGAGGCCTAAACTTTTGTGGGCTGAATAACTGAGATATTTACTTTTGGATATGCTTTAAATTTATATTATATAAATACAGAAATATTCTCTTAGTGGTGTCGCTTTGCTATTTATTTCTTAGCTGATAAATAGTAACTCACCTTCGGGACCTTTGGAAGGCCTGGGTCTCTCTCTGTCTCTCTCCCTACTGTGCCAAAAATATATCGAGAATTGTGTAGTATTCCGTAACAAAAAAAGTTTGAGAAACGCTGTCCTATCGTTTACTAGTATTTGGTACCAAAAGACCTTAACAAAAATCGTAATATTTAAATTAAGTATAAAAACAATATAATAAAACAGTTATTCTAAAGAATCCTACTATTGCGAAACTAATTTACATCTGATAGTATTAATTTTTTTTTTCTACATTTTGATTTGACTGTAAATCCTACTTTCTTCCAATTAACACGATTTGTTAACTTCGAAGCCTTGGGACAAACTAAAAAGCAACTGGGGTTAAATCAGATCTAAATGATTTGGTGGTGAATGTTTGGAAACTCTCTTCGTTAATTTTTTTGTAAGTCTGTGTCTTAATGATTAAGCTCATAAAAATCAAAATGTGTATTTGTGTGTGAATTCCCTATTATCTTTGGAACCAGTAAATGGATTTTCTTGTATAGATAGAAGCTTGACATTTAGAGATGTTACAACTTCTTCATTTGAAAACTAACCCTTGTGTATTTTTATTGAGAAAATTTCATATAAAAGTGACAAAAATTACCAAAGAATGGCATTAGAAGCGAAACAATTAAATCCCTGAAGGCAAACACTGCTGAGGTCTTATAGTATATCGTAATCTACTAGAAATTTGCGTGTTTTGATTTGTTTAAAATTCCTTGGAATTAATAACTTATAGATTTACGAATTTCAGAAAATGGAAAATTTGAAGTAAGAGTTTTTACATTCGACAGATATTTAAATTTGCAAACGATATTCTAAAGAAAGTAGGCTTTAAGTTTAGCAGGAGCTTCTTATTGTTTAACTATTAAATAACATTTTAAAATTTTCGACACTTTACAATATTCTGTCTTTAAGGGAAAAATTAAAACTAATAATATTCTGTCTTTATGGGAAAAATTAAAACTAATAAATCGTCATCCCGCTAAAATTGATACAATAACATTAATAATTCTTTAGGATTTTAAGTAATTTCTTCTAAAGAAACTCATTTACTTTATTTTTCTATTCTCCTTTACTTTTACTTTTGCTCTCATGGGACAGAAAGATGTTGTAAATCTCGTTTACCTTTTTTATCAATAACATTTTCATCAGATGATTGGTGAAATATTTTATTCTGTTTGTATTTGTATGTAATAATTGTACGTAATATATAGATAAGTTTAAATAAAAGTATTTTCAGGACATTAAAAGTTTAAAACATTTGTATGAAACCAGAATCCTTTACACGTTGAACTAGCGTAGCTGCTATTTCACACACATTGTATTTTTTTAACTTAAAGAATTCAGTTCCGTTAAACTTTAAAAATGATGATTAGGTCCACTATGACTAGTATTCTTGAAATATACTGAGTATTAACCACTAACAAGAATGTTCGCCATCTAACTGCATATCAACAGATTCTTTCAGTTATTGATGGATTTTTCCTTAAAATATTATCATTTTAAATGCGAATATAAATGTTCAAATACATCACTTACTTCCTTATCTTGCACTATATCTATGTTTCCTTTGATACTAAATAGCTGGATATATACATTAAAATCGATTACTTTGAATATAACTAGTCTGCTGTGCATCTGTTCCAAGCAAGCATATTCTTAACACTTTATCCCTAAAGCTGATTGAAATATGAAAGAATTGTGGATGTCTTTGGTATCTGCGTTTCAAACAATAAATTAGATACGTAATTAATCCCTAGTTTAACATTTCGGATTGGAGTTGAAATTCACTTAATAATATTTCCTTTTGGAAATATCACAATTAAAGTTCTTCATGTAAGTCCTACATGTCTTCCATCTTTTTTAATCATCCTTCAGCAGCAACAATCAATGATTGCTGAATCTTAATCAACCACAACCTATCTTCGTGGCTTCTTGTTGTATTCACATAATGCACGTCTTGTGTCATTGTTTTTATTATCGCCACATTATTTAATGTTCTTCACTTTAGTTTTAATTATTCAATGTTTTTTCAACAAATAATTATATATACCGGGTGATTCATAAAGTACTTGTGGTTTTTACCGCCCCATATCTTTTAAACTACTGCTCATAAAAATCTGAAACTTTTTATATAAAATCGTCAAACATGTAAGAGCTATATTGTCATGTTATTATTTATTCATTATTATTGAAATTCATTTTATTTGCGTTAAACACCCCCAATATATCGTATATTGAAATAACTTGTGATGTTGTTTAAACTCTAAAAGTCTGGATCCAATATTCAAATGATACAGAACTAATTAGGAAAATTTAATCTCAACACTTTTGTCATTAATTCCTTTGTTTAATTTAAAAAAAAACAACTGTATTTTTTTGAAAATGCATTCTGACTTTTTTGGGAGACAGTCGAATAATTTTTTGGGATAATAATTTCGATATATTGGGGGTGTTTGAACGCAAATAAAATGAATTTCAATAATAGTGAATAAATAATAACATGAAAATATAGCTCTTATATGTTTGATGATTTTATATAAAAAGTTTCAGGTTTTTATAAGCAGTAAAAGATATGGGGTGGTGAAAACCACCAGTACTTTTCAATACTTTATGAATCACCCGTATAAATATTTCCAACAGTATTTATTTGAACAGAGTTACATGGGAAGTTTAAAATGTATAATTAAAAAAAAAAAATCATTTACGACTCGAATCAAGATTCCGTTAAAATTTTGAGTGTTTTGTTGTTTCTAAGATGACGTTTAGGAAATATTTTTATTTGCAAGTAATTATTTATTAAGATGTATTGATGGCAACTGTATAATTATCTTTATCACCTGCGGTATTCTTAATGATTTATCTGTGGATTGTGACTTCGAAGTTTGTTTATTGTTCAGTTGTTAGATGGGATTTTGGAAGTCTAGAATATTTAAATCTTAATCAAATTTTCATTCGAAATGCATCTGGTTTTACAGAAAATATTTGTAGATGAAATTTCCGAACTTCCAGTGTACAACATTTTTCTTTTTATCTATTTTAATTGAAATAACAATTAAATCCTTCTACAATTGTGCAATTTAATTTTAATGTTTTAAATGACCAGTTAGTCCAATTGGTCCTCTGACTAACTTCGCACCATTCGGCTGATGATTGTAACATCCTTATCTCCTGAGTTGCCTACCCTCTCCAGAAGCCTTTAATGTCGTTTCCAAAATTTACAATTATTCTATTTAGAACCAAGTAATTAAATATTAAGAATTTTAAATAAAAAAATAAAAACAAACAATAAAATCCTTAATATATAAGCTTTTCACAATACTCTTAATTCTTAGGTGAAACTGGTCTTTCTACAGAAATTATCAAAAGATAAAACTGAATTAATCTTTAATGATTTAACCGAATATTATCATTCCGATTTTGGATCGTATTTTTCGGCTTGCACCTTGGAGTTTGTTCGGCAACTGATTGTCAGCTATTGCTGGCTTTTTCGTTTCAATGTGATTCGCATATATTTACCTAACACAGGAAGAAGAACAGATGAAATAAGGTGAACATAATGAAAAGCAGAGCAGAGGAGGAGTTTACAATTACATTTGAAACCAAAATAATTGGTTATTTCGTGAACTCTTAGAAACTTTGAAACTTCGATCGATAACAAGTTTGTCAGTGGAAAGAACGGTAGGGATATTTCTCTTGAATTTTTAATATTTTAAACTATAATCTGACTGATAGAAAGTTGGCTTCGAGAACTTTCGTATTATTAAAATTTATTTTCTTAATAATTCATTTACTGCAGCTGGCATTGAAAATTCATATTAGATCACTGAATTTTAACATTAATTTATAACATTAAATGTGATTGAACTCATTAATAATCAATGTGATTTGTTGTTATATTTCTCAATTATTCAATGACGAAAAGTAACTAATGATTTAAGCCGTCGTAATTTCCTTTATTTAAATTAATATTTTAATTTCGCTAAGCTGTACATAAGCTCCTTGTGGCATTGAGATTCTTTGCCAAAGGTTCCAGTCAATCAGTATAAGAATTAGAGTGAATTTGGCTGTTGGCCAAACAACAGTGCTTCGATCAGTCAATATAAAAGCTAAGGAATTAAGGAAATCCTTCTGCTGTAGACGGAATATTTTTCCTAACTGTATCTGAAATGTAGAGAAAAAAAATATAGACAAATTTGTTAAGCATTTCTAAGCTTTCAGTTATCAATCTAAATTTTTTCATTTCAACGAGAGTAATGAGTTTAATTGAGTGCAGTTTTAACTCCATTATATGTCTCAAGTCGATGATCCCGGTTTTCCCTCAAAAAAAAAATAAAAAAATAATCATACCAACAAGAAAAGATGGTTGACCTTGAACATTTTGAAGCTTCATTGAGTTATTCACTGTGTTTCTATTTGATTAATCTACGTCGTTGATTTAAATACTACTCCAAACAATTCACCAATGGATTTTTCCTTTGATAGAGACGCATAGTTCAGGAAAAACCGATCTCGTTTGAATGATTAGGTCGAGTTTTCATGGCTGTAGAATACACCATTCAGTCAAGTCACAGTCATTTAATTTTTTTTGCACCGACCGAGCCCTTTTTCAATCGATTCCCTGAATACTAGGGAGGTAGAAAACCCGAGCTCAATTAAATTTTTTGTTGGAGTTATTGTGTTCACAGAATATAACATTTTTTTTTTTGGATAAATTTGCGTTCAGGGAGCTTCAGAAAGTCGAGAGAAGTTGAAAAAAAGAAAAAAAAAAAGCTTAGGGTATTTGTTAAAATTTTATTTTGCGATATTTACCCTTACTTATTTTAGAGGGAGCGGAAAAAAATATTTAAAAAGAAAAAGAAAAATACTTAACAGGAACTGATTTACGAAAACAGTATAAGCTTTTATTCATTTTGGGTTGTAAAGTAAGCATTTAGTAAACCTTAATAGTAGGAATTTTGATAATACAAAATTCATTACCCGAATAATCTTAAAAATATGCTTGCGTTTGTAACTTATAAACTCAAAAAATATGTCCAAAATGTGACATAAAACTGACCATTCAACAGAAAAAAAAAAAAAAAATCACATCGTATTAGGAATAAAGCATTGTTTCTAATACTCTATCCGAAAAATAGTTTGTATATACAGGGTGATTCAAAATTCCCTGTACAAAATATAAAGATAGGTCAGGAATACAGAAACAAACCGTAAAGTCCTCAAGTGGAACCGCAAACCGTAAGTAGAACGTAAGTCCCTCAAACGCTACCCGAATGTGCCAGAGGGCACTATTTGGCAGCAAAGTAGTTGGGCAGTGTGAGCCATCGTCATTTGAGACGTTAACTTTGTACGAGTAGGATGCATCGCTTAATTAATGTTGAGAGGGCAGATGTGCACCTAGCCTACGGGGCAGCGAACGGAAACGGACGAGCCGCTGTACGATTTTATCGCGAACGGTTCCTCAACAGACGTGTACCCAATCATCAAATGTTTGCGCGTTTCACACAATCTTAGGTGGAAACGGGCAAACATTTGATGAAATCCAGTTTGTGTGAAGCTGGATCATTCGACGGAAACAGGCACGATTGTAATCGGCAACGATCGACGCGCATACATGCCATGGAGGAAGAGATCGTACACTATGTTCAATTCGGTGATGCGCAGAAGCTCGTGTACTTATACGGTGATTGCGTTTAATTCGATCTACTGCGCATCATCTTGCTGTCCCTCAACCCAGCGTGTGGCGAGTATTACTAATTGGTGGAAGGAACTTTGTATACCTACTATGAACCTGTAAGTGTACACCTTACTGTCATATTGTAAAGATAGAGCTAATAAACATGTTGTCTATCTTACTTGTTGTCTTTTATTTCTGAACCTTAGTGTACCTTCTAGCACTTTCGGGTGGAGTTTGCGAACATACGTCCACTACGAATACGGATTATTTTTGTATTCCTGACCTACCTTTAAAGTTTGTATAGGGAATTTTGAATCAGCCTGTATATGATTAGTTATGAAATCTGGCTAATGGATAATTTATTGATTACACTATTTTATATTATCACCATATACACCATTCACGGGAATTATGATAAAAAAAATATTGAATCTAGATTCTTTTCTCAAAATTTTATTGTCATCTATTTAATATTTTAGATATTAACCAATATGTATTTATTATTGAAGTTTATGGAATGCAATCCGATAATTTTGTCATTCAGTGTAAGATTTTCGCGCTGACTCATTATACAGCAAAATTAAGGTCCTGACTCAAGCAAAGGCAGGCGACTGCAAACCTTTTATTTCTATTAAATATTTCTTTTTCCAATGAACCTAAAATTCTGAAAATTTAAAAATGAACTTGTCAAGCATCTGGGATTTCTATTTTCTTGTTGTTAATTTTCAAAATATTCTGTAATTAATGAAATTAAAATTCAAAACCAGCCAATTTCTGGGGTTTTTTTTCCAGGTAGTATTAAAAAAAAACTTGACGAAAACCTGAAATGATAAAAAAATGTGTAAAATGATGATTTATATTTAAATTATTTATTATCAGTGCAATAGTTAATTTTTTAAAAAATAATTTAATCTCACACAATTAAAAAAAAAACAAAAAAACTTTTTTTTTAAATTTTAATTTTAATTTTAATTTAATTTGAATTTGAATTTAATTAATTACAGAATATCTTGAAAATTCAAAACAAGAAAATAGAAATCCCAGATGCTTCACAAGTTCATATTTAAATTTTCAGAATTTTAGGTGCATTAGAAAAAGAAATATATAAAAGAAATTGCAGTCGCATGCATTTGCTTGAGTCAGGACCTTAATGGATCGTTAGCAATTAGGATTGACTAGTTGACCCGTGAGAATAATTAGCAACAAAAAAAACCACCTTTGAGAAATAATAAACAACTCCGAAGCTGTCGTGCATGTTAGTTAAACACATTGTTAATAGATGGCGCCTTCTACATTTTTATAAAAAGGTTGACCGGTGCGAATAATTCGCATGGTATCTTGATCAGTCACCGAATGGTAATATAGAAATAAATAAATGAACAGATTGTCAACAGATGGCGCCTTCTACATTTTTATAAAAAAGGTTAAAATAAAGTTTTTTTTTTTTTTTTTTTT
>JAFIDM010009631.1:76663153-76680385 GCA_023159025.1 Thereuonema tuberculata | reverse complement strand
ATATCCAAAAGTGGCTTCGGACAAGGAAAAGAAAATGCCCAGACGAGAAAACGACAGATTTGTAACAATAGCCGATCTTTTCAGAAATACTTATAATTCCAACTCCTAAACTAGTGAAAAACATTCCAAATTCTACTTCTAGCTTGGCTGTGCAGGTCTTACAGTAATTTAACTCGTAATATATTGCTGCAGCTATTCAATGTGAAAGTCAAATTGAACGCAATTTTGGCAAGAACCAAAATTCGTTTGTATTTAAAAAAAGGAACAAAAACAAAACGTTTCTGGTTTCAGATTCTCATTATATTAAATAATAATTGCTTTTACAAACTCATTGGAGAGAAATACAGTGCAACTTGGATAATTCGAACGTCTTTAATTCGAAATCGTGGTTAATTCGAAGATTTCTCTTAGTCCCTTGAATTTCTTATTAAATCAATGTTAAAAAATCGTGGAGAATTCGAAGTTCAACTTCCTTAATTCGAAGTTTTTTATAAAAAATTTCGAACCATAACGACTTTTCGGCATTTCATCGTTAAGAAATTCGACACGTGACAACTGGAATCCCCTTCCTGCCACCGTTCCACACGTGACGCCTTTCGACCACGTGACGCTTCAGACGCCATTCGAGCTTCCTGCTGTCAGTGTCACCATGTCTTTCAGTCAACCACGCGTGTACAAGAATTTAACGTTCGCTGAAAAGGTTGCCGTCATTCGTGAGGTGGAAAAGGGTGTGAAGAAGAAATGCCAAATCGTCAACGAGTATGGGATAGGGCCCAATTTCGTCGATACATTGAAGGACAAACCAACGTAAGTGAAGCTGTTTTCCGTTCACTAAACATGCTTGATGATTTTGCTAATCTTAAGCGACTGAATTCTACAAAACAATCAGCAATTGCAGATTTTTTTGAAAAACTACAATTTTCTGTATTGAATGTAACATGTACTGTAGCTCACGTAATATAAAACTTATTTTGTTTACATACATATAGTGTTTAAGTCTTTCATACCATGATCTTTCTGAATAAATATTTACTTATTCACAGAATAATCTTTTCAAGCATTTAGTGGACCTGAAATTAAAGTTAAAAGATGTAACTAGTTTAATTCGAAGTTTTGTAGTGGTCCCTTCAGCTTCGAATTATCCAAGTTGCACTGTAATATATGAGAAGTTGACAAATTTTTATGTTTTTTATTGTAATAAATCGTTTATTTTTTTATTAAAATATAAATCTTTGTTTTTTTATCTGTTCTTATTAAATAAACGATGAAATATCATTTTAAAGTGCAATTTTATTCAAAAAAGGATATGTTTGAAGTTTACGACGCTATAGCATTATTTGAAATGTTGTTTCGCTTTCGAAAGATAAGTTGCTTCTGTTAAAGCGTGTCTACATTTTTATAAAAAGGTTTTTAAAATAAAGTTTTTAAACGAAAACATTAATTTTCAACAATTTGTTTATTTTCGTCATTAGCGGTGAACGTAATCTTCAAAATGATGTCTCAATCATTGATTTTGATGAAGTATTAAGGGAGATATGGCATACAGACAGAGAAACACCTTTTAGAAATAATATGTAAGGATTGGTGAGTTACTCAGCAGTGAATTTTCATTTTATCATTTATATACACAGCATTGATAAATAAGTTTTAATTTATACAAAAATATACAAACATAATATATTTTAAAATCTCCATATTATTAGAACTGCAGGTATTTGACTTAATAATTTCATAATAACTTTACTTTATTCTATTAAAGAAATGTACCTTTATATTTTTACTATTTTATTTATTAATTATTTTTTTTATTTGTACTTTTTAAAGGTAATTAATGATGAGAGTAAATCTTGAAGCAATGGCAGGAAAGAAAAATATAAGCATTGGCATTAAAAAGTAGTCAGCCATTAGTAGAAGATGCAAAAGCACCCTAAAAAACCTAGAAAATTAGGTTCCACATGCAAAGTCTTTGTATTTTGTATTGAATCAAAATCTTGCATTGATTAGATCAGTATTTGCGCAGCGTTACATAACATTTCCACTGCCAGTAAATTACATCCGCCTGAGTAGGAGGAAATGAATCCAGGATCCGAACCGTTCAATCTTCACCATCTAAACATCACTGGGTACATTTGAATTCCGAAGGATAAAAGAACTGATAAATGATTATAATTGTCTTAGTTGAAGTCTTACTTCAAGCATTTTTTTTTTAATAAAAAACAAAAAAACAACCAAAAAAAATATCATTAGTGGACAGTAAATAAGCTTTTTTTTGTTTTTTCTTTATGATACAGTATATTCGTGGACGTTAAATTTGATTTCATTTTTTTTTTAAATCTATGTTTTAAAAAAGGAAAAAAAAACTGTTTACAGTTTGTTTCCATTTGGTGGATTAAAGACATTACTGAAATCAAAAGAGAATTATTTATTGCATTTTAATAGAAAGTAGTAAGTTATTTTTACATTTTACTAGTTTTTATTTAACTAAAATTACACTTATCACAAATGATGATTTTATGCTTTTTTAAAAAGTTCATTCGGAAATATATAGTAGGAACTTAGCAAATAATGTAACAAAAATATTGGATTTCTAAAAGGACTGTTTACGACTCAAGAAAAAATAAAATTAAAAAGAATTAAATTGTTAAAGTTTTGAATATGATATGAGACCTGAATAGAAAACAAAGGAAAGACTGATAATTGACAACTTTTTTTCCTTTTTTGAGGGGAGACATTCGCATTTGTATAATTTTTGTAAGCCATATTTTTTAATCATATTTTTTTTTATTTTTATATTTCTAAAATATTTATTGATTTAATTGGATACGTAACTAAGATTAGTAAAATTATTATTTTATATTTCACATTGTGAAGTTTCTGGTGTAAAATTCATATTGTATCAAGTAGTCATCTTTCAAGAATCACTTAAATTCAAAGAGAAAATCAGGGAGAGATAGAGGATGTAAAGGGACGGCTTGTGTTCCTTTGACGGTGCTGGCAAGTTGCCGGTCTTCGCAGGCTGACGCTGCTACGGACAAGTGAAGCTGGATCGTTTTCTTTTGCAGAATGTTCCACTGGAGCTCTTGCCTTGTGTCCCGAGTCCCGCTCTGTTCAACTAAAATTATAAAAAAATATATAAAGTAATCTGCCCAAATTACGCCACCTTAACATTTAAATTATTGTAAGTCTGGAAATAAGGTGTATCGAAACACCAAAATTATGACCAAGAAAGTTTAATCTTCAGTTTGAAGCATACCATAAAGAAACATATGATAATTTTTACTGGAGAAGTATGAGAACTCAAATAAGAAAACTTTGCAAACTGGCGTTATTAGGAACACCTGTACCAATTAACGCCACCTACTTTCTAGTAACTTATTTAAAATTAAGAATTATTCCATCATTATAAACATCATTTGTACAAAATTACATTAAAAAGCAACTAAATTTGACTTTCTGTAAAAAATAATAAAAAATCACTTGAAATTAATGCAGTCTTTCTAATCTGTAGCTAAACCAAAAGAGGAAATGTAAAAATTAATTTGAATATCCCCTCCTTTTAAATGAAATGAGACAATAAGACAAAATACCACAAAAAACAATATTTTTCAGTTAACTCAAAAAGCTTTAGAGAAGTAAGCTTATAAAAAATTAAAAGTTTATTAGTGGCGTTAAAGCGCTACTGAGCACATGGATCACATGATACACTTGTTTGTCTACAATTTCCGAATTTTAAAAATAACTTTATCTTATCTACATAGAAGAATCTTCAAGAATCAAGAAAATATATAGTTTTATATAGTTAATCTTTGCTGAACATTAAAAAAATCTATATTTTATCTTACCTTGATATAGTAGCAGCCTTTCAGAACCAGTCCTCGACACGAAATAGTAGAAATGTAATTTCACTCGAAAATGTTGGCGGTCTGCTAATAACTCACTTCAACACTAGATGGCATGTCAATGCAAACTACTTTAGTGCAGTACCGCCATCTCTTATGTTTATGAAGAATTAGATAGGTGGCGTTAAAGGTATATATGGCGTTATATGGCTCAGGTACCTTATAAAATATTTGAAAATTTGGAGAAAATACATTAATATGCAGAGCGTCTCAGGAGGAAATGGGAGGTTAAAGTATTGATCATTCTAATAAAGAAAAGTTAATATGAATGTTTCCGAATAGTTGAATGTATAGTTCCATAGTTATTGATAAGAAAGATATTTCTATTTCAAATATTTATTGTTCAAATGGTAAATTTGTTAGTGTAAATTTAAATTTTCAAAAAATAACTTTGCAATTCTGGGAAGAACAGTGCAAAAACAATGTTGCAAGCCAAGTTCAAAATATTGTAGGCCTACATTGAAATAGCTTTATTTCGGAAACCATTCGGAATAACATACATGTTCAAGTAATTTTCTTTTAGACTGACCGATATTAGTCTAATACCTTTCCTCTTGTGAACATGCTGCATTAGCACATATTTTAATTGAAAATAACTTAAAAAAGAAAGAAAGAAAGAAGCATTTTAGGAATCAGGAATCTTAACATATTCTGAATACGCTTTCTCCGTATTACGGTAAACATGAATAGAACCTAGCAAATAATACTTGCCCGGGCATTTGAAGTTAGGGATTGCCCTGGAAGATAGATATACAGAAGACCAGGCTGAATTATTACATTTTAAAATTTTAGCTTTAAAATTTATTGAAGACATTAAGTTTACAAAGAACAGCTTATAGTATCTGTTCAATAAGTGATTCTACAAATCAAATGAAACATTTAAACAGAAAAGATTGAAATAAGGCGTCAAATTTTAGGTGTAATATTGAGAATGGCTACATTTTATTTTTCAACGACGTGGGTCAACCGAAAGTCACGTGACCTAAGGTCAACTTCTAAACCGTTCGTTTTAGACGGTCAAAATGTAAAGACAAGTTGTTCCTCTCATTGAGATGAACTTTTTACAGGTAGTCCGGTCGCGGTCAAAGGTCACGTGATTGAGAAAATGAACTGAGAATCCAAGGTCACGTGATCACTAAAAATTTTCGGGTTAATTTAATTTTAATTTAATTTCGGGCTAGTGTTAATTTAATCCTTTCTTACTCTCACGTCTCCTTTTTACTTTTCAATTTTTTTTTTCCTTTTTTTTATTATTTATATTTTAGTTAAATAAAAGAAAAAATAATTGACAATAGATTTTATTGTCAAAATTTTTCTTTAAATTAATTCATCTTTTTAAAATGAATGTACTGTAAATAATTCGGTAGTTTTTTAGGTAAAAATGTTATTTTTTTCTTTGAAAGATTTGAATTCCATTAATAAATTAAAATCTCATCATTTGGTTGGCAATTCTTGATTTTCCGTGTCCATCATTTGTGAATTTTTTTTTATTTTTTTTTTTATTTTTACACCCTTAAAAGAAATGTTCTAGTAAAAGGTCATAATTGAAATGATAATGAATTGTTAAGACTTCGCTAACCTTACATTTTTTTTTCATAACCTAAAGCCTAAGCTTTAGTGGTGTTACATTGAATCTAGTGCTTCAGTCTATCTTCCCCTCAGACTCATCTCTAAATAAGTGTTTAAATTTTTTCACTTGTCCTTAATAAAATTAAGTCGTGTAAGATTTCTTGAATCCATTATAAAATTATGATTCTTTATTTTTCATTTTTAATTTTTTTAGTCTTCTTTCCTAGGAAAATGAGGCTATACAAATAGTCAGTCTGTGTTTCATATTGCAAACTATACCAGCGACCCAATACATGTATTCATTTTCGGCCATTTCCTCCGAGACAGGAAGTGACCGCAGACCGGAACTCGTATTTTTCTCCACTTTTATAAGTCAGAAAAGTTTCAGTCAGTACAGCTCTTGATAGTTTGGGCTTTAGAGGTGGTGACAGACGGACAGAATGAACGTAAGAGCTTCCCACCTTTACACGTGTGTGTACAGGGTGGCTAAAAATAAAAAAAAAAAAAAGAAAAGAAAAGAAAAGATATTTAAGTAACAACAGTTTCAGGAAAATATATTTATCTCTGTGTGTTTGGCCGTCTCATTTCGAAATTCATTCAACGCACGTAAAAATCACCTATATTCTTTCGGGAATTTCTTGATTTTTTTTTTTTTTTTTTTACTTAAACAAATTTAGAATATTGTATCGACCATACTGTATTATTTCGATTTACAATTTTCTTTTTATTAAGATGAAATAAAAACATTAATTTTTGAAAAAATGATAATTCCTCTTTTCCTCTTTTTAAATTGTTATATCGAAATTTAAATGATGATCGGGTTAAATTCTAATATATTTCTCGAAAAGTATAACTAACTCTTTTTGAGATAATATGAAAAAAAAAAAAAAAAAAAAAAAAAAAAACAAACAATCATTTCCACTAATTTAGTTTAGAACAAGAAGCTTTTCAACGAACTTTTGGAACCTATTTTCTGTTACATACAGTGGTAGCGCAGTAATAAAAAATTTCTGTCACTGTAATAGTAAAAAACGGTGAATGGATGGTAACAAATCAGTTGCTGCCACCCTATAAACAAACGCGGTGGCATCAAAACAAAAACGATGACATACTGTTCCGTCTCGCCATCATTACTTTAATTTTTGAAGAAAATGTTTCACACAAAATTACATTTAAAAGATTTACTGATATGCCAAATCTTATGTATATTAATTCACTAATTAGTCAGTTACATACGTAGTATGACTATTGCGTAACTCTATCCTTCTTTGTTTTTAAAAGGTTAAAAATTCCGGTTTAAGATATATTTTCTCTATTGGCCCTCTACTGCTGGCACTTGAAACTATAGATTCCTTATTTGAATTTCTGTGATTCTTGTTCCTCATTTTCTTTAAGTATGCCTAAAAGCAATTTGACAAATCCTATTTATCTGCTTTATTTGTGAAATTTCTCTTTAATTTAAAGCCATGGGATAAATAATTTTAAATTTTATTAATTTGTCCTCTGAGAAACTTCTTCCAGAATTAAATAGGCAATAGTCATCTTTTCTCTAGAAACACTATAACAATTATTTAAGAATCATCCAAATTTATTTTGGATAAAATAAATAATTTTATTATTTGTGGCGAATATAAAGTACCGTATATGCTCCAATAGAGGCCCCCGGCGTTTATTTGCAAAACTAGCCTCGGCTCCCGGCGCTTAATAGAGACCGGCTGCCATTAGAGGCCGGCCATTATTAACAAAAACCTTCAGAACGCAATATTTTTACACATAAATACCGGCTAATATTACAAACAGCTACTTTATTTGAATTTCACATGCTACATAAGACTGTTAAAGATAAATGACAATGTCTTTCTGTACCTTTTGCTGCTATTCGTCATCCGAATCCACAATGACGGGCGGCCGCCTCATCGGAAGTTTCTTTCGCGTATTTCACTGCGCAAATCTTAAAGGCAATGTCAAATGACCGTTTCGGCGGCATTTTGTAAGGCAATGTACCGTAAGGTATTACGCACGACTATAAAGATACGGACGCTTACACTAGTACCGGTAGGCAAATATCAAAGACCCGGCTACTATTAGAGACCGGCTACTATTTGGCCGTGACCGCTCTGCAGCCCGGCGCTTATTAGAGACCGGCGGCAATAAGAGACTCGGCGTTTATTGGAGCATATACGGTAATTTATTTTTCGATAATCCTACTTCTGAAATGAGTTTCAGTTCGTCAGATCAGTACTTTGCTATTGGAGAGTGGCTTTTGAGTTAACCAATCAGAAGGTCGCGACATCGGGTGCATTGTGATCTATGGCAGTCCGAACCTCAAATATATGCAAAATACAACTTTTTCTCGTCTTGATGTTAGTCCTAAAATTCTCAAAAATAAGGGGAAAAAAATCCCTAAGGTGGGCTTTCTTGAAGTCTTAAAAATGCGTTCTGATATTTTTTTTTATCTTTTTTTTGGCTTTTTCTCAAAGAAAAACCACAATAAACACCTGCCTGTAACTGTTCGCAATGCTAAAACCCTAGCAACGGACCATAGCAACGGGCTCTTTGAACTGTGGCGTAGGTTATGACGACATCACTTAACACAGACTGATTGATTTTATGAGGCTAACTTTATTAGGAAAATTTACTAACTTTGATGTGGGAACTCGTATCTAAATGACATTCCAATTTGCGTTTAAATATTTAATGAGATCCTTTTGGGAATTTGTAAAATTGTTGGCGCTATCTGATCTAGGATTAGGATTAAAAAAAAAATAAACATGGTGCTCTGCTGAACAGCTACAAAGTAAAGCTCAGATAGTGCACAGTACTTTTAAGCATTGAGAATGGCGCTTTGTTATTTAACAACTTATTCCTTTCAGCATTTGATATCTCTCGACATCGAAAACAGGAATAGATATAATTTGTATATAACGCAGATAAGAAAACATGTTTCACCTCTACAATTCCTTGTTAAAAGCTGCAATGGATATACTATAGCTTTGAATGCACAAATTTTAAACATTGATGTAATTATAATAGAAAGTATTTTATTATTATTTAAGCTTAGTCTGAAATGTTAGAATTACTTTTAATATATAAAAAAATACAATGAGAAGATATCAGCAGTCTTTAAAAGAGTAGCATAAAATTATTTGAGAAACTTAGATACATATCATAAATGAATAATCTTGAAAGTGCTCGAAATACAATTTTAAAGACTACATTTAGAAATGTTTTGAAGATAAAAGTGACAATATTCTGAGAAAGTGCATTTTTATTTTCCAAAGAAATAATAATTTATCGTCTTACATTGTAAGACTAGTAACATGTGAAGTACGTACATCAAATATAGAAAGCGAAAAGTCAAATATAATAACAAATGTTTGGAAATCAAAATAACTGATTAATAAAAAAAAATAAAAAAATTCACCAAGATTTTCAACCATAAAAAAACTTTAACAAGTTGATTAACAACAACAACAACAACAACAACAACAACAACAACAACAACAACAACAACAACAACAACAACAACAACAACAACAACAACAACAACAACAACAACCCATGCGACCAGTATGGGATCAAATCCCGATCGAAAGCATGGATGTTTCATCTTTCTTCTTCTGTGTTTCGTCCGTTTCTCTCCTGGGACTTACTATCTCAGGGTTATTTCTGGATGGGATGTGAATCTCGTTCCCCATCTGGAATTTCCTAGCTTCACGCTGACGTTGTCAGGTAGGGCTAGCCCGTTGGCCAAAGTCGATGAAAGGAAAACAAAAATTTTTTTTTGCTTTAGTTATTCAGTTTTTAGAGTACCATATTACGGAAACCTTACTTTAACTGTATTTTGTGATTTGATAGGAGGATTATATTGTATATTGGTCCCTGCTCTTCCATATGCAATCTTGTTAAATACTTCCATATTTCTTAAACAATATTTATACTGCAACTTTATGTATAGGTTTTTATTCTTTATTTATACTCATCTGATCATATTGAGAATACAAAATAACCCTCACGAATCCTGTCGTAATCCAGCCATGAATAAATAATTTACAGGGTTATAATGTTCAGTAAAATTATAATGTGAATTAAATAATTACGAGAATTTTTGTTCCTACTTTTTTGAAAGTATTCGTAAAAAAAAAATTTTTTTCCGAAATCCTAATTCAAAGTGTTCTGATTTATAAGTTTAATTCTTTTTTTAATTGTTTCTAATAACAGACTATTTAGATTAGAAGTCCTTGCTAAGAAGAATCATATAAATTGAAAGAATTGAATAAAAAGCATTGGTAAAGTAATAATTTATAAAATTATAATTTTATAATTTTGTTCTTATTCTCACAATTCCCGTACATACACGTAAAAAGTTAGCCAATCAAAGTGATTGTAACGATTGACAGTCAATGTTTCTCGATTCTTCCGCTATTGAAAAAGGGCGCCATATTTATATACACTGGTATTATTTCATCTAAGAACATCCAAAGTTTATTTTATTTAATAAATTAATAAAACATGTTGTTTCTGAATTTACCTGTATAATTATGCGAAGTGTTCAATTATTATTTATCTACATTAGCAAATTCATTATAAAATAATAAAATGTAATATTTGGATTTAATATAGAATTCAATTTACGAATTTATTTTCACTATCAAATTGAATATTTCATCAATTCCGCTTTCATCAAAAGTAAAACGTTTGTTGATGCGTTCACAGCAATATTTAACTGACTGTCATGGTTATTTTAAATGTTCTCGATTTTTCCTTCTAAAAAAAAACAAAAAACTAGAGTCAGGATGTGAAACAGATGCTCGGGTTTTATATTATTTCTATTTTTTTAGGCTTTCTTTAATGTTATTAATCTAATAATCTTGTTTTGAAGCAAGCTTTTAAAGCTTTTAATGCCGAAGTCCAAAACATTAAGCTGCAGGGCTGTCATCAAAACATTTTTTTTTTTCTTAAGCGCCGAACTGTCTCGTAAGAAAGACTGAGTGAAATCTGAACGGTTCTACTTCGACGATTTATTTATGGAACTTGCCCTGACAGAGTTCCCTTTCATTTACTCGGTTCAGTGATAGAACCTTTGATGACATTGATCTTACCATCTCCATACCCTTCTTATATTTATTTTGCATTTTTTTTTTCCTATAGTTAATTTAGTGCAGTTGTTCATTTACGCCAAACAGCAATTAATCATTTAGAGTTCCTGTTGGAAAATCAACAAGAAATATCTAATGAAGGGTTAAGGTCAGGCAATTAACTTTAAGTTAAATTAATATTTTAATTAAAGATTTCCAAGTGGTAGCCGGTTGTTAGTAAATACTTACTTTTAACACTTCGTATTCAGTTTCAGAATCATATAACTTGAATGTGATTTAATTATTCTTTGTTTACTGATGTTCTATCAAACTATTGGAGTCACAAATAGTTGCCAATCGCCAATTAATAAACCATCGAAGTTCATTTGAATTTCTTCTAAGTTTTAATTAGTAGCAGCTACAGCTGCTTTTTCTATCCACCAACAGAAAATTTGTAAAGCATTTTTCTCTTCTTTCAACTAAAGCTATTTTTTTATTTATTTATTTATAATCGTAATAATCTGAAGGAGGAAAGAGGCTAATTAAATTGATGAAACTAATCTGCAAAACGTAAACACAAATACTGAGATTTATGAATTTTATGTATGATCTTAGTTCCTCATTTTAGACATAAAATTAATACTACTCGATTTTTTGAGTTATATTACCAATTTACTTTTAGAACACACTGTATAAATTCGTTAGTCATTCTTATTAGTTACATTGAATCTAACAATGAATCTCTTATGAACGATCCCTAATATGCACTGTATTCTGCTTCTTACAGTGCTGTTATAATGTGCTAATATTTGTAGCAAATATTGACAGCCTGTACAAGTCTCTTCTTCGATCTCTCTCATCAAAGATCTCTTTTCACCTATTTGCCACTGTCGCTTCATTCAATAATTATTACAGTCGATATTTTCAAATTGCCAAGAGGGCCGTTCTTGAACATATGGAAATTAAAGTGCGATACATCATTCTCAAAGTGCGTAAGTTACTTGCTTTGACCATTGTGAAGTAACATTAACCACTTTAATCTAAAGGTCTGACTGCTCGTCTTCTTCTGTTTATGATAAACTATTGCATCAAACTTAGAATCTGTAGAATTATAATCTGTAGAAGCAATACCTTACTGTTCCTAATAAAATGCCCATGGAATATAAATAAAATGATAAAGTGGCCACTGCATCTAAGCATTTTCTTTTATGTTGTGTCTCTTGTTCCGTGAGTTCTTTCAGAAAGCACTTTCTTTCGTGTCAAGTTTTTAAGTTCTATTACTGTAATTAAGCCAATAGCAAGACTGGAAATTCCTGATGTAAAATAGTTTAAACTATCGATTTAGGACATAATGTGTGAATCAGCAATTAACGGAGAACAATTCAACAGAGAAGTTTGAGTAGCTGAGAAAGCTGATCGCTCTAATTGCCATTTGGGGGAAGACTTATATAACATTGCCAGTACCAATCAATGAGTCAATAGTGGGGACTGGAGCGAAACGGTGAAATAATACATTATCTGAATGGGGGAACGAATGAATGAAATTGTCAACTGTTCTTTCCAGAGTTATCAGGTTATTGAAAGCAGTTCGTTTCGACACCAAACTCTATGTTTTTATCAGGTTTTTACGAAAATATTAAAGTTTCTACATAAACTTAATGTCAAAATATTCTTTAAATTTCCAATGATAAAATTTGTTATTTAGTTGATGTATTAGTAATAATAATTTAATATGTGTTTCATGACATTTTTATAAATAACCTCTTATAAACTTAAAATTTCTTAGAAGACTGACAACTTTTATATCATCTGCTATTTTTAGCTACATATAACAGCCCTTAATATGTAAAGGGAAAAAATAAAAGCCTTAGACTTAATTATCAAATCGAAATATTTACATCAGTCTATCCGCTAAAACTAAACAACTATTTATCTTAGGACGCTGAAATTTTACTTTCAGGTTTCAGTTATTAACTGAGGATTCATTTTAATTTCGTATAGTAGAGCTATAGGAAGGAATTAGCGGGCGAAACAGTTACATTGTGATATCATGACAGCTTATGAAATGATCAAGAAAGCTTTAACTTTAATGGTAGATTTATTCTATTAAATGCAATATTCCTATTGATTTTGATGTACACTGGACTTATTAGTAAGGAAACCAGGCCAAAACTATTTGTTTATTGTAGTTAAGAATCTTAATCAGTGATAAATTTCCTAACTGTAACAACAAATGAAGAGCTAAACACCCAAATGTGCCATAATACGATGCCTTTTATGATATATTAACAAATAATTCTCTGGAAAGCAGAAAGTTTTGATTATCTAGTGCCTGTTTGAACAATAATTTTTCGGGATTTATGATGTGGATACTTGAAAGTAGACACGTCAAATCATTATTTTTTCGTTTTACATTGTCTTCGTTAAATCGATTGCAACTCAACTTGATTCACTGCTTGGCTGTTTCAGGTGTTCAGAGCGGTCTTATGTAAGAGACGAAACATTTATATTTATGTTCAGGTTTTGAGGTTCTTATGGAAAAAAAAAATCGGAAAGCTTTTTCATGATCAATGATTTCAAAAATGTAAATTAATTAAGAATCCATTAAATTAAACTCCTTTGTTTTGTATTTAAGCAACAAGAATCATATTTCTTCGAAAAATCATTTATTAGTAAATTCGCATATCGTTGTCAGGTTATAATCATACAAACTCATTCCAGGTGACTGGATGCCATCTTTATTTTAGCTTAAGAACAGTAGGCAAGAAAATCGATAATATAATAAAAACGAGTCTCCGAACTTGCAACCTCAAACTCAGATTATACCGGTATTTGATTTTTTTTCATTATACCTTATCGAGAATTTATTTTTATTTGCTGTCACCAACATCTGCATGTTTACATTCGTTTCTGTTTTTCACTTAAGGAGTTAATGGAAGTTAAGCTGACTGAACCACTTCTAGTAAATGCCATTTTTGTGAAATGTTGATTTTTTTTAATATTACTTTTCCCTCATTTTTTATTATTGTTGTTTACGTTTATGCTCAAAAGAAGAAATTTCAGTTGAATTTGAAAGAAGTAATCGATTGATGGGAGATTCCTTCACCTGATCATTAGAAACTATGAAAATCCATTAAGGCTCTTTTTAAGTAGAAAGAAGATTCGTTAAGGTCAGCAGTGAATATTCATTTCATGAAGAGAAGAATGCATCTATAAAGATAATCTCTTTTAACGAGATTACAAAGTTTGGAGATATTTAAAACAGACTGTATAGTACTTGAAACGCAGTATTACAATTCTACCTGACGATAAATTTCGAATAAAATTCTTCAATTTTTAAAGGTTTTGTATCTTATTAAACTAACAATGTAAGACATTAATTAAAAAGAACCTACACATCAACGTAATCTAGTGTTGAATTTTTTTTTTAATTCCAGTATGTTTATGAACTACGTGTTTTTAATTAAGAATATGTTTTAATTACTAAAAAAAAATAATTTGAATAATTTTCATTAAGTTTCTTAAAGAATGAAATTGCAGTGATCCAAATCACTGAAACTTATGATTCTGTTTATCCACAATACTTATTTGTTAATTGGCTATGTTCGTACTGAAATAGATATAATTACAAAGGGAATAAGCCCATTATTATAAGAAGAGAAAAAGTGAGCTAACTAACACGGATCTCATAAAGGATAAGAGTCATCTATATAATCGACATAAGCTGCAGACAGACGCTCCATTAAACTTTGTTTACCCGTATAATTCAGTCAAGCTTCGACCTCCCAAGAACTGCCTTTTCATCAAACTATTGGCTTATTATTGTGTCAGTGAACTTACAGTTACTAATTCAACAGTGTTGTGATTCTAGAAATTCAGTGGCTGAAACGGAACCATTAATTGCAGGGAATATTATCGTGCCCAGTTGAAAGCGAGCTCTAGATGGGTGATTTATTACTAGCAAAGATCAAGTTCATTGAACGCTTAACATCAATACAAATGGTGGGGAATCAGGAAATCAAGTGTTCGGAAAGTGTTCCTAAGTTTAGAATTTGAAACTGATTTCCAAAACAAAACTAGAGCATCTAATCGGCCTTAGTTCCGTTTGTGTTGATATTATTAGCCTTTGTAGCTTTCTCGTCTTTTATCTTTTTTATTCGTTGTAAATCGTATTTTTTGGTAAATGATACCATTATCATCACAATAAAAATATAAACACACATAAATAAAGATTCACCGACCTGCTTTTAGTATTTTTGATACCGGGAATCTAAGACTGTTACTGGTTTCATAACCGTCATAAGTTGGATACAGCTCAGTCTTTATATATGTCTTCTGAGTTCACTGAGCTGCACACATTGGGCGAATCCAACTGATGATTTTATTGTAATTTACACACGTTAAATTTGATACTATTGTCAGTTAAGGGAAAATTACTATTATCAGTTAAGGTGGTATTTGCCGTCATGCTTTTACTTACTAACTTCGTAAATTGTCAATAAGAATCCCAAAAAATCTACATAAGACATCAGACTAGAAGGTTAAATCCCAAACCATTAAAACAACAGTAAAGGACTCTTACGTAGCTATGAGATTTGGCAGATGACATCTTTTGTATATTGTTCTTTGACTCCAAAATCTCAATTCATATTTATGCTTTTTATATTTAAGAACGTGATTTGATGCATCATTTATTTTATAAACAAACTTGAGCTTATCTCAGTTTAATTTTTTTTTCCCGATTGTTTAAAAACACGTTATCTTTCAGTTTGCCAAGTTTTAACTTTAAGTTTGTTTTGGTAGTAATTCTTTTTAATATCAGATTTTTAACGCACCATTGAATGAATTTGCTAGTGTGTGTATATGCGAAATATCGAAATTAAATGACTCCTTCGCGTCATTTCAATAATTTAATGCAGCTTGTTTTAGAACGTTTGAAGTATATATATGCTTTTAGGTTAATGCATATTCAAACTTCAAAGTCATTTGTGTCTCATTAAAAATAGATAAACGTCTTCAATAAAATAAAAAAGAGATTCACATACATTCACATGCACACATAAATAAAATAATCACTCTCAGAATCTTCACTAGTTTCAGTGTAATTAAATACATTTTTATGTGCTGAAAACATGATTTAAATCAAGTGTCGACCCCTCCATAGAGACAACTCTATTTCCGCTTAGCGTCAAATTATAATAATTAAATTGTTTTTAACTTATATTTGATTCGTATCTTATTCTTCTTGGGAGATGTTTTTGTTATGAGTCAGATATATATCCTGCCACACGAACTCTGAATCTGATTATAACATAGCATAGATGAATCCTTTTGTTGATAAATTCCATACTCATAATAACACAATAAATTAGGAGTAGACTTTAAGTAGACGCATAAATGCAGCTTGTTCGTTCGCTAAATAAAATAAACACATCCATGACTTTACATCAATAACATAGCGAAATCTCTTTATAAAGGGAAGCAATGAGGCATCGAGAGAATAAGAAAAATGTAATTTTAATCAATGTTGAATAAAAAAATTACGTGCATTCAATACAGAGAGATTTAAAATAATGAATAGGATTACCAGTTATAGTTTATGGGACTATTTATTAAATTCATCTGGGGGCACGGCAGTGCCCCCGCCAAGACGAGCCGAAGGCAGGAAGGGCACTACGTACCTTTTCTGGAAGTGTTTCGTCGTATTTTGGAACCCTCATAACTTCGGCCTAGATAATACTAGAGAGCTCAAATTTTCAGGATATGATGCAGTTACCAGACTATTGAAATATGCTAAGTTTCATTTATTTAGCTTTTATACTTTAGATTTTATTAATACCTAAAATACGTCGATTCCGTCACTCACTCACTCACTGACTGACTGACTCATGATCATCAAAACCTCTAGGGTACTTCCTGAAGTCCTAGAAAGCTGAAATTTGGTATGCAGGTTAGGATTAGCACACAAACAACAAAAAATTAAGAAATCCGTAACTTTCACCCTCCAACCCCTCATAAAGGGGGGGGTCTGGTTATGTATTATCGAACCCTCATAGCTTCGGCCTGGATAATACTAGAGAGCTCAAATTTTCAGGATAAGATGCAGTTACCATACTAATGAAATACGCTAAGTTTCATTTATCTAGCTTTTATACTTTGGATTTTATTAAGATCTGAAACACGTCGTACCCTCAATGCTTCGGCCTAAATAATGCTGTGTAATAATGTGATTTCTTACAAAAGTGCAAACAGCTTGTATATACAAGTTGACCAATAGATAAACAGAAAAGTAGGGTATTGAAAAAAAATCCATTTTCTAAATAATCTTAAAACTAAATTTAGTTGTAATAGATAATCCCACCCAAAACATTTCATGTAAAATAAGTTGCCAAGACTCACCTGCTCATAACGCTTTCACTGTTAAAAAGTTATCAGATCTCATCTTACAAAAAGAAATGAAATCCCACCCAAAACATTTCATGTAAAATAAGGGGTTGCCAAGACTCGCATGCTCATAACACTTTCACTGTTAAAAAGTTATCAGATCTCATCCTACAAAAAGAAATGAAATCCCACCCAAAACACTTCGTGTAAAATAAGTTGCCAAGACTCACATGGTCATAATGCTTTCACTGTTAAAAAGATATGAGATCTCATGTAGAGCCAAGCCCCTAACTCTACGAGGC
>JAFIDM010009631.1:76628945-76643261 GCA_023159025.1 Thereuonema tuberculata | reverse complement strand
TGTTGGGAATTAATATGGTATTATGTTCTATAAAACTTCATAATTTTGGTAAGTAATCTTTTTGAAAGATCTTAGTTAAGTTCGAATAAGCCATATTGGATGGTAATCTTCAACTTTATTCTTATCACTTTTTTTTCTCAGCGTATTTAAAAAATATTATTTCTTTCTTGTGGGCTTGGTAGCTCAAGTGTAAGTCACTTGATTGCGAGCTGGAGAAACTGGGTTCGATCACCGGGGGTAGTCAGAGATTTTTCCCTTGATTCTTTCTCCTCCAGGTGAACCCTCAGGTTTGCTGAACCCTGTGTCAAATGAGTAATGGGTATCTGTCTGACTACCCGACCTCAAGTTTTAGTCCCTTTGGTCATGAAATTCGGGGAACCTTACCTCCCGCGATCCTAAGGGCCTCGTAGATCTTTAGCGGGATACTTTTCAGGTTTGCAAATATTGTAGTATGAGCATTGAAATAGGATGTACGATTTCCTATTTAATAGAACTGTTCTGTTTTTTAATTTCTGGGTAATCGAATAAGTCTTAAAATGTGTCGTAGAATTAAGAGACATATAGAGACTTCGCCTATGTATTTATAAGCTGTGTTTCTGATTAAGAGGCCATATAGGAAAGTGTTTAGTTTGTCTTTTTGATATTTTTAGTAGTGTTTTAAATTTGTCTGGAAATTCTGTTTGTCCAAGGAGTTGATTAATGATTTTCCATTTTGTCTTTAAAGAAATTCATCTAATTTACTGCAATAGCTTTATTTGTTTATTTTTAAAAGTCTTATTATTTTATCCTCAATTCTTTGAATGTTAGTCATTTGCTTAACGAAGTTTATTGTTTATTATCGGAGAGAATTAAAAAGTTTTTCCTTTTTGCTAATTTGCTTTGTAAGTTCAAAGTTAATCCACGATTGATGCATTAGTTTTTAATAGTTTGTTATTGACAGTAGTTATTTGTTTGTTTTAGGGGAAGAAGTAAGAAAATACAATAATTCATTAAGCATGAATTGTTCTTCTACATAGATATTCATACTCCTAAGAGGATAGGTTTTCAGTTTATCTGTTGCGGTGTAGATTTTAGTTGGATTGCTTTTTTTTCAATATTATTATTTTTTATATTATTTTCACTTATAAGGAGATGGATTTTTTTAAATAGTTACTACCTATATTGCAATTAGGCAATAAAATATTAATGGTTCATTTAGTAGTTATACTGTAATTGTCACTAGTTGTGTTCTTATATTATTGTGTCTTATCTTACTTTCTTATCTCATAAGTCATTATAGGTTTTTAATGGATTCCTTTAGCTTTTCACAAAAGAAGAACTCCTTCATATTTCTTTGAACAAACTATGTAATATTATTGCGTAGCAATATTTTATAAAACAACTGCAGAGAATTCTCTTTATTTTTTATTTCATAAAAATTATTTGATAAGAATGAAAAAATAAAAATTTAAAAACAGTTATGACTTTTCAATAACTCTATATTTGTGGACTATCTGAAGATTGAAAGTCGATTTATTTTTCTCTTAAAGTTCATTAAATTTCAAATATTGTGAAAAAAGACTGCGCTGACGTTGTTCTCCTTGTCCTTGCTACGAATATTTCTGTTTTCTTGAAGAATTACAACTTGACTCAAAATATCTTGGCCTAAAAAAAAAAAATCTGCCGCAACGACAGGCAGATGTTACAGAGATGTGATGTTTATCGCTTTCTTCTTTTTTGTAAGACATCCTTTGTTTATTTAACAAAATTTGAGTTGGCGCAAACTCGCAATTGACAAACCAGGAAAAGATAGCTGTAATCCCAACAACTGAAAGGCCATTATTGAGCTAACATAGAATAGTAAAGAAATAAACAAGTAGAAGTTAGGAAACAAGGAAGAAGGAAGTTATTGGAAGAGTTTTTGCTCATCACTCTGATTACGCCATTTTCAATGTCTTCGAAAGTTGTGCAATTTTGAAGCAACTGTGAACTTATGATTGATAGAGTTCCTTAACAAGACCTAATCACCTATTAAGTATTAGTTCGGTAATTATCAAATGATTGTCGACTATCTTGTTCAGCTCAGAGCTATAGTTTGCAGCTTCTTCGTCAATATTTGTGCATGTCTTTAGTTGAAAAAGTTTTACAATCGAATTTAAAACTTGATATTTAAAAAGATGTTTGTAGTTGTGATTGGTATAGCTTCATAGTAATTTTCATATAGAATTCGTGACCAGTTCCAAATGCAATCATGATTTTTATTGATCGAATTTTTAACCTTAAGGAGCGCCACAAGGTCTGTTCCAAATGTTATTTTTTTTCAGATACAATCAAAGGAATGACTTTTTTTTTTGGCCTTTCACTGCTTATCTAAACAACTTGGAAGAATAATATTGATTCATGTAAGTACAGTCAGACCTCGATATAAGGTCACCCCTCATATAAGGTCACTTTTCTAAAGTCCCGGCTCATTGAATAGGAATTCTATGATATGGATTATCGGATATATGGTCAGGTCTTAAATACCGTAATCGCATATAAGGTCACTTTTCTAAAGTCCCGGCTCATTGAATAGGAATTCTATGATATGAAATATCGGATATATGGTCAGGTCTTAAATACCGTAATCGCATATAAGGTCACTTTTGTCTGTGATTTCAGTGCCACACTGATTCAATTCCAAGAATTTTTCCGTGGGTACGATCTTTTATCGGCGTCATTTCTCCTTCTGACGGAAGGGACAGCTTTCCCACGCCTGGACGAGTGGGAAGGATATTTCTCCGTTCCCATTGCGTAACGTGTCCATCGTTGTTCACCAGGAAGTCGAAGGAAAGGATCTCATTCCAACCGTTTCTGTGCTTGTATTATGATGTCGACAAAAAGAAAAACTCTCTCTGTCTCTCTCAGAGAAAAAGAAAATCTTCGAAGATTCTGAAAACTCTAATGTATCGAAAGCGTGTTTTGCTAAAGAGCGTGGGATACCACCAACGACTCTCAGCAATATTCTGTCTTCGCATACTGTTGCAGAAACATGTAATGGAAAAAGAAAAAGGAAGCGTTTATCACCGTATGAGAAAGTTGAAGAAGGCCTTCTCCAATGGATAAAATTTGCTAGAGCACATGATGTGCTATATCGTGCTTAGTACTGAAAGAAAAAGCTCTACAAATAGCCGCCGAATTGGGAGAGAACGATTTTATGGCGAGCAATGGATGGATACAGAGATTTAAATTAAGACATGACTTAAATTTTAAAACAGTGTGCGGTGAAGCCGGTGATGTGGATGATAGCGTTTTAAGTGATTGGAAGAAATCCGTGTTAGATGACATTTTGAAGCGGTATGAACAGTGCGATATACTCAATGTTGATGAATATGGACTTTTTTCCGGGTCTTTCCCGACAAAACTGTATAGGGGAGAAAAAAAGTAAAGAAAGACTGACAATTTTTTTAGGAGCTAATATGGATGGTTCTGAAAAACTGAGACCGCTAGTTATCGGAAAATTTCAAAAGCCACGTTGCTTTAAAAATGTCAAGTCTTTACCTTTGGATTATGATGCAAACAAAAAAGCTTGGATGAATGCTAACATATTTGAGAAAACTATATTCGATAGATACTTTTTGAAAAATAAAATAAAAGTTGTTTTCATCGCAGACAATTGCCCTGCTCATATCAACATACCTCAGTTGAAATCAATTGAGCTTGTTTTCTTACCCCCAAATGTTTCCAGTGTTTTGCAACCTTTGGATCAGGGAATCATTCAAAATCTGAAATTGAACTACAGAAAGCTTCTTCTGAAAGATTTAATTTCAGCAATTGATGAGAAATTTTTTTTTCACATGTCTGTGTTAGATGCAATTTTTTATATTTATAAAAGTTGGAGCTTGGTGTCAAACACTTGCATTTCAAATTGCTTTCGACATGCTGGTTTTCAATTTTCTTCAAATAGTGTGGATGAAATAACAGATGAAGATGATGAAGACGATATTCCTTTAGCTGTGTTAATACTAGATCTCAGAAATCGCGGCTGTGCTATAGAAGGCGAAAGTGAATACGTGAAAATTGATAATGAAATTGCTACCACTTCTGAAGCTTCGATTTCCGAAATTGTTTCGCAAGTTTTAGATTCCAATGCAGCAGAAATTGAGGATTACGACAGTGATATTGAAAGTGAAGCGGTAACACAAGCAGAAGCGCTAAGAGCATTAAATGTCGTAAGACATTTTTTTAAGAGTCGTGAGGGAGCTGAAGAACATTCTCAGAAATTACAAAACTTAGAAAACATAGTACAAAAGTTGAAACCAAAATCACGACAGTCCTGTATTATGGATTATTTTAAGTAAGGTCAGTTGTACATCAGTACTTTGCTTGAGCATACTAGTACAGTTCGTCTAACCTAGGAAGGCAGTCCCCTCAGGCGTATGGACTGAGAACTTGAAAAAATAGGGGAGAAAGAGTATAAGGTAAGTAGGGGTGGGGAGGAAAGATTACAACAGTGTTTGCAGAGCTTGACCTCGTAATTATCGGCTTTAAGTAACTATATTTCTGAAGAGCTGAATTCTCAAAATACTAAAAAAAGGATCACATAAGACCTTTTAATTCCGTAACAATACCCTGATACCCTTTCACCCCTATTTTTTCAAGTTCTCAGTCCCCACGCCTGAGGGGACTGCCTTTCTAGGTTAGATGAACTGTACTATTTCTAAAAGCTTTCTGATTCCTAATTTTAATTGGTTCAACTAAATTAAAAAATTATAACGTAATAAACTGATATTTTTATACGTATTAAATTTTAGAAAGAATTATACTGTATTTATATAATGCTAATTTATTGACAAAAGCATATGAATCGGTTGTAAGGTCACTCCGCTTATAAGGTCACTTTCGGGAGGTCCCAAGGGTGACCTTATATCGAGGTCTGACTATATAACCAACGGTAAAATTCCAACGTGATGGAACAACTTTAAAGTTGTAAAGTTATTCTAAATTTTTATTGAATTCCTAATAAGTTTCGTGAGGAATTTTGAATTTTACAAAGACTTGTAGCAACGTCCATAAGAATTTCAATTTTTTAATTGAATTAGTCCAATTGATATTTTTCTTCTTTATGAAATATCAGAAAAGTGGTTCGACTGAAGATAGAGCTGAACTTTATATATTACAACAATTTCAAGAACGATGTAAATTTACTGTTCATTTTCTAAATTTCATTAATTTTATTTGAAAATTTTAACGGAAGTTACCGTATATGTTATTATTTATTCTGATTTATACGTTACAAGCATTTTTTTTTTTTTGGCTTTGCTTGTATTTTTTTTTAAATTTCTTCATGTTCATTTTGTTCACAGGAAAAATACAAAAACAATATATAAGGTTGTAAATCCTAAAATGTCGGTTTGGAGTGAACGAATTCAAAAACTGTTTTTGAGTGTCAGGTGTAATTTTTTATTATTCAAAATAGGCTCCATCTGCATCTACACAATCTTGCCAATGCTATCTTAAGCTATAAATTGCTTTCTTGCACATATCCGTGGTTTGGCATTGCCGGAATCCTTCGATGTCCTTTTTGAGATCACAATCTTGGAGGTATCTCCTGCACTTCAGAAAGTTCTCCATATGTCTGAATAGGTGAAAATCTGTTGGGGGAAAGGTCCAGTGAATAAGACAGTTGAGGCACAATCTGACATCGAAATTCCTGAAGTTTCCTGCGGATGTGTTCTGCAGTATGCGGTCTTTCATTACCGTGAAGCAAAATGGGACCTTTTCGATTGACCAGTGTGTTAGGCTGTATCTTTCCGAGCTTCTGGTGCATTTCAGTCAATTCTGACACGTACACTTCTGCTGTAATGATTTCTCCCCGGGGAATAAAGTTCCAATGGATAATTCCAGCCATGGACCACCAAACAGTCAAAAGAATTTTTCAAGGGCGAAGAGGCGGTTTAGGAGTTGCTGCCCGTTGGCTTGTTCTTATCCAGCCAAGATGATCAGCGCTTCCTATTGTCTTACATTATCCATTTTTCATCGCAGATTACAATTCTGTCCAAGAAAGGCTCTTTTTTTCGCGAAAATGGGGTAATGAACAAATTGTAGGCCTATATCAAAATCGATAGGGCTCTTTCTTAGATGAATTTAAAACCCATAATTAAGGTTTCATTTTTGTATGACAAGTAGTCTTATTAGGTTTTATTGTATTATAGTGTATTAGGCTTCACTGTATGCTAGTAGTCTATATTAGGTTTTACTGTATGATTGTGTATTAGGTTTTACTGTATGCTAGTGTATTAGGTTTTACTGTATGTTAATGTATTAGGTTTTACTGTATGATTGTGAATTAGGTCTTACTGTATGCTAGTGTATTGGGTTTTACTGTAAGCTAATGTATTAGGTTTTACTGTAAGCTAGTGTATTAGGTTTTACTGTATGTTAATGTATTAGGTTTTACTGTATGATTGTGAATTAGGTTTTACTGTATGCTAGTGTATTAGGTTTTACTGTAAGCTAGTGTATTAGGTTTTACTGTATGCTAGTGTATATACGGTCGGGCATTCAATTGGAGAAGGACTGTAATTAGTTAGGGGAGATTATTTTGTATTAAAAACATAACTTTATCACATCTAAAGTTTAAAAGATAAAATATATATGTAAGTTAAGACATTAAACGTCTTCAATTACATTGAATTTAAATTTCACAGACATGAAGTTTTATATTATTTACTGAAATTAGTCTTAATAATAGAAAACTTTTCAGTCGTGTTTGTGACTGAACTGTTGTAAAGAAAAGGCTTCAAAGCACTCCTGAGCTTTTTTTAACCAGTCAAATATCGACAATTGATGAACAATGTCCAGTATGAAGGTTAGTTCTGGTAGAATTAAATCAGCCTTTTTTTTCTTTTTAAATGATTCCTAAGAAAATGAGAATAGACAGAGTATGGCAGGTGCACGAAAAGAGAAACATGGGAGATTAAAAAAAAATCAGCAGGTTTTTCTGAGATTATTTCTTGCTGTTAGTAATTTTTTGTACACCCTTGTAACATAAAGCCCCGCGAACACCATGCAATTTTTCAGCAACTTAGTCGTCCGATTTTGACGTCACGAGTTGATATAGACAGTTTTGAGCCCGTTTATATGCAACTTAACTGCAACTTTTGTCATCCGAGTCGAGTTGTTCGTAAACCTACAACTCGAAAAATTGCATCGAAGTCGCTGGGAATTACCCAATCACAGGGCAGCGTTGGAACACGTCAGTCGTGACGTCACAGCCATGGAAGAAATGGCGTCGAAAATGATATTCGCCGATTCGATTGGAAGACATGCTCGTACTCAATGAATATCAAGAGTATTGCGAGTTTCTTTCATGCATAAATAAAGTTTATACTGAAATGCAGAAATTGTATGCGGCAGCATTTATCAGAGAGGTTTCAAAACCTCGATTTTTTTGGATTTTCCACATCGGGTTTGGGAAACGCATTGCATTATGGGATTCCTTCTATCACCGCCGACTTCATGTCGAGTTGCATGTTGTTCGGGGTTTGACAAAAGTTTATATCAACTCGTGACGTCAAAACCGGACGACTAAGTTGCTGAGAAATTGCATGGTGTTCGCGGGGCTTAAGAATTTTCTGTTGCACCCTTGAGAATAATAAAATATTCAGGTTGAACAGACGGACAGACAAACAAGCCTCTGAGATAGGGAAAAATTACAAAATTTTATGCGGGTCGAAGACGTATAATTTTTGGAGCTATGACGAACAGCTTGGGAGATACAAACGGAAAGAACGAACAATAGATATACGTACATTCTATATATTATTTTGATTTAGTATAACTGTCATTAAAATATTACATATCAATAAAAACCTACAATAGTAACATTAAATGGAACAATAATTAATTTATTTCTTTGACGATTAAAAATATTAACTTTTAATGGAGAATAAAAGTTAATTTTTCAGTCATATAATAATAATAATAATAATAATAATAATAATAATAATAATAATAATAAGATTGCAATAAAGTAATAGGTCCATTAGCCTTCAGAAAATATCAGCCTGTTCTTAGTAAGAGTGCCTATAAAATTCAAAGGGGCTGATCTGCAAATATCCTTAGTCATAAAAATAAACTTTTCGCCAATTACGTATTGTATTTAGATGGGTATCGCTACACGCGTAATAATATACCACTTTTTATTGAAAGTTTTCCTCATGTTGTTTGTTTGTTTTGGATAGGCTTTCCTTCGTCCAGGCTATCAATAGCAGCTTATTTAATAATAACAATAAGAATGAATCACTGAATTTGCATTCATTTCAGAAGTGAAAAAAAAATTAAAAGAAGAAAAGAAAAGAAATACGAAGAAATAATAAATAGCTAAAGGATTCCATGTCATTGTTAAGCGAAACTAATAGACCCTTTGGGTTTCAGTTTGGCTTTATGAGTTCTACGCCCAGTCTCTTTCAAACTATTTAAATCAGTGTTATGCAAATGACGATAAAAATGGCATCTTAAGACTTTTTGTGTTGACCATTCATTTTTTTCTAGTATTTTTTTCCCCATTTTTATTCTGTCATTTTCTGCACGCAAACAACAGTTCTTCCGCTAAAACATAATGTGGGCGACAAGCTTCGCTTAACATTTAACTTTCATTCTTCTTTTTTTTTTTTACAAATGTTTTCTGTTATTATTTCCTGCTCATTCTTACTTTGTAAGATTTAATTAAAAAGATGACAGATTTATTTGATAATTTTGACGGAAATGCTTTTATTAAAGGGTTGAAAACATTTTTTTTTAAAAAGATATTAATTTGAGATTCATAAATGCAAGACTTTCTGAGCATTTATTTTTAAACTTTCATTGCTTACAGTCCGTGTATTGCAATTAAAGTTAGATTTTCTTTTCTACTTATAAAATCTTCAGCAGTTTGTTTTCTATGATTGCTTGGCTTAGGAAAAGATTTCAATAAGAAAACCTGGTTGGTCTTTTTGAAAGCTGAATACATTCATTAAGGATAAAATGATTTCCTGAATTCGGAGTTAATTCTTAACAACGGCTAATGAATTTATGTAAATTCTAGAAATAAAATTCTAATTATTTCCTTTTAAGAGACACTTTTTGAAAATTCTTCTAATCATTAAAAAAAATTAACTTTTTTCTTCATTTTGATAAGAAGCTTTTCCTTGCACTTATTTACAATAAGAAAAGTTGACTAATTACAGAAAAGACACAAGAAGGTCTTCAAAGAACTTAAAGCCTATTCCTTTTCTCGTATTAATTTCTGAACTACGCCTGAAAAAGATTTCAGATACAAAAAAATATATTGCCTGAAGTCCTTAAATATGAATATCAAGTTTTAAGAAGATCCAACCAGCGATTCAAAAGTTATTAGGAAGGAGAGGGCACACTAACAAAATGACTGATTTAATGGCCCTCATTTTTCTAGTAGTAATATCTGTAATTTATAGTAGAAATATTTGTTCAAATAAGAAAAAAATTAAGAATTATCAAATAGCATACTGTTTTGCTATTTCATAATTTTAAAATTATCTACAGTAATAAATATTAAGAACTATTATTAGTTGCCAAATAGCTACGAAAATATCAGACTTCTTCTGTCAGGTTATCGTAGTTGTGAATTAAAAACACTCTTTTGAAAAAAAAAATCGACGCACCCCGAAGAAAGTGTTCTGTTTTTATAAAACTTTGCTCACGGAATGAGTATGTAAAGATAAAGAAATGTTTACATTTTCATTGCAGAAGTAGGCTACTTATTATTACAGAGCATTGCCAGTAAACTTGACACTAAAAAGGAGTACTTAAATTTCGAAATTAATGCCTCCTATTATCAAAATAACATTTTAGAGGATATTTTCAGCTGAAAAATTCCAGCTTTGTATGGCAACGACAATTGAGATACCAGTTTTCATCAAGACCAAGGCATCACGTCAACCGCTCGAAATAGCTCATAATTTTATGAACGGATGAAGGCTGAAACAGGAATAGGTTCACTCACATACCTGTAAAATCACTGTACGTCAATCCTATGAATTATTAAATATTAGCAATGCTGAAAAGAGCATTGGGAAGAAGCCACTATGTTTCCGGGTCTCTGAAACGTTTGTCAGCAGGAATGGAACAGAATTGACTTCTCCATTTTACACTGGTCACTGCCACAGTAGAAATTGAGTTGCAGAGCTATAATCCGAATGTCTGGAGAGCATATAGAGCAGAATCAATGGTGGAGGAAAGGACTCACCTTTCCTCCAGTCACCTGAAGAGATGAAAAATTGATCACATAACTCATCAACCCTCCGTATATGGAAATTCACTTACTTCGATCTTTGTCTAATGTAAAAGGTTTTTTATTTCTGTTATGAGGTCAATCTTAAAAGTGCTTTGATCCAAAATCTCCCTTTAATCAGGCCATATGGTGGAATATTGAAAGTGGAACTGAACCTTTTTCAGATTCCTGTTCTATTTATCGACAGTATTTCCGTTATTTTCCTGTCAATCCATGACAGGTATAACTCTAATTACTTAATATGATCAACAAAATTGTAAGAGAAGTCGTTTTAAAGACTGTACAGTTTTATCTTATATAACTTATCTTTTGTTGTTTACAATTTATAATAAAAAACCGGCAAAATAAATAACAACTGAAATTACGTTTCAAATTTTAAAATCTACCAAAATATATTTTGAAATCGAGCAAATAAAACAAAATGTAAGTAATCAGGTTCAAAAAGACCTTACTGGTAAATTTAGTTTGAAAAATAGAGAAGCAATGGTCGTTTCCAAAGCAATACGATATAGAATTCCAATTTTCGAATACCGGCATGATAAATTCAAAAGCAGGTAAACCAAAGGACGACGATTGTGTAAATTTACCAATAACGGTTGGTAACTTTTATCTATAATTAAAGTTTTAGCTTTACTAGATAATAATTTTTGAGCCGTGAATGCAGCTTACAGGCAACTTATTTTGTCAGTTTATTGTCTCTAGCATCTCATTTGGTCGGAAATGTACCAAAAATAATAGAGATATTCCTATTAATAATCTAAACCTAACTTTAAAATGTAGAAAAACATAATTTTTTGGTTATCTTCATCTCAGACGGACGGACAGACGAACATGTTTATTTCGACTTAATATTGAGGTCAGAAACTTTTTTATTCTAATTCATGTTTTTTCCTCCGTCTGATGCCTGTTAAGAGTGGTTGCAAATACTCTGTAGTTGTCACAATATCATACAAGAGACGTTGTTAATTTACAAATTTTATCAATTCTGGATTTAATTTTTTATTCTGTACTACAAAAATTATGGGGAGAAATTTTGATCCTTCTAAAAACATCATTCAATAACATCCATAAGAAACCTGACTAATCTAATTTTCTTCGTTGAATTTTGTTGAGGAAAATCAGACAATCGAATATCTATCTCTAAAAAGTTTCGTCGATCAATAACAACGATGGTGATTTAGTTGCGTTAGGAGAAAAAAATGCCTCAAAGATTCAAGTGTCACTCGAGATTTGAACTCGATTCTGTTGATCAGGAGCTGAACGCGCACACATACATAAAAATCTAATTTTCTGGATAGTTGCTTAATATCAAAAGAGACGAATCTTGACACTTTGCTTATTTTAAATTCAGGGAACCATAAACCATGGAAAGGGATCTTCAGCTCCAAATTTTTATACTCGAATGAACGACGTTAGGCTCCCTACGAGTAATTTTGGTCGTACTTTTATAAAACTCTTTTATATAATCTTGAATTTACTTTTTACGCCATTGTCTTTAGAATGCAATTTAATGTAAAAAAAAAAAAAAGCTTGTCCGTGAGTTTGTCTGTCTGTCCGTCTGTCTTCACTGACGATAACTGAACAATTATTCACCCCAGAAGATGAAAATTTTTTTGTATGTTGCTTTTTCTATTAAGCTCTTGATTGAAAAAAAAAATAGACGTAGAAAAGAATATAGTACCTCCAAAATTAAAGAAAACATAACAAATACAAAGTACAAAATAAATAAGAAATTCAAATGAATTTTCATCACGCAATAAAAAAAAAAAAATGCGCCAAAATAGTGTGAAACAGCTGTTCTGGGATGTCACTTAGTAAACTGATGGTCTTACTCACTGTTTGAAAAAAATTAGATTCGGAAATTTTGAACTTTGAACTTTTGAACTTTTGAAATATTAAGTTAATTTGAGTTTTTTAAGTTATTAGTTAATCCTAATAATCTTGATAGCCTTGCAGTAATTTAACCGTACATTTAATTTAGTTTTTCTCCAATGTTTAATGTGTGACTTTTTGATATTATAGTCAATAATCTTAAATACATAGAATGGATTTGTGAATTTTTTCTTAATACTCGCAGAGTCGCCGTCGGTTTTTCTCTTTACTTGGGATGATCTACTTACTTGGGATAATTATGTTTATAGTATTTCAGTTTCAAGTGTTCAAGAAGACCACATCTATACAGATCGTAGCATCAAATCCAAGTCTACATCTGAAAAATATATCCGGTTACTTTTATGATTATTATAATATTTTTTTTCAATTTTTTTTCTAAAAATTTGCATCTTAGCTTATTCCCTTTATTTTTTACGGATCTTTGTTGTTCCGTAATTCGATGTAATTATCAAAAAAGGCATCTACGGGAATTTCCTCATCTTCTATTTATAACTATACAATAATAATTATAATTTTTTTTAATCAATTGAAATTTGCACTTCTTAATTAAGAAAACATGAAAAAGGCTTTCGTTACATGAAAATATTTAGGCAACATAGTTATTCCTACTTCTAAATTATAGATGTTTCGTAAATAAGCAAGTTGATTGATGGAAATTTTCCGATTAACGTCGATTAAATATAATTATATGTGTCTCATGTATCTATATTGTTGAATTGTATTTCTGTTTTCAATGCACACATTTTGAGTTAACTCATGAATTATTCAAAGGAGAGAGTGACGGAGTAGAGGAGGGGGTTGGGAGCCCCCAAAGGGAAGCTGCAAACAGGGTAAACAGCACCTCCAAGATCGAAACACTTGATATTTCTCCCCGCAGCACAAGAAAATTGCGAAGGAATGCACAGCTGTCAGTCAATCGGAAGCCCTGACGGAGTCAAGCTGAAAAAATAAAAACTATTTGCATGAGATTAAACTATGGTTTCCATATGTATTTCGACCGGTTAAGTGAATGTAAATGTCAGAATACTTTAAACCCTTTGAATGCAAAAAGCCACAGGCTTTTAGAGTCAAGTTAGATCCTTATGGATAGAAAAGAGCAATTTTCTGACTGATGACTGATGTCTGATACGAACATGTTGATGTTTGTTATTCGGTGATCACTTTAAGTCCTGTAGGAAATGTAGTTTTCTTCGTAATTACATAGTAAGCCATTGTAATTTGACACTGAGTTTTTTTTAATCAATTTATGCTCGATTTCCCACGGCTATGCGTGGGTTTTCAAGGAAAGATAGGATCATTGCGGAAATATCAAAACTCTCAAAAATAATCACTCCTGCTTCGCTTGGGGCTTAGTAATCACTTAACACTAAAGTTGCTACCCTGCAATTTGGATCAACAACTTTATTATTTATTTATTACAAATTTATTATCAAAGATGAGAAAAAGATCGATATTTTAATCTTGTAATTTTTGGTTATTTTATCTTAGATAGAACCGTTAGGTTTTCTTTTTTTTTAAAATTTTTATTAAGGTACCTGAAGATAATATGGCCACCTTAATTTGAATATTTTTTTTTTCATGATTATGGTATTCACTAAAAAAAAAAAAAAATGTGTAGACAAGAACTTTGGCTCTTTAGGCGTATGTAAAAAAATATTTCAAGATTTTTTTTAAAACACAAAGGTTCTGTTTTTCAATCTTTGAAAAAGCTTGCACTATGCAGGTAATTTGCCCTTGTGAAGGTAATGTGGCCAAATTCAAAAATATCTTTTTATTTTAGGAAAATATTTTTTTGTTAATGATTAATAATTTTGGGTTGAAAGTAAATGTGTCTTGACTTCATTAAAATTTTCGCACAGATAATTATTAACTTTCCAGGGGCCTACAACAAAAATTATTTCAAAGTTACAATTTAGATCATGTGTGTATCCACAGAGTTAGAAAAAAAAATCATTAAATGATTAAAGCTTAAAGAATATAAAAAATATCACTCATGGGTATATGTGTAACAAATAAATATAGATTTATCGTCTTTTACGAGTCCAATACATTCCTCGTTTTGGTAATATGGCCTACTGCGGCCATTTTACCCGATTACAGCCCATCTCGAAAAATCTCTTAATTATCAGTTTAATTAAAGAAGCATTGGGCGT
>JAFIDM010009631.1:76611675-76628545 GCA_023159025.1 Thereuonema tuberculata | reverse complement strand
GCAAACTGTGGTAGCCATGTACACTTTCTACTTCATAGTTTGATATTGTAGCGTTATCTTTTGGATACCTTTTCAATTAACGGCAGGTTGGCAATGTGGCCATATTACCAGCATTGGCTATATTTGCATCAATAACCTTATTATTTAAAATTCTACACTTGTTTTTGGTCTGCTATATTTTAAAAGTAATTGACACTTTTAATTTTATTAAGGAGGTGTCAATATTTTTATTTATTCAGCTAGGATTATATAATATCAATCTTATTATACTTTACTTGTACAAATATGAATGACGTTATTTTATTATTTATCAGTTTAACCAGGGTATTCCAGAAGAAAAGGTCAATATTCTAGGAGGTTATACTATCAGTCATAATAATAATAAAAGTAATAATATTAATAATAATAGCTAGCACACAAACACTCACTTATTAAGAACACTGTCCCATACTACAAGTACACACCACAAAGCGTCTTGTATCTTATGAGTCACCCTCATATAAGCTGTACTGGGATCGCCCCATTCACACAGACAAAACCATTCATCACAACAGACCCGACATCACACTTGTTGATAAGGTCAACAAACAGACCTATCTCATTGATATTTCAGTGCCTGTCAGCAAGAACATGCAGAAAACTCACACAGACAAGATCAATAAATACACCGATCTAGCACACGAGCTCCAGAAGCAGTGGAGGCAGAAAACCACAACTACACATCTCTAACTATTCTTCCACCCTTTTTTTTAATTTTTTTTTTTACGGTTGGCAATATGTGCTTTGGTCTTTGACCCGCCATATTGTCTTTGCTGGGGAAACCCAGCAAGAAGAAAGAGATAATACGTGGTGATTGTCATTTGTTGATATTGCTACCGTACTTTCGTGTGGGCACGATCGTACGGTGGCGGGGGTACGGAATGCGACTGAACACAAAGGTTCTTAAAATAATAGAGACGTTTATTGTGCCGGTTAAATTCCAATTACAAATAATCTCAAATTAGAATTATCGATCTTCGGAACTTCTATGGAGTCTTCTTCCCACTGGCGGAACGTCTCGACAACTCCACAACAGTTGAGACTAATTTCGGCTACGGAAGTCTTCCTCGTCGCCTCTAATCGATCACCGGGCCTCTTCGGATCTCTGCGGCAAATGGACCACCTTTCTCGGCAAGGGATGTCTTCTCCGTCGCCTCTACACGATTACCGGACCTCTTCGGATCTTTGCGGTAATAACGTACTTCGTTGTGGAGCTCCACAACTGAAGTCTTCTCTTCCACTGTCCCGGGTGGGGAACTCTTCTGGAACCTTTGTCTGAAACACACTTCTGACTATTGTCTCCCGGGTGGGAGTCTTCCCGCGGCTGCTCGCCACACAATCGAACTAGCTCTATTCTCCGAGTGGAGACCTCTCTCTGGGCACCTGCCCACGACCGAACTCGAACACTTTCCTCCAAGTGGAGACCTTCCTTCTGGGCTCCTGCCCACAGACGAAGTGACTTTCAGACGCTCTGCGTCTCTTTTTATGGGGGCAGACTGCCTCGATCCTGTCTCCGGAATAGTCGACTCGACACAGGTAGATCGGGTAGATCGAGTCGACTTCGTTGGAGGGGGAGTGGACAAAACGACAGGTAACAATATTACGTGTTGTTTCTAATATGTATTGCTTGTAATTACAAACTTGTTACAGTTTACAGCTTAAAATAAATTTTCTAAAGTTCCACCGTTAATATCAATGCACTTTTCAAGGGAAGGAAAATACAATTACAAGAGATTTACATTCAAATTGCTGTATCTGGCAAACCTTTCGGTTGATGAGACATGTTCATATAAACTTTTTTCTTAGAATGAGCGAACCTTTCCTCCTTGGACACCCTGCTAATTTTGAAGTTAAAATAATTTCATTTTGGTATTTTAGTGCAAACAAAGAAATTTAATAATAGTAATTACTACATACAATAGATCCTCATTTTTTAATTTTTTTACTGCAATCAGATCAATATTCTCTTCACTGACGTTCCGAGAAGAGGTTGATAGAGTTGTAATCCCTCATTGCATCCTAAAAGAAAATAATTCCAGTATTTTCCACCCTCTATTTTTCTCCCAAAATAATATTCATTCCACATAAGACTAATAATGCCCCACTAATTCAGAATTTCCTTATTGCAAAAACGAAAAATTTGAATCATGGGAAATTGTGTAATCATTGCTAATGAGAGCTAAAAGAACTCCAAATATTTGTCTGGTAATTATTTAAGAATAATGAAGACAAAAAAAAAAAAAAAAATTTTTAATTTAATTTAACAAATTTTGACAAATTGGGAAATTATTTGTAGCATTTAAAATTCGGTCTACCAATATGCAAATAATTATTAAAATCTACTTTACATATGATTTACAAAATATGTATGCTATAGGGGTTCTTAATTACAAGAATTTGAGAGTCAAATCCTCAGCAAAGACTTCGTTATTGTGAAGTTTTTGTTTTTCCTTTGTCCAACTGTAAGTTTCGAGAACAATTAACAAAGATATGGATACATAAAGGACTAGAAGTATCGCTATCATTTTTTTATGAAATGCCAAAGGCTCTTTTACTAGATTTGCACAACAAAATGCAACAGCAATCTTTAAATCTGTAACATTGACATATTAACCAGCCTTTAGTTCGCCACTATTACTACTATTTACTACTATTTAATTTATTGTTGATTTAATTTTTACAATTTTTTTTTTAAAAGCTGTTATATACATTTCAAGTGCCAACAACATTTTTACTGCAAATATAATTCAGGAAAACCAGTATGTTGTTTACTTTGTAATTTAAGAATTTGTAATTTAATACAGTTATTGCCATTCATTTTTTTTTTTCTTTATGATTGTGTCCTCACATGAGATATAACATAGGAAAGATCCTTTCCATTGATTTAGTATGATGCTGGTTTCTTAAGCCTTCAACATATCATTCTCAGAACAGTCAAATTTTTGCAGTAATATCTATCAACATAAGATATTTAATAGGAATAATTATCCGAAGGAGATAATCCAAACTTTATTGGAAAGAGCATCGTTTAGAGCAGGTGATAAAAGATCTACCTGATGGACGTATTCATTGTGACTATGAGTGCGAAATGAATTTTCCATGCTAATATTTAGAAAATGCTGAAGTATAAAGACAAAAACACTTTGTCACTTTATTCATGATGTTGCGATTTCAGAATACTATATTAGAATATTCCTCCTCCTCATCATCATCAACTTCCTCACTGAAACTCATATTATATTAAAAAAAATGGCTTGGACACAATTAAGGGTGATAAGAATAAAATTTCTGTTGAAAGCAAAAATTCTTGAACTGTATTGAAATAGTAGTTCGAATGCAAAATCTTTAAAGATATCAGTGACTAGCAAAACAACAACAGCAATAAAATAAAGGTGCTTTTTTTTTTTTTGCTTTAATCCCAAGATTATTTTATTTATGATTTTGTTTGAGAATTTTACAGGAAATCGATCAATATCTCTGTGACCTTTCTCTGACTAAATGAAATGCCTATGATCAAGAGAATCAATAATTCAAAAGCCTTCAAACTAGTTATTATATCTTTTGTTCTTTTGTTTTTTCCTTCTTAAACTTTGATTTTGAGATTGAGACATATTCGGAAAATGGCTCAATCCAAAAGCTATAATTTAGAAATGTTGTGGCGCTTTGAAAAACAAAATTGAAAAATTTAATAAGTCAATTTGAAAGGTCCAGCTTTTAGTCTTCTTTAAAATGGAATATAGCCAATGGCCTCAAAGTTGGAATAAAAGAACTTCAAATTTCAAGTTGTTCAGCTTTTAAATTGCTCAAAGTTTATTTTTTCTATTAAGAAAAGATTCACTTTTCTTAATACATAAATAATATTATTAAATCACATTTTTAATCAAAATGGGCAAAAATCTACGATGAACTCTTCATTAGTTTTGTAATACATTACTGGCCATTACAGCAGAGAAAAATCACGATCATGTTCATTGAGTAAAACTTTAAGCAAACTCTATTAATAAATAGTATATTTTCAATGTTACATCCCACGTTACTTAAATAGTAAATTACATGATAACTTTTATGTAATTATATAATATCTTACTGGAAATGACTGCAAGGCCCAACACAAGAATAAACAAAAAAAAACAAAAAAAATTTGGGCAGGCTAGGGCTGATGATCCAGTAGAATGGTGAAACAGCTGTTCCCTAGTCCTCGTCATAAAGATGAATCGGAAAAGGCAATTTTTTTGTTTGTTTATTCTTGTGTTGGGCCTTGCAGTCATTTCCAGTAGATTTGTCAGCACATAAAACCCATTTTACTTTTTAATAATATATTTATGTAAAGTTTTTATTCAATGTAACACAAGTTAAATTATTCTGCAATGTTAAAATTATTTAAACATTTCAGAATAATGCTCTAAATTCCTAAATGGAGAGTTCTTAGAATAAAGTCTAGATTATAGTATTTCAGAATAATTTCAGGTTGTTATTTAGTATAATTTTAATAGAATTAGTGAAACTGCGCTTTTAAAAAAAAGTAAAAGAGCAATGAATTCAAAATAAATTTCTTAAAAAATATTCGTTTCTTTTCACATAGAGGAAAGTAATCCACTCACAATATAGGTGTAAACTCAATAAGCTTCGTGAGTATAGAGTTTTCTTAATTGGGACTGCAAGACTGAACAGTGTTTACCCTTCGGTACTAAATTCTCTTCTCAAATTTCATTAGACGCCAGATAACTACGAAGGCGAAACTTTTGAAACTCCTGCAGAGCGATAAGGAGGCGCCATAAGGGAGATTCCTTAGAAAGTGATTACTACAAGTGGTGAAAGTTGTATTTTGAACAACTATGAGTACTTTTTTTTATACGTTAGTATTAACAGGTATTTTCTTATCTGGTTTTTGAAAATGAAGTAGATCCTTTCATTTTCTCTGGTTGAAGGGTTGCTCAGGTGATTATCGACATTGACAACTGCTAATCAGTGCCTCTAGCAGCGGAAACTCTTCATCGCCTGGGATGACTTCTGCCGTGATCTCATTTTCCATATCACTGCATTCTTTATGAAATTCCAATGTCTGTGAAATAGCTCCACGCTATTTGTCAATAATTTCCCTAATGATCCTAAGTTTCTTAAATTTTCATTAAGTTTTAAGTAGGTTTAATGGATTAAGCTTACTAAAACTATAAAGAAAAATGTAACTCGGTTTGATTTTAGTTTAGTATCAGCATCAGTAAATTTCTAGCTTTTTATATTTTATTTTATTTGATACACAGAAGCTCGGTTATAACGCGATGTTTCGGATCCAAGATCTCGAAGATCGCGATATAACCGCGATATAACCGAACTTTTACTACTTCGCGACGTCAAATGTCGTATATCGCAGCCTATTATCGCCCATACGATTCCAAATCGATTTAAAATGGTCATTTCGCGATTACCTACATCATTCAGAGCTATGTGAGATAATTTTATATTTATAAACACATAAATCATTACCTTTTCAACACTTTGATGGGTTATATTAGCCAAAATCGATTTGGAGCCGCCATCTTGGCTACTTGTACAAACGACGAAAAGAAAAGTTTAAGGTACCAAGCCTTTGTATCAAAGTTTGGTAAACATAATTAACCTTTGGAAAACATAATTAAAATAAAAAATATGAAGTAAGTCCTCAAATACCCTGAAACTTCCTCAACTAATATTGAAAGATTGGCAGCATTATAAACAATGTATAAATACGAGCAATTGATAAACTACTTTTCACAATGTAGAAGTAGATCAATAAAGAGTTTCAGATTTAAAGATATTCTTACAGTTAATCTTATAAAACGAGGCTTTAATAATATTAACTTTAATAATATTAACATTAATATGTATTCGTGACATTTTCAAATATTGACTGTTCTTCATCAGACTGGTTCGGACTTCGTCAGACTGAAGAACAGTCAATGTTCGAAACTATCACGAATGTATATTAATCTTAATATTACTAAAGTGTGCTACCTTGTTTTATAGTATAGGTATTAATCACAAGTTAAATGAAGATCTTATTGTAAATCTTGTTATACCTCAATTAACGTAGAACAGTGGTTATAATATTGAAAGTAATCAAGGCACCTACAGTTTTTATGATTGGCATAAAATGAAATTGAGAATTACTGATTGATCGTTTCTTAATTTGTGATATTTTTTTTTCCAGTACTGTAAGTATCCCGATAGTTAATTAAACTTAAATTTAAACTTATCCCTTCAGGAAGTTTGCAGAGGCTTAATTCGGTTAATTCAAGATACCACTAAAAATGATTAGAAACGAACTGGTTTTAAAAATTGTAAATAATTTACACAAATCTCTCTCTTGTCCTTCTTCCATTAAAACAATAAATTCCATTATGAGAATTCTTAATTTTCACGCGTACTTTTAATGCTTTTTTTCCCGCATCTTTTATCTTTTATTCGAGATATTCAATTTCGTGACATCTCTGTTCAAACCATTTATTTTTTTTTTTTTTTTTTTTTTTGGCTTCAGTGCACTTCTTTCCGATTAGGCTTAAGTTTCTTTGGAATAATCGATATTCCTAACTCTTCCTGCCCTTCGTCTTCTTTGTTGGATTAAATCTATGATCCACTGCTATTTCTCAATTGTTTAACTATAACAATCTGAAATTTAAAAAGTAACTTGCTGTAGAACTTGTGATCATAAATTTAGTGAAACATTGAAAATGAAATATTAAAGCAGGATCAGTTAAGAATATCGATTATAATCCAGAAACTAATCGGAAACAAATACTTTTTTTTTGTAAAAATAAATTTCTCAGATATATCAGGTAAACAAATTGCTGATTCAAAACGAAGTGAATCAGACAAATGATTGAATGAATTAAATGAAATGAGTCAATTTCTTTCATTTGAAAAGAAAAGGTTTTATTTATCAATATTTCATTTTGTATTATTTTCAACATAATTTTTTGCTTCATAGTAGTATTTCATTTGCTGTTCAGACATAGCCGAGCGGTCTAGGCAGTGGCCTATATTTTACTTGGATAATACGCCAGAATCTGGATTCGAATCCCGGATCGACATGGATGTTTCATTTCTTTCCTGTGTTTGTCTTTTTCTTCTTTTCTTTCTCTCGTTCAGGCTGACTGTGGATACTGAAATTTAACAGGACTTGTAAAGCAGATGCCAGTAGGGTGTCTCCACGGACCTCCAAATAAATAATAATAATAAGTTTTTATTTATTTATTTTATTTATTTATTTTTATTCAATTATTAAATTTATACAATTCAGTCCCGTTAGGAATTCAAATTCCTATCAACAGGTGCTGTTATTTTATTATAATACATAATTATATTGAAAATTAAATTTAAATAAATTTTACAAAATCAACTTATCATCCTCAAACAAATATATTAGCAAAAACATATTAACACAAACATAAAATTAACAAATTATTAATAATATTATCCAATATCCAATTTTTAACCTTATTTTTTACAATTGAAATTCTTTTATAATCTTTAAATATATTCCAATTTACATCATTAAAGGTTTTCTCAATTATATAATTTAAATTTCTTATATCCTATTCATTATAGATATAAGGATAACCAAGTTTTATTCTATTTTTATTTTATTTTTATTTTTTTTAATAATAATAATAATAATAATAATAATAATAATAATCAACTTATATAATTTGCTAATTTCGCTGTCTGTCTGTCTGTCTGTCTATCTGTAACTCGATATAATTAAGCTATTAAGATAGATCCAAGGTTCTCAATGGTACCATTGAATCAAGGGTACTCAAATTGGATGAAATATTAGTTCATTTTGTCATTCCATGTTGTTTCCATGAAATTTTATCCTTGGAAACTGACCTAGACAACGTTCAAAACCAAATAATTTTGTTACCACTGCACCGATTTTAATGAAATTTGGCATACTTACTCAGTTTTTTACGCTGATTTTGAAACTCAAAACTATTTTTGCCGTAGAAGCTTCGTTCACAAGTTAGCGCAGTATTTAGATTATACAAAGGTGAGTTTTAAATGCCTTTCGGCGTTATGAGTAAAAAATAATAATTATTCTTTAGATAAATTAAACTTTAGATATGGTTGGTATTTCGTTTTTCTTTTTGGGTGGAAAAGGATCCTTTAGATCAGGGGTCGGCAACCTTTTGTTGTAAGAGGGCCAAATATTTTACGTGGGGATTACTGCGGGCCACACTTGGGCCAAAAAGGGCCAAAATCTTATTTTAACAACCAAAAAAAAAAAAGGAAATTCTTATTTTAACAACCCCCAAAAAAAAAGGAAAATCTTAAGACGCCCCGCGGGCCGCACCAAAACGCTTCGCGGGCCGCGGGTTGCCGACCCCTGCTTTAGATTAAACTCTCAAAGCCTCTATATAGGTAGGAAGTACACCTAAATAGGTCTGATAAACATTAACAGAAAAAAAAATTCAAATCAAATCATCAATTGAATCAAATATATATATCCTATCTGTTCAACCAAAAAAAAACGTTGGGAGAACATATCTTCATTATTTCGGGGGATACGCCCCTGATATATATATATATATACAGTGCACTCTCTCTACTCTGTACACTCATGGGAACGACCAAAAGTGTTCAGATTATGGGGGTGTTCATTATAGAGGGAGATTGGGAAATGCATGTACGTAGTGAGTTTATAGACTGTATAGAATACTTAGCCTGTTTAGCCATGCCAGTTACCGAGATGGAGGTGCTGAATTTTGATTTGGCGATTACTGCAATGTCAAACCAAATTAAGTTGCACCTGTACTCTACCACCTCATTTTTGTTTTTGTTTTTTTATTAAAAAAGTTTTACAAAACATACAATAAAATTACATAATTACTATTTGACCACTCCCTCTAACACCTAATGTCTCTTATCTGTCAATATGGGGGGGGGGGGGGCATTTCTCCGAATTTCCATGCGGCGGGAATTCCCCGAATTCCGATTGCAAACACACGTTCAGTTTACAGAGAGGTAAAGGTAGAATGGGGATCAAAAGTAGCGTTCGTAATACCGGGGTGTTCAGATTAGAGGGTGTTCAGAATACAGAGAGTTCATCTTATTTTAAGTCTATGGAGTTTCGCCGGGACCGTCGTAATGTGTTCATAATACCGGGATGTTCACATCAGAGAGTGTTCAGATAGAGAGAGTGCACTGTATATACATACAAATTGGCTAAGTTCGTCTGTCTGTCTATAACTCGATATAATTAAGCTATTAAGATAGATCCAACGGTTCTCAATGGTACCATTGAATCAAAAGTACTGAAATTGGATGAAAATATTAGTCATTGTGTCATTCCATGTTGTTTCCATGAAATTTTATTCTTGGGAACTGACCTCGACAACTGAAATTCTAACAAAACATACGTTCAAAACCAAATAATTTTGTTACCATTGCATCCATTTTAATGAAATTTGGCATACTTACTCAGTTGTTTACGCTGATTTCGAAACTCAAAACCATTTTTGCCGTAGAAGCTTCGTTCACAAGTTAGCACAGTATTTAGATTACATTTACTTTATATTTGATAGTTGATAATAAAATGATTTTTCAGATTATTTTATGCCTGTCGTCCGACAGGCTTTGCTGCTAGTTATGAATAATAAATATTGCAATTATGATTTGAGCACTACAATGAATTATTCAATAAAAATGTTTTAGATTATTGTTATTAGCAATAGAGCGGGCAAGAACTAAACACAACAAAATGTCTCAAAATGGGGAGAAAGTGCTTATTTGTAGGCAATGGGGTCTTTAACTAAAAAATTATATACAGGCCCGCATTCTAAACAGAAAATCTAATCAGAAAATGAAAAAAAAAAAAACAGCCAATTTCTCGAAAAGTTAGAGGTATTTCTTTTTAATGACATTGACAAAATAGCTTTCTTTTTAATATTAATTTAATAGACTGTCATTTGAATTTTATATATAATTAAAACTCGAATTTTCAAATCATGAATTAGGTTGAACTTATTTGGACTTCATCTCTACAACAATTCTGTATTTTACAACTCCAATAGTCCTTCAAATTATAATTTTGTTTTCAATAAATAAAGTTGCGTTTGAAAGACAGGAATTAAAAAAAAATATTTAGAATTATTTTTCAAAAACAAAAATAATTTTAAGCAAAGCAAGTATGGTAGTATCGTAAAATGAAAATAATAATAATAATAATAATAAATTTTCCTTTCTTTTTTTTTTTAACTTGGAATGGAAATATTTTAATTAATAGTCACACACAGGAAAAGAAAAATCCCAAAGTAGTTAACATTGGTCCTCTTCTTTATTATCACCATACTAAAATTCGCTTTCGTGTATTAATTCTTTTACTTTGTTACGTATATTTAGAGGTGTTGAAAATGTTAAACCAGTAATTAAATCGCTAACTTTTTTTTTCTTTTTTATGAAATTTATCAGAATTTTTAACGATGAGTTTCTGTTATATTTTCAGTGGGAAATCCCAAATAATGTTTTTTACGCCTACATATGTAATATTTTCACGTTAAGTTAAATTTCTAATAGTTTCCTTAGAATTCTAGATATGATTCAGCTAAAAATCTGTGTTATCGTTATTCGGGCTTTTGAAAAACTTCTGAACTAACATTAATTGCGTAGCTTCTTCGTAGTTTCTTCTATAGATAAATGAAATATAAGATGTAAGAGGTTCCACGCCGGCGCGGCGAGACGGACTCCACTTGAGGCCAGTGATTTAAAATTCAGGAAAAAATACGACGAATTCCGAACTACGTTAACCTACAAGCAAGTCCAGTTTTTTGCTGTTAGGAATCGTACAGTTTCTTTGTCGTCTGTTGTATTTAAAATAATAATTATATTTTTCTGTTTTGCAATAATGAATCTTATTTCACATACTAACTATTAGTGGAATTAATTATACTAAAATATATTACAAGTGAGGTCTAAATGCGTTGATATTGTTAATTGCTGTTGTTTTAGGGGTTATATTTGAAGCATCTCTTAAAGGTATTTATTTCTTATGTAATTGTTTATCTCGTTAATTTAGTGTGTTAATTTGTTTATAACAGTTATCTTGATCTCGGTAATTTATTGTGAGATATTAATTATTTGTTCTTGGATATTACGGTAATTTTAAGTCGAATTAACTGAGAAGGAACTTTCTAACTTCCTAAATTCACATCATTGTAATTCATCTCTATACACTTCAGTATTGGTGTAGCAGACAAACAATTTCACAGATAACTAAAAGGGAAGCTGATTTCTCCAAAGTTTACAAAAAAATCAAGTTGCACCAATGTACAGTATTGGGCAAAATAAACAGTAGTAAAAGACTGAAACCAGGAATAGGAGCAGTAAATACTGTATAATTAAATTAAAATTACATAGTACAGGAGTAACCTAACTTAGCCTTAACCATTCAATGTGTGTACTATATGTTCTAAACGTTCGCCGTTACTGTGGACACACAGTTCTTAACGTTCCTGCAAATTTTCAACCTGGAGATAAAACGACCAGGAAAGTTTTCATGAAGAAACTGCCTGCACGCCACAGCTGTACGCCAAGTAAGCACCTGTTCCAAGAGATGGCCGTGATTGTTCATGGCCGTCCCGTGTCTCCTTTACACTGTGTTATACACTACCTGTTCATTGGAATTTTTCGCTGATGCGAAGAATGACACTCACTTGGGGCGTGTTTCTAAAACATAAGCTGAAACCACTCCTTCAAATACGCAAGGCTGGGACCGTCTTTTAATTCTAGACCGTACGAACGTTTATAATATTCTACTAAAAATGCCTTTTCTTCTGTTCTCAGAATCATTATTGCTTCGACTGATTCAAAGCCTAAAACCAGTTACTATGCAGTTTAAATCAACTAGACCGTGACGTTCGGATCCGCCCTGTTATGGCATGGAATGTGAAATGTTTCAGTACTGTTCGTTTTGCTCAATACTGTAGAACAAGACCGGTTAGTTATTCTTGACAATTTTCTCTGTTGCATATTGTTTGCATAATGACTTGATGGGCACTGAGATATAAGAATTTTATTATATTTTTCTAAGAAGAATGAAATACAACCCATCAATATACAGTATACTGACTCATCCTTAATCTCTTCAGAAGCTTATACTTCAAACATAGAGCTGTAAGAACACAATTACTTTGAAAGTGCTGAAAAAATGAGAATCACAATAATTTTTAATATTTCCTGTTTTTTTATTTATGTTGTTGTTGTACAGTAGCATTCAAACTATTGAATGAAAATCATTAAACAATTCTTATAATGTAAAAGACATAATATGCCATGTGAAACAGGATGGTATTGTTAGCTTTGTTATAAATAATGATACGTAAAAGAAGAGATGTTCCTTGTTCTTATATTGTTGTAGGTTGACTTCCTTGGAGGGATGAATGAAGAAATACGTAGCCATGAAGCCGTCAAAGTGTAACGCTCATGATAAACTCAGGGAGTTTGAGAAAAGATTTTTCGATTCAATGAGGATATGTTGAATCTAGGATCGAAGTTAAAATTTCGTATTGTAGTAAGCTGAAAGGGTTAATACGAAATTTAGCATTACGATTACGTTTATGAAGAATTCGTCGTTGCTAGATTACCAGACGATATCAAGTAGAAGCTTATCGATTCTATGACCATCTTTGAATGTCACCGGTTATGTACCTGAATGAAAGGATATGTTTTCAGTACATTAATTAGGAAGAGTGCGATAAAACCTGGAAAAGAGCTGTAAGTTGATTTTTTTCCGTTATTAATTCCCTACACATGACACATTCATTGCCGAGTAGATGGAACGATAGAACAGGCTGTTTACACTAAAGACACGACGGATTAAGCACAAGAGATAATCAAGTTTAAAGATTAATGCAAGAGTAATTCTGCTTGTGAGAACTTTAGTATTCAGAAACTTAAGAAGAGTAAAGTCTTGTTAGTGTTAGGAACACATACTTTGAAAGTTATCTACATACATGTTTAAAGACATTTTATGCAAAGCATTAGTGAATAAATACAATCACAAGGCGAAAGCTATTTATCTAGACTACTAGTTGAATATAAGTGAACAATTTAAGGAAATTAGATATTTAACAAGTAATAGAGACTGATGCTGCATAAGAGTAAAATGTATTGAGTTATAGCAGATTGTAGAAGATACACAAGTATATACACATATATTGATTGCTTAAGAATATTAAATCATTTGTTTATCTGTTTTTTTAAGTCTTTCTTATCATTCAGTGTCTATCTTACTTCGAACAAAAGTTAGGTTATCGAGCTTAAGTAAGAGGTCTTAACGCCTCATAGAGTTTACATATACATCTCAATTCTAGTTATGTGCTCTCTCGAACAGTTGTTCCGTAAATGAATCTGTTTTTGGTCATATTGGTATCATGAGCGGATTTCGGTCTTGATATCTGGGGGTGCGAGCTCACCGGAAGGTATGAGGTATTTGTACACCAAATTCAAACACCAAAACCCAATTTAAATGTTCCGTTTTTAGGCCTAAAAATTAATAATTAATAAAATTATTACAATAGAAAACAATTTTACTTATCTGTAAAAAAAATTATCATCCCAAAAATCTGGGGGTGCGGCGCACCCCCTAGCACCCCCTTAAATCCGCCCATGATTGGTATAATATTTATTTTTAGAAGGGAATTTCCGATTAAGGAGGTTGTTTTCTTTTGGGATCCCACATATTCCTTATAAATTCTTTAATAATATTAAGGTATTGTTCAGAGGAATTTAATTCGAAATTCATTTTCTATTTCGGAAGAAAATTAAAATGAGAAAAATCAATACTAGAAAAAGAAACAATTAAGCGAAATTTGTTGATTTGCATAATTACAAAAATCCAAAACTTTATTTATTTATTACTTAAGCTACTTTTTAAAAATTAAATTTAAAATATTTTTTTTATTATAAAAAAATATTAAAAAAAAATCCGCTGTTAGATTATCGTTGGCCTTTTTCTTATCATATCAATGTGTATCTTCCTCATTTATTAACTGAAACTAGTAAGTGTTTATTTGAAATTTTATTCACTGAAATAAAAGTGATTAGTAAATTCTCGCTAATTCGTAATTGCTAATGGAACATTCAAGGCTAATGAGACTTTTTTTTTAACTATGTTTATTATATAATTGTTTATAACCTGAATTCTCTGAACTTCGAACAAAAATTCTGTTCAAAGTTCTACATTCTCACTCAACACTAGCAAGGCAACTTGAAAGCTTCATTACGTAGCGCTCGCGTCAGTTGTAATTATAGTAGTGAACTATTTCCATTACTTAAACTCTCCATGAGAAAAGCGCACGGTGGCTTCCGCCAGGAACTACTAAGCAGGCTATGGGTTTCGATTTCTAGAAGAAAAAAAATAAAATTTTCGCCTTCCTGACTAGGCTTCTTGTCGTTTTGGACTATTCGAATCTTCCAGAAATCAGCGTTTCAGAATTTGCCATCCTGTCGCAGTTTCTGGTTTAGCTGAAAATAAAAAAATACCAGCGAATAATTGTATAGGACTGGCAGTGTAGTTGGCGTATGTACAGCCATTTCCACCGGGTTGTTCCTGTCTGCAGGTTTGTGAATACAGCTTTCACCGATTATGTATTAAGGTACTTCATCAGTTATCATTTAGCTTTTATTAGAGCTCCTGACTTTGTTTTATATTAACACTAACAGTAAGACCTCTTAATAAGGGTTTTATTGCATTTTAAAAACGAAGAATAAGGAAAATAGAATTGCAGTGCTTCACTGTATTGATACTAATTGAATTAACTGCGTTATTATTGTGTTCTCAAACTCATGATCAGCGATAGGGCTTTGTGTGGCTCGCAATGTACTTCATAATGAATATATTTGTTGGACACTATTATATTAATTTGGTGTTTCGTGATGGGTGCAGAAAATGTGAAATTTAATAAAAATGAAAATTATAGTCCAGAGAATAAAGAAAAAAAAATCTGTACTGAATTTAATAATCTTTCAAAGATCAATGTAATTAATTAAATTTCAATTTAATGATTTGGTGAATTGTTTTTTAATTAATTTATTATTACTTAAAAATAAGTATTAATATTATTGTATCATTTTTACTATTATGTTATTATGTAACTCGCTTATTTGCTGTATCTCGTTTTACTCTGTCCTATCTTATGAACATAAACATTGATAGTAACTAATCCAAAATATTTGCTTACATTTATAACATTAGAAGACAAAAATTTTAATAAATTATCAAAATTTAAATTTTATTATCAAAAGCTATTCGAACTGCCATAATAAGTATTGTTTGTTATTTGGATCAGAAGCGCATTTAAAGGGGGAGCTGCTTTCGTGTTTGACCAACATCGAAATTTTTAAAACAATCTCGAAAATTGTAAATGTGTGAAGAAGAAAAAAAAAACTAGCTTTGAGTTCCCCTCTTCACCTAAACAAAATCGTAAAATATGGCACTGATCGAGACAATTTCTAAGTAATTTCTTCACTGCAAAATAAATATCTTTTATTGAAAAAAAAAAAATTGTTTTTAATTTTCTTTCAAGATTTTGCTTATTTTGAAAATTATTGTTTAGGCTTAAGTATTTGTTAAGTTCTTACCATTTAAGCTTTGAATTTAAATTAATACAATAAATGAAATTTTTAATAAAGGTCATTGCTGGGCTTGCTGGCATTAAGTCAAAGAAAACTTCGATAGAAAATTTCATCAGAGGTGATTTGGCTAATTGCCCCTTAGCCATCTCAAATATCCGAATTACAACCATAGAAAACAAATTCCAATTGCGTTCATTTTATACTTAAATGATGCTACTTTTCACAAATTATTTATTATTTTATTTAGTTATTTTTTTAATGCAATTTATATGTACGTATATGTATAAATATCAAAAACGCATAAACCAAGAAAAATTGCATGTTAAAGGTTATATTTAAAAAGAAAGTAATATATGTTATGAAGTAAGTATTGATGATATCACCGTTTAAAAAAAGAAGAAACTTATTTCCAATTTAAATGAAATTTAATGCAACAGTTGATCACATTTCTTATTGAAGAAAGGTTGGTCCCTTCATCAGATTTATTAAGTAGTCATTGCTTTTGGAAAGAACGAAAAAACAATAATAAATCATTGTTAAATTTTCGATGTAACCTAGCAAAAATGAATGAGCTGGAGATGTTGTTATTTCTCTTTTAACATCGGTTGATGAAAAACTCTGCGGTCCTTTCAGATAGTGACAGTCTGTTGTTTCTCCGTTCAGAAAGAGATGTAAACCAAAGAACTCTATTATTTCTCGGAGAAAACTGCGAAAACTTGAGAAAACCTGAACTACAGTGTACGAATACGTATTCACAAGTTTATTTTTTTTTTTTTTTGTATAGGTCAATTTACATTATTTTTTCACTATGCTAGATATTTAAGTATGATATTCCTCAATGAGCATTTTTTTTCCATTATATATTTAAGTTCTTCACATTATGGATATTATTGACTGTTACCGTTTCGAGATATTCCTGAAAAAGTATCTGTCAGATATCTAAGGTTTCTTATATTTACTTACGAACTAAATCTGTTGCTAGAGACAACAAGAGAGAAATGAAAATAAAAACGAGTTAATTGAATCTAAATAAAAACAACTTTTCTTTTTCTTCTGTTTATCAGAGAAAATATGAGAGCAGTTTTTTAGCGGCCCCTAGGTTACAGCTTGCCTGTAAAATCGCTAGGAGACCGCTCTTGCTTTTATCCTGTCTGGATGTCGCACTCTGTAGCGGTCAAACGGTTAGAGAATGAAACCTTCACCATTGTGTTCAGCATCAAAA
>JAFIDM010009631.1:76566831-76611575 GCA_023159025.1 Thereuonema tuberculata | reverse complement strand
CGCCTTGGGGGGGGGGGGTCAGGGAGTGATCCTAGAGGTCTGAATTTTTACACGTGGTCATCTACTTTTTGATGCTGAACACAATGGTGAAGGTTTCCTTCGAATATCTCTAACCGTTTGGCCGCTACAGTGTGTGCCATCCAGACAGCATAAAATCAATGTTAGCGGCCCTTAAGTTATAGCTTGCCTGTAAAACATAGGGGACCGAAACCTTCACCATTGTGTTCAGCATCAAAAAGTAGGTGACCACGTCCAAAAAATCAGACCTCTAGGACCACTCCCTGACCGGAAGTTGGGGGGTCAAAAGTGGTCGCTTCCGATAAAAGTTTATAAAAGTTTGTATATAAAATTGTGCATATTATGGGACCGTTTTGCTTTTGACACTGTCTAAAAGCATTAATTATCTTGTTTTGTCCTTCTTTCGATTGCTGCAAAATTAAAATTCTGCAAACATTTAATCTTTAAAAAATAAAAATAAACCTTTTGCCAAAATTTTAATCTGAGTGGAATTCTGTTTGAAACCAATTTTGGTACAGAAGTTTTCCATAGCTCCTATTGCACTTCGATGATGATGCACTCATAATGGAACGTGGCATTGGTTCAGTTAGCTTTACGACCACTAAATGAGTCAAAGAGCGAAAACAGCGATGAGGTAAACAACTTGCCACATCCATTAAAGCACAGATAGTAATTAGTGAGGATTTTGCATTAAGTAAGCCAAACCACCACACGAATCACGTTGGCTACGGGCAACGTTTCCTTTTTCTAATGAAGCTTATTTTTGAGTAAAAAGAAATGAAAAATACAACAGCTTTCCTGAATTTCAGATTTCGTAATTCAAATCCTTCCAAAGGCAAATGGCTGCTCTGTTCCTGAAAATCCTTTCAAACCTTAAAATAACAACGCGAAGTTTGTTAGTTGTTTCTTACAATAAGTTATCATCATCGATTTTATCCTTTATCATTAGTAAAAAGCAAAGTTATTGAAATAAACCGCAAAAGTAATTTCAAAGTTTAAAGCAATGTGACTGCTTTTATTTGTATCTTCCACTCAGTGAAATTTGCGTCCTATGCTACCCAAAATGGACTGAGAGCCGAAAGTAAATGCTTTTAGAGACTGTTATTCTACACAAACACATAAGTACACAAGTGCAGAAGATTTGGGAGAGGATACTTTCTTTTTTTTGTAAATTCATATTTTTAAAGTCGTTTACTTTCAAAATCTAAACTAAATCTGTTGAAGTTCTACCTTAAAGCTTTTTTTTACCTCGTAAACCGATGAATAAGGAATTTTGATAACTTATTGCTTAGAACAATATATTTATTAGAACATTAATATAGATTTCTTTATAGCTGAGTTTCTTACAACTTAGCTTCTTGTAATATTTAATTTTGTTGTTTTTGAAACTGTAAGAACTAAGAGGATTTCGTAGATAAACCCTGCAGTCAGTTAATTAATTATGAAAAGAAACAAGTCTCCTACTTTATAATCCCCAAATGCTCTAACATTTCGCGGTATTGATTGTTTAGATAATAAGTACTTAACTATTCAATCATCAAATCTGATTCATCAAACTAATTAGTACTTGAACAACTAATGAGACTCACAGATTCATTATTGGCCGCGCGGTTGGCGTTGTCGCTATGACATCGGCCTCTCACCTCTGAGTACCGGGTTCGGTTCTCATGTGGGTTTCGTGATGGTGGACGATCCGCGCTGGGCAGGTTTTCTCGGGGTTCTCCCATTTCCCCTGCACTTCTCCCACCATACTTTCTCAGTCTTTCTTTCCATCTGTCCATATTTCCGTGGGTTAGTATAATTGACCTCCGGTCGCAGTGCTTGACTTCTCTGTCACCCACATTCATTACATAACATACATTCATTATTATACACTCAAATTTGCTATTAGTATGTCAATTTTATTGTAAGCTTATAAATCTCTAACTTATATTATCTAATTGACACTGATGTTCTTTAAGTAATGAAAAAACTTGTAGAAATTTGTAAAAACAACTGGCGTTTCACAGTGATTGTTTTGAAAATGAAGTAAACTATTCTGGAGTCTGTAAAGAAACAAATGGAAGAAAAAAAAATGTCTTTTGAACAATTTCTTGTAGGATTTGTTAATTTTTATAATAATATATAATAATGTAAAGATTATAATTACAGAAATCCTAATTTTGCAGAATAGCTTTTTACATTGAAGAAAAAATGTAAGAATAGCAATTTTAGAAATACTAGCTACTGTAAGATAACATTAAAACACTTTTTTTTTCTGACGAATTTCAGCCCAGGTTTATAAAAACTTTCGAGGATCTGATAGCTTATTAAAAACATTTTTTGTTTTTATTTAGAAAAATAAAAGAAGTTCCATAGAATAATGTTCATTACTCAGGGGAATTTTTACTCCTTTAATTACTGTCTGCAATCATTTATTTCTTTTTTTCACCAAAAAAAACGAAAGAAAATTAAATAAAATTCCAGAAAATATTATGTTCTTTATTATTTTTTAAATCTGTCAGTGAAAAAACCCGATTATACTTAACATATGAATTTCTAATGAAAATTAATATTTTTTTTGTAAATATATTAATTATTCCTCAGTGTATTGAAATTATGAATTTCGCTTTCAAAATTTTTAACGAAACACAATAATTTCAAATACGTGTTTAATACTTAAAAAATAATACGGATTTTTTTTTTTTTTTTTTTTTTACAAACGAAGCTTGTAAAACTAACAAAGATTATTTTTAAATTTAATTCAATAAAATCTTTTTAAGGATCGCATTATTTTTTATTTTAATTTATATATCGAATTAAGTACCGGAATGAATATACCAGTATATAAAAAAATGTTTGTGTACATGTAAATTATAAAATCCAAAAAAACTAATAAATCCATGGCTTGAAATTCATTGTTAAATATTGTAACTTACTTAAAAAAAGAAAAACAAAAACAAATCCATTTCCCTCACTTTCTTTGGACACCTCCACAAGAACTTCACCTTGGTGTTACAATTGGTGTTTTCTAATTCCATCACTGTTCTTGCTGTCATTCTGCAAAATTACATAAAATTTAGAGTAGGCAATATGAATTATATATGTAATTCTCCAGCTTTAGTATTATTAAATGCTTTAAATGATAAAAGTTTAAATAATAAGTACTTTACTGTTGAGGAAAAAAAAAACCAAACAACAAAAACCAAACACGATCTCGTGGAATGTAATGATTTGAGGTTCATGGTCAGACGAAAGGCCATAGGTATTGCAATCGATCCATTCCATCTTTGAAGGGGTGAAATGAAGTTATGCTCGCGTAGTGGTATCATTTAACTAAAGACCCAGAGAACGAATGTGGGTCAACTTTTCTGTTGTTCAGGAAGAATGCGTGAAAAAACTGTGCCAATGAGATAGAAGTCGCCATCGTTAAGCATCAGTTCCTTTAGTTGTATTCTTTATTGGCTTCCATCACAAAAATGCTACGGTTCATAAGATTTGGGAAGTGGTTATTATTTTCCACTTTGATTAAATGATGATAGAATCACTATAAGTTGTGGAAAGACTGGTTTGAAAAACGGAGAGGCAATTCTTCTTTATCTCTCTCTACCCTCTTCATATCTGATCATCATCTGTATGGAAATAAAAAGAAAAAAAGATTGTTTTAAGGATAAATTCTATTGTTTTTCAAAAGTCATGTTTCACGTTTCTACAAAAAAAAAATATAAGAAAATGGAATAAAGTTGTTGAATTTAAAAACCTCATTAGTGAAGTTTTTCTCGTTTGATTACATCAAAAGCAAATAATATTGAATTATTTTAATCCTTGATTGCAAAATAATATGGAGATTACGAAGTTTGCACAGTATTTATAATTAAATTGGTTAGGTCAGTCGATTCGATTTTCAAAATGTGTATCTGTGTTTTACAATATTGGTCCTTTATTCTTACTCTTGTTATGTTAAATAATAATGGCAATACTTTTCCAGAGCACACTGTCAGATCTTTTTTTTAATTCATTTGTCATTCCACTCTGGAATTTCGCGGACTGTACTTTTTTTTTAGCCCAAAAGCCGTTTCAGAATATGCTAGTTTTAATAAACTTACTTGTAAAGTAAAAGTTACTTTACTACACAATATGTAAGAGATACAGCAAATTTCATTATGCATCTCCCCACTCCCCTTTAAGCCTTGCAGGCTTTAAATAGTTTATTTGGTAATTCACGCTTTGATTATGGTTATTTCTGTAACAATTTACCAAGTAGCTTGGCCACTGTCAACTATAACATAGTCAGTACAGTAGAAAAATTTGCGTTATTTGAGATTAGAGATTTTGGTCATTCCATTTGACATTCCATCTTTCTTAGCCTTCACCCAATCACTTTATTTGCATTTATATTTTATTTTTTTCGTTATCAATAACATTTTATTCGAACGGGAAAAGCAATCTTAATATAATTAACATTATTTTTCAAAACAATACTAATAACTATAAAGCATTAATTTTAGAAAAGAGGAATTTTCTGCTTTTTTTTTTTTTTGGCATATAAGATAATTTCTTCTCCATAATCTCTTTCTCCAATGCATTGTGCTGGGAAGCAGATCAAAGAATTGTTATTTAAAAAGTTAGATTTAGGCTACGAAATAGCCTAAGCCTATATATACGAAAGATAAATTCAGGAATGTGAAAATCAGGCTATAATAATCTAATATCGTCCTAGATTTAAAACTTAGAAGCTTTTCTTTGCTAAACTTTTTAATTAATATGATTGTTCTGCTACTATACTTCGTGCATCTTTGAATGACACTACATTTACACTTCTTTTTATAATCTATTAGGTGCATTATCCTGCTTAGCCCGAGTCCATGTTGGAAAGCAAAGAATTATTAATGTTTCAGTTAAGTCTCTATTTAAAATAGACCGTGTTTTATTTAAAACAAGTGTTGTGTTTGGAAGTTTTGCATTTTTATACAACTTCCAAACATAATGAGTTTAAAAATTCATTCGTATCTATATATGAATCTATATACGAGGTATCTGCGTGCATATGGAAGGTGTTTTACATAAATTAAAATATTATTAAGAAAATCAGAACAAAGTAAGAGAATCACAAAAAACAAAGATGATTATACCTTATTGGTTACAAACAAAACTTAATAACTGAAAATAATAACGGAGTCCTCACAAGTTAAATTAGATAGATAAATAAAAATAATGAAGATTAGAAAATAAACAGACAGCATGCGAATAGAAGAAGCACTGAAAGGCATGTAAATTAAAGTAGATGTTACAGATCTTTACCCAGCAGCGGAATAAATAATTCACTAGTAATTATTTACTTAGAATGTATAAAATTCTTTAGCAAAAATAATAAACTTTGAATAGTAAAATATTCCAAGAAATGCCGCCAAAATCATAAGTCTGTCTCTTTCCCACGAGAGCGTTGTCGAAATCGTAAATTATTAAAAACTAATTCAGCCGATATCGATGAAACAAACTTTGTTAGTATCCTTAAAAAGCCCTTCTTCAAACTTGTGAAAGCTTCATGAAAATCAATAAATTCAGATAGATTTGAAAATAAAACAGTGAAATCCATGTTCATAAAAAAAGCCTTTTTATCCTTGTTCCCTGGGGAAATAGAAATTATTTATACATTTAAAGAAGCACAATTTAACCTCCTACAAAACTCAGAAAACCGCATCAAAATTAACTGAATGGTTCAAAAGTTATACTCGATTGCCTTAATTCGTGAAATCCTCGTGAGGTTTTCTGAAACGTTTTCTTCATTGCTTGAGTATCTAAGGTAGTAATGTTAAGTGACCACAAACCATCCCTGATGCATCTCCTACTGAATGGTGAAAACCACATTCAAATTGTTTTAGTAGTTTTTTAAGTTTTAAACTAACAAACATACAAACATCTTTTTTGCGCTTTATAGATGTATAAAGACGATATATTTTCATGTTCAGACATCATGTAGGGGAAAGCGAGGAGAGATGACGCAGGTAGGAAAGTTGACGCGGTTTTCAGTTTACATTTCTAACACAGCGTGGTGATACTTACCCAAGGTCGGATTGTAGTGGGTGGAGTATATACGTTGTCAAATTCTTCTACATTTTTGTGAATATTTGTGGATTCTGCGAGGGAATTTCTACGTCTACTCACCTTGGCTTCTGCGAGGGAATTTCTACGTCTACTCACCTTGGCAAGTGTCTGAATTTTCAAGTAATTGTTTTATTATTTTCACACAGCATATTTATCGCAGCGATAAAGGATTTTCTGCTGTTGTAAGTTGAAACTGGATTCTTGGCGGGATTGTATTCACAATGCTTTCGTGTTCGGCCATGTTTGTTGGGGAAAAATTAGGTGCGTTGTCTCTCTTATCGTTTTAGGAGAGATGACTCCTCATAATGTGAGGAGAGATGACGCAGTTTTGATTTTTCAAAACCAGGAACAATAACAACGATGAGATCTGAAAAGACCTGTCTTGCAAAAGATGGCTACCGGAAATCTTGTTTGCTGTATTTAAAACTATGTTCTTTATGTGGAAGATTGGGGAGAAAAAAAATAAAGAAATTTCATTAAGTTAATCAGAGGCAATACGAAAAAATAATTGTCTCCTGTTAGCATTAAACTTTATTAATATAGACTGATTAATTGATGTCAAATTCACTTTCTATTCTTTTCAATTACCTGTCAAAAACGAGGAAAATACATTAATAATGTTTCAAAACTTTAATTTCTGGCTTTTATATTTACTACACTTTAATTTTTTAATAAGGCTTCTCTCCTACCCGTAGCGCGTCATCTCACCTACCGTATGTATTTTACGGTAAATACCTACCGTATTTTTTATTTATTTATTTCTGTGTGTTTTAATTTCTTTCGATGTTTATTTGTATTTGAGACAGTTAAGGAGGAATTTTAAAGATTTTCTTGGTAATGATGTGAACAGGATGTAATAGCTTATTTTAAACAACAATTTTTCAGAATACATGGACACATTTAAAATATTTAACTCATGCACAGCCATAACTTCTGAGGCGATTTCAAACATTTTTATTATCCCCAGATGATGAATAATAATCTACAAAATCTAATTGCTACTTAATCATCTATGAATATTTATTTGTAATAAAATATTACTAAAACATGCACAAACTTTTACAAATTAAATTTTGAATTAGTGACAAAGTATTATTGATTTCTAATTATTTCTTTAACTTTTTTCAATATTTCTGTACCTGATTAAAAAATAACAAGTGATTTTTTTTTGAAAAAGTAAAAAACAAATAAATAAACAAATAAATAAAACTGGCGGAAAGTTTTTTGGTTTTTTGGTAAGGAATTTTGAACGCCCTAAAACTAGGAAACGTAGAACTGAAATGAACAAAAACAGAAAACAAATAAATAAAACGTTTGTCGTAATGCTTCTTATGGAGGATCTCGTTGCCACACTCAAAATAACAATTAGGTTCCTTCCTGTGCAGACATGGTGTCGACAAAGTGGGCAGTAATCGCTTGTTTGAAATTATGATATGACCTAGCGACAGAGATTAAATTTCAGGTGATCTCTATTATGGGGTACGCTGACTTAATTTGGGTTCCTAAATTATTAGAATATTAAAAAAAAGCAGAAGAAATCTGGCCTTAATGTAGTTTTTAATTTAAAAATTCCCAAGATTATCATTACTAAGGAGACCAATCTAGGACATCTTATTTTGACATTAAAATAAAAATAAAAATATTTTTTTTTTTACAGCTTTTCTATCGTATTTCAAATTTTTAATTTCGTAATTATAAATCAGTATTTTCTTGAATACTTAGTTGTCAAATTGTATTTCAAAAAAGTTTTAAATTCAGCTGTCAAAATCAGAGCGGCCTCTTTTTCTGAAGTACAGTATATAAATCTACTTTAAATCAATTTGAAAGTGCAGAACGTATAAACATACCCAAGAAATTAAAATGAAAACTAAGATTGCATAAAGGAATTCTTACGCACGCTGATTTATCATGGATGGGAATCTGGGACGGCCGTTTCGTCCTTATTAGGACTCGTCAACCAGATTTACCCTCGACGGTAGGCTCAGAAGGCGCGAGAGTTTAAGGATACCATTCCCGCTCCCGGCAGTGGAATAATAAACACAATCGTTTAAATTCCTGGACCTGTCAACTTTCTAGGATCGAAAAGGAATTAAATACAAGCATCAAAAATGCCAAAATTAATTATATAAATATGTTTTGAGGTGCAGAACGTATTTCTTTGGCGGGAGTGGGATCCTTAACCTTGCGCGTTTTGAGTCTATCTAATAAGAACGAAACGGCTGTCCCAGATTCCCATCGACGATGGCTCAGGGTGCGGAAGCATTCCTTTGTTTTAATTTTAATTTCTTTAGTATGTATAAATCTGTATTTTAGATAATATGATTGGATTTTTGATTAATTTAGAACTTTTGCTTGTGATTTGTCATTTTCTTTTAATAGAATATTATTAATCTATTATTAATAAATTAGTAACTAATTGGGGTGCATAAATTAACGAAGTTCCACGTTTTAGTTATTTTTTTAAAAAAAGAAGCAGAAATTGTTTTAATTACAATTAACACACTAACATATATAGATAAACTGAGAACTGAAAGTCTGTTTAAATTGTTTTGATACAGTATCGAATATGAAGATTATGGAACACCATTAAAAGAAGCTCTCCACGCCTCCTCTTTCTTTCGTGATTTAATGCTATCGCATTTGCAGTTGCTTACAGTTTTTGTTCCAGATGTCTTTCCCATTCTATTTGAATGACAATCGGGATGGACAGCCATAGGAGAGATTTTAGGTTCCAAATCGTGAAGCGAGTGCCTCATTTATGAATATATCTCAAAATTTCATATCGAATATTGTGCGAATGCCAGACAGGAAATGCATTTGACAGATATTCCGAGATTGACTACGATCTAAAAATACCTGAGGATGACTGACATTAACGTTAATTCAAAGCTCAGTGGACATCAACTCTTCCTGGAATTTGCTTCAAATCAGGATTCTCAGTATCATGTGAATGGTAACAAAAAACGCTTGGAAAGAGGATTTTAGCTAGGAAATCAAAGGCCTGTCACCCTATTTTGCTAATTTTGATCACAAAAGAACATTTCATTTCAGCATCGCAACAGGGGTCTAATCACTGGAGACTTGTACTCTTCAAATGAGTCAAGCGTTTCTCTGACAAGTGTTTTTGGACGCCAGTATCACTGAAGAGAGAAATCATCCATGGAATATCATTAAAGGGGCATTTGCAAATAGAGGGCTAATTGCTTGCGTTTACGTCTTTTTCCTTAATTTCTGTTCTCCAATTTTAACATTCATATTTTCATTATTCTTTCGTTATTTCATTCAAGTTTTCTCCGATTTTAATTAATAATAAACTATTTAATTAAACTATTCAATTACTGAAATTTCATTTTCATCAAATTAAGTTATAAAAATTTGCTTGAACTGGATCTCTTTTTTTTTTCTTTGATATCTTTGTTTTATGTACTGCATGAAAAAAAAATTTCCCGAAGTTCAAGGATTAACTTATTATTAGGGTCATTCAAAGGAAAACACTAGCCAAAGGGTTTCTTAAGACACGTTTCATCTCCAGCAAAGATTCCATCGATGAATCGGCTACCTTCCTTTTGATATCGGAGCTAATGTTCCAGGGAAAGACACATGCGAATGTCTTTCTGCACAGAATCCATGTTGTGTGAGCATATCTTCCGGTATTGAGACGATCCTTGATAAAAGTATGCGCTCTCCCAACACTTACTCCAATTTTGTCGCCAAGTGCTTCCACCCTGACTCTTCTGTCTTCCCAAAGGAGACTATCAACTTCCGCTACGGAAGCATCGTTGATCGCAAGATTTGCTTGACCTGGCCCCGAATCATCAGTCAACGATGACCGCCCCTCTTGGTACCTCTTACTCCATTCTTTAATACGTGACGAAGATATGCATCTTTGGTGTGCGTTACTCAGGCGGAGATGGATTTCTGTATTCCTGACATCTTCCGCAGTTAAAAAACTCTCTGTTCAACGTTCGTTGCTTAAATCACGACTGCTTGGACGGTACAGCAGCACGAAGACGTCCTAAACAAAAGCAGACTGCTACTCTCGTCATTTGATCGCAGCGCCACCTGTCACTGCGTCATAAACTACAATGGCACCTCCTTTGTTCGGTGTCGAAAATCTCGCAATAAATCCATGCGGCATTTTACTAAGTCCTTTGGCTCTTCTTCATTTGAATGACCCTTAATATAGATTTATAAAGTAGTAATTTAGGTCTTTATTAATATTAAGATGACCATTTTTTTCTAAAATGAAAAGGAGGACGAAAATAATTTGAAGAAAAAAAAAATGTTATCAGGGGTTTCAGGGGTATAAACCTATCTGTTCAACAAAAAAAAAACCCTCTAAACCTCTCTGTTCAACCAAAAAAAAAAAGGTTTTAAACTTCACATATCAAAAAGGAGGACATATTACTCTTCAAACATCAAAAAGGAGGAGAGAATTTACAAAAGGAGGACACTTCTCAAGGGAGGACAGAGCTTCAAAAAGGAGGACGGTTGGTCATCTTATTCATATGGACAATATTTCACAGAATTTAAACATTCTGCTTTCTCAAGTCATTCTATTTGAATATTTACATCAATAATAAGTAGATTTCATCCTGTTCAATATTACAACATTATATTAAAAATGAATCATGTTCAATTGTTCAACATTGTGTAACAAAGAGAATGGAATATGTGTAATCAATAATCATTAACAGTAAGGAAATTTTTTTTTTTATTTTTAATTCTTAACAATTCATAATAATTCAAACAATTTTACTTCAAAATTTTTCCTCTTGAAAGTATGATAGAGTGTTCGGATTTACTATGTATCCTTTATCCTTATTTATACAGTTAAATGTCTTAATTGTACATACCTCTATGATGTATCGTGTATGTTTGTCCAATATTTTAAAAAGGACTTCAACAATAGGATTTGGATTGTGCTGTTTTATAATGCAATGTTCAGCCCAGTCCGAAATTTGTGTATTTTTATTTTTATATGCAGCAGTGTTCCTATTGTTCCTATTCCCTATTCAATTTATTCAACTGCTGCCTTTGATTTCTCGCGTTTAAAAATTGTTTGAATTATTATAAATTGTTAAGAATTAAAAATGAACAATTTTTTTTTCATTATTGTTAATGATTATTGATTATACATATTTCATTCTCTTTGTTACATAATGTTGAACAATTGAACATGATTCATTTTTGATTTAATGTTGTAATATTGAACAGGATGAAATCTACTTATTATTGATGTAAATATTCAAATAGAATGACTTGAGAAAGCAGAATGATTAAATTCTTTGAAATATTGTCCATATTAATAAAGAAGAAGTTTTAAAATGAAGTTTGAAGCATTTTATATTACCAAAGGAAGTAATTTCGGTGTGATTTCGTTTTAATAAAGGACTGTGCTAAATTTTTCCCTAAGTCTATCTCACACAACTAGAGGTTTTCAGTATGTATTGATATTAAATATACAGCCCTCTATTCTTAAATATTAACTATCATTCTTGTAGATAGGAATCAATTTCACTAAAACGTAGAACAATTGAAATTGATCAGTGTCTTTATGAGACAAAATTTTGCTGATTAATTTTTTTCTCTTACTAAGTTGAATTGTGGAATAAAAATCCTTAATCTATAATTTTGTTAGTTACAATTGAATAGTTTTAGGTTTCTAATTCATCAGTTTTAATGGTTCAAGTATTAATGTTAAGAAAACGTCAAGAGAAAAGTGTAGTAGTATAGGGAAGAAAAAAAGTTAAGATTAAAATAAGTTTAGTTAAGTTGTGTAATTATATAGAGTCTATCTTATTTTATTTTTAATAAATTAAAATACAGTACTTCTAATAAAAAATAAGATAATCGTATATTCCTTTCTGCTTAATATTCATAACTGAAAAAACAAAACAAAAACAAACCTACATTATCTTAAAGGGAAAAAAAAAATAAAGAAACAAAACAAGCTTTCCTCTCTCTCCAGACAAGCAGAATCAAACCCTCTCTCCTTAGTTCTCCAGTCCGACGCCTTACTCATCGCGCCACAACAGCACTTCCTTGAAATTGAACATCAGGAAATTAATAAGCTAATACTCAAAAATCGATGAAAACAATTTCAATTATATCGAAATTGATTGAGTATTGGTCTCACAGCCTCTATATTTTTGAAGTAGTCCCTATGTACTTTCATCTTTTAAAATGACATTGACTTTGATGATATACAGGGTGTACCCTCATCTTGTTAGTTTATTTCCTATAGATTTTTTTAAATTAACTGCTCACACATCTAAAGCAATTTGAAAATAATAATAATAATAATAATAATAATAATAATAATAATAATAATAATAATAATAACCAAAGTTGATCGAAGTTAGTTATGTACTGGAAACTTGTTTTAAAAAAAAAGCAGTGGATACCAAAATAAATTTCAATGAAAAAAAAAAAGTTTCTTCAATTTTTGCAGAGTAATTTTTTTTCTTTAAATTTTAAATTTTATCTCTTTATATCTTTTACTTATAATTTACAATTTACTTATGTAAACCTTTAATTTTACCCGCCTACTTAACTGTAATAAAAAATATATATATCAGATTATTTCAATAAAATTTCATTTCAGTAAGAAGAAAATTTTATTGAAATTTAGCTAAGCGTTTCTGAATTATCCTTTAATGTTAAAATTATTGAAATAACTACATTAAAAATTTTTATTTTACATAAGCTATATGCTACTGTAAAGATTCAGAATTTAACAATTTTGGATAAAAAAAAAAGTACATATTTCCAGACTGTTTCTTTATAATTTTGAAGCCATTAAATCTTGCCTATCTACTTATGTGGTAGCGGAAAAACTTCAATTTTAGTTCATGAATGACAAAGCAGAACGTTGGAGTAATTTACGATCAAAGACTTTGGGTTTATTGCCTTATAGAACAGGTCCATCGTAAGAATAACACTTGCCATTTTCTCTTTCTCTCCTTTTTTTTTTTCTTTGGCAAGGCGACATCACAGTAAGAACCACTCTTTATAGTGGGGTCAAGGCAGGCAAGACTGAATAGGTAGGACGTGCTCGACTGCGAATAATAAATCTCTTAATCCCGTTTGATTTGGTCGTTGATCAAAGGTTTCACTCCGGAACAATGTAGATTGTGGTCGAGTATTGCCGAGTGTTGCCGAACGATGGTGGTGTTGACGAAGTTTTACGATACAATTTAAGTGATAAGAGGCGGTGATCTTCTAACTAAGCATCTATCTTTCATGACTGTTATTACGAAAATGCTGGGACTGTTATTACCTGTCCCACCATGCTCAACGTGTGTGATGTTCGTTTACGTATGTAAAGACTCTTTGGGGAAGAAAAGCAGTAGGTAAATACACCACTGCTTTTGTAGGGGACTTGAACATCCTTTATCTATTGTCGCAATTTTATGAGTTACACCCTCTCATTTAGTAAAGAGAAACTCCAAGACTTAATTTTAGTTTTGAAGACGCTAATACAAATACAAGACTGTAGAAAACAATTAAAAAAACAAACACCAAAATTATTATACTTCATTCTGTAAAACATATGTAATAAACTAAGGACTCTTGTATTGCTTAAAACTTAAACGTTTCTCCTCTGAGGCGTGCATTAGATTATTAGTAACTTTACATCTGCTTTTCAGTTCATTTTGTAACCATATTTTCATTTAAATTACATTTTTGGATTTGAATTACACCTAAATTCTATTTATATTGTTATTACGTTATTACATTAAATTTCAGACAAAAAATTAATTGGAGGCATTACATTATTACATAAAAAGGTGACGTCATTAAACATCAGTATTTGGAAGTCATAGCTTAAATATTGAAACACATTGCTGGGATTTTATTATTACGTAAGCAGACTACTTAATAATTGACGATATAAGCTGATTTTGAGTACTGCGATAAAACAATACAAGAGTCCTTAGTAAAAAACAAAAAATGTATAGTTAGTTGAATACATGCTAAGAGAGTTAATGAGTTTTGTATTCACTTATGTTGACAATTATTCCGGCCAGTAACCCTTTCCGACTGGTCTGCGCTGTACGAAAATGAAAAGAGATTCTTCCTTGTGCCTTTCGATCTAAGCTTTCTAGGATGATTACCTTTCGAGTTATAGTGATTTCAGTTGGGAACCAACAGACATACGATTTAAAATTTCATTTAATTTTTTTTGTTCTAAGCCTTTAATCTCTCTGAAGCATATTAGGAGGCATTACAAATTTATTATAGTTTTGCTAGACCAAAACTAATTTGGATAACTATAATTCAAGTAAAAAAAAAAAAAAAGAAAAGAAAATTGATGAAAATTCCCACATTCGTTAGTTATTTTATTTGCTATTTTTTTTTTACTTTTTTAGCTGTCAGGTATTTAAAAGAAGTATTTCAGTCTCATTCTTTGTATTGGTGTCAATGGAATACCTACCTCTGGTGGTACACCTCAATTTTCAAGATGCAAATCTAATTCTTATAGGTCAGGATATTTATATAGCAAAAAAAGGCTCAAAGAGACACGCATTTCAATTCGTAATTCCCATTAGTAGTAAAGAAATTTTAACCCGTTCCGGCTTAAAGCAATTAAAATGATCACAGACCAGGACAGGTGAATTTTTGATGAGAAGTGACTTTTCTCAAAGGGACTAGACTTATGAGAGAATTGCAGGACAATTTCCATCCTCCTCAATAAGCTATTGTTCTCTGTTACCGACAGACTGTTCATGCTTCATGTACTTTCAAAGATATTTAAGCCTGATATCTGAACAATCTCATTCATGCGAAGCAATGTTTACTGTAATACACTTTAAACAATTGGTGAGAGAGAAAAAAAAATTGAAACAAAAACAAAAACAATACCTGATTGTATTAACAGGGTTTAACGATTTTTTTCTGTTTTAATTTTGTCCAGGTTGATTTTTTTTCTCTTAATCTTAATAACATAATTAGAAAAGTATTATATTTTAAGTATTCATTTTGAATATATAATTTTACGTGTACATTGAAAATTATGCAATTAAAATGTATAGTAATATTAACTATTTTCAATGAATTTGATTTATTTATGTAATCTGTATGTAATTTTAATTTTAGATATAAATGTGCTTTATAATTTAAATTTGTGTTTTATATATATGTGTAAATTTTTGTAACGATGAAATCAGTCTTTATCTCAATAGTTATAAATTGAAGGATTCATTAAAGTGGATCAAATCCATTTTCCCACTTATTAAGAAAAGCAGCAACCATTTTTAAGTAAAGGTACATTCATTCATCAGTAAAAGCCCTACTAAGGCATTAAAGTAATAAATAGCATTATCAAAGAACTATTTAAATCTCTTTTTCTTGTTATGTGACAAGAATTGAATATTACGTGACTTGGTTCACTTTTCCTTGACCTCTCGAATTGCTGTTTCATTAATAAGTTACATAGAAATATTTCCATTCATGAAAGGCTGGCATATTCACAGTCTTTTATTTTCTTAAATCAGAAACAGTAACATGAACAACGAAAAAAATATAGAAATGCACAAATTCGTTTGCTTTCATGCCTTTGAGCCATCATCGACGGCAATCTGGGACAGCTGTTTCGTCCTTATTAGGACTCATCAGCCAGATTTAGCCTCGATGATCAAGGTCAGAACGCGTGAAAGCCTATGGATCCTTCTCCTGCTCTCGGAAGTGGGACCCCCACAAAAGCAAATGGCAATAGAAAAATCGCATTATGTTAGTTACGTAGCGCTGACAAACTGATATGAAACTATGATTTGTAAAACACAGAATCGCGTTTTCTTTTAATTCATCTGAAACAATCGCCAAAAGCTATCGAAATACGATCCTGTACTCTTGAAAACATTTGATTTGTTTAGTTTTGACGCATTTTTCATATCTAGTTATGTAAAAGATTGTTGCCATGACTTGGTTTCTTGTGCACCATTGCTTTAATGTAACATAGTCGTAAAGCGAAAGAGAACCGTAAACTGATTGGTCGTTTCCTGTATGAGTTAGCAATACGTAATTCTGTTTTATCTTTAGATGTCCTTGTATTACTCCGATACAGAAATATATCAGAGTAATAACTATATCTCATTTATCAAAGAGTATAAATAATACTATGAAATAATCCCCATTATATTTACAGCTTTCTCAAAACTCACTAAATCACAAAGCATCATCGCTAAACATCAGTAAGCACGGAAATCTTCGTTCTGATAGTTCATTAGTTGAAAATTCATTGGTTCTGCCTTAAATGAAATCTACTAGAAATGCCTTTTTATTTTATATTGTAGATTACCTGCTGAGAGGTCTCTAATAATAATAATGAATTATATTAATATTTTCTTTATTTATTTTAAAGTACTAAATTTACAGTTTCATTAGGAATATCAATATTCTATGAATAGAATTCTGATGATATATTACTATTACTATTACTATTTTTATTTTTCATTTTGTTTCTGAGTACAAAAGTTACAGTCCTGTTAGCAATTCCATTATTCTCTCAACAGGTTTATAATACAGTCCCGATACATCCGTGCACACAATATTAAAGATCATAAGATTTATATCAATTTTTAATTGTCTGTTAATTTTTAGTTAGACTGCTAACTGATAATTGCACAATAATTAATAAATGTCAGTAATATAATTTTCTTTCGATAGTAAAAGTATTTTCTAGTTAATTTTATTAATGAAAGGTAAGCATATGAGAGTAGTGACTACAATATTTATATAAAAATATGTATGTCTATATTCTAATTAATATATTTATATTTTACCAAACATTTTTATTTATTTATGTATTTATATAACAATAATAATTATAAGAAATAAACAAAAAAAATAAAAAAAAATAAAAAGAATATAAGAAATATAAAAGTTAATAAAGAATAAAAAATGCCTAAAAATTGAACAGCAGAAATTTATACTAATTATAATTTGACACCACTTTTTTAATAATTTTTTTCGCCTTGGATATGTTTTCATTTTTATTACTTAGTTCCATTACGTTATTTTTCAGTACTTTAATTAAAATTTGTCTTTCTACAATCATTACGTACTTGTATGTAGGAGACGGAAGACCGAAAATTTTCTTAGGTCTGAGATTATTATTTTTGTTTTTCTTCTTTCAAGTGTTCGATAATGTTATAATAATTTTTAATAAATATGCTGTCTATGAATTTTTGTTTAGGATTTAGTACAATTTTTTTTTTTTTTTTTTGTTCAAAATTCTACTTTTATTTTTTTAAGTGATCAAAAAAAAAAAAATTGAAAACTAGTTGACATTTAAGCTGTTCATGAAATTTCATTGGAGCCTGAAATATTAATAATAACAACATTTATAATAACTAACTTAACTCTTCTTTAACACAGTTATTCGATCTTATATAAAAAAATATAAGATGGTATACAAAAACCCAGAGGCCAGATAATATCAATATCTTTATTTTATTAAGTCTTATAGATATTCTTTACTGTTAGGAGCAACATATTTCTTTAAATGTAAACATTGATGTAAATCTATAAGAGTTCTATAGTTTCATCCTTGTTCTGTAATCCGTATTTAAGCCTGTCAAATATAAATCCAAGCTCACGTTTCAAACCCTTTTCTTTCAGGGCAAACCACTTTCCTTTTAAAGTACGCCCATGTATCGTTCAAAACCTGCTTCCTTGTAAGGTTTCTTTTTTTTTATCTTCTTCTTCTTTGAGTGGAAGATTCAAAAGATATCGTAAAACCTGGGAGGGTCTATTTATAGTACAACCAAATGATTGAAAAGCTTCCTTGTCTCTAAATGTAAAATCTGCGTTTAGCAACAAAACAAGGATGGCACTTACAGACTTCCTATTAAATGTATTGAGTGCAGAATTTGTTTTCTTTTACATAATGCTATTAATCTCCTTCAGGCTAACCGTAGAGTCATCCAGGGAATTGTTTATCATTTCAGAAGTGGATTTTGCTTTCTGACTTCGAGCTATTACAATAATGCAGACGACAAACTTTTTCTCCCAGATTAGATACAGACAACGTAAATGACAAGGTTAAGAAAATCCCATTGCTGTCTGAAACGCAGTAAAAACTTACCAGAGTTCTCTATTCATTTCATTTGCCAATCCCATCCAACATATATAGATTAATGATTTAATTAAATTTATAACTAGATACATATACTCACCTAAGCATCACCAATGAGTAAGCATGCAGCGTCATTATCTATTAACTTTCAAAATTGACTTCTTTCAGTTATCTTATGCGGCGGATAGCTTTTAAATCAGAACTTTTTAAGGACAGCAAATTATCCAGATTGTTATTAGCATTTAAACTATAGCTTTGATGATTCAAATTCCATAGAATCGAAAGAGACTGCTTTAATTAAGTTGACTGTATTTTCTCTAATGTTCTGCGGAATTTAAAATAGTTATTTTCGTTTTAAATATTTAATGCTTAAATATTTAAGATTTTAAATATTTAATATCTAAATATTTAAGAATAATGAATTCTTAATTTGTTTTTTAGTTAAATAAATAAACAAAAGTTGATTGTCAATTGAAAATGAAAACAAAGCAGCACCAGACTAGAATTGCCTTTCTGATTCAATTATGAAGAGGATTTGGGAACGTTATATTGCCTTTTTTCCTTTGGTAGGTCTCTGCCAGATTGGTCGGTGACTTCCATATAGGATTTTGCCTTCCTGGTTTTTTTATTGGGGGAGGCGGGTTTGGGCTGAGGAGTCCGTTGCAGACGAAACGGCCGTTCCCAAATCCTCCCCATCATTGAATCAGAAAGGCAATTCTAGTCTGGTGCTGCTTTGTTTTCATTTTCAATTAATAATTATCACAGCACGTTAAATTTATTCCTTTCAAAAGTTGATTGTCGTAATGTAAAAATTAATCTTATTGTGAAACAAGATCTATCGCATCATTCGATGCCCAATGTATCTGAAGCTTTACCTCAGCAGCGGAACCGATGCGATGTTGGAATTAAACAAAAAAAGACTTTATTATTATTATTATTATTATTATTATTATTATTACTAGCAGCAAAGCCTGTCGGACGACAGGCATATAAAAATCTGAAAAAATCATTTTATTATCAACTATCAAATATAAAGTAAATGTAAACTAAATATTGTGCTAACTTGTGAACGAAGCTTCTACGGCAAAAATGGTTTTGAGTTTTGAAATCAGCGTAAACAACTGAGTAAGTATGCCAAATTTCATTAAAATCGGTGCTGTGGTAACAAAATTATTTGGTTTTGAACGTATGTTTTGTTAGAATTTCAGGTAAAATTTCATGGAAACAACATGGAATGACAAAATGAACTAATATTTTAGCCAATTTGAGTACCCTTGATTCAATGGTACCATTGAGAATCCTTGGATCTATTGCCGTGCTGGCGTGGCCGTGCGGTCTCGGCGGCGGTCTGCCGTGATGGCCAGTGCGCCAGTACCTGGGTTCGAATCCCGGCAGTGGCTTGGCTGTTTCAATTTCCTTTCCTGTGTTGTTCGCCTCTTCTTCGCTTTCTATTCGGTCTGACGTCATTCATTAATGGGACCCTGGGGAAGGCAACAGGAAACCACCCCAGTATCTTTCCCCAGGCATTTCTGGGAATTCCATGCGAATTCCATAGAATTGGACCTGTCTCCGGACAGAATACTATGGATGGATGGATGGATGGATGGATCTATCTTAATAGCTTAATTATATCGAGTTACAGACGAACTTGGCCAATTATATAAGTTGATTATATTTTTGTTTTTTGAACAATCAAGGGTGGAAACCAAGATAATCATATTCATGTTTTTAAATTGCCACATAAATAAGAATCTTAGAAAAATCGGTCCAGATGTTTTTCCCTGGAAGGGGGAAGATCAGTTTTAAGGGACTGGAAGGAGTTGATATCGAAATAATAGTGCTTATGTTTTCAGTTTCGTTTAAGGAAATATGTCCAGCTGTGTTAACATATAAGCAAACAAACAAAAAACAAAATGTTGAATACTAAGACTTCACATGCTCAAAATAATTAAAAGTTGAAATATAATAGATCTGTTGGAACATGCCTTTTTCTCGAAATCTACTCGGGGGAATTTTATCAATTATATAAAAAGCAGAAGTGGGATTAGAGCTTGTGACCTTTCGATTATTAGTTAGCTTGTAACACCTATGCCTATCTCCCAATTACGGAACTTCAAAGCAACCTTTTTGGAGATGAAGAAAAAACAAAAAACAAAACGAAACCAGTCTGATAACGAATTGAAGCTTTCGATAAAGTATTATAGTTAACTTCATATTAATGGTAGAGTAATTCAACAAAAAATAACTTTTCAGCAAAATTTCAATTCACTAATTGATTCAGAAATGAATGAAGGAAAAAAAAAATGTTTGAAGTAAAATGTTTATTCCAGAGAAGATATCTCGGCAATTATTCACCGAAAAATATATAGAAATTCCATTTCTTAACATTTTTGAATGAAATTTAGTACCTTCAAGAAATTGAGCAAATGAAGTTATTTGGAATTATTGCTAAACTAGAATTTACAAAAGTGCTGTGTTTACATTTTTTTAAATGACATAGGCTAACTTTTAATAATTCTTCCAATCATTTCACTTCCATCTCATTTATAGATCTCTGCTATATCAAAACTTGCATGGAATGATTGTCGAAAATTATTTAGTCTAATTACACTGCAGGAAAAACAAAGGAATTTTCTATCGTGATATTCAGAGGTGACTGGCCCTGGCTGATGAAATAGCTGTCACAGAATGTCACTTATGACCACAAGATCTCCATTTCTTAATACACTTAATTATACGTTTCAGACTATCCTGTCAATTTTTCAGACATGTCTGAGCTTAAAAATTAAAGTAATTTTGAATTGAAGATTACAAGCAGTATCGGATATCTGTCCTATACTATATATTTTTAGTATCCGGAAATTACTAGACCTGACATCGGACTCGAGTAACCAGTAGCCTACTAGTTTGATATTGGATCTTGACGAAGAAAGAATAATAAATTAAATGGTACTTAATGAATATCTTTTTTAAATTTCAGGAAGCACTGAGAAAAAAGAAATATTTTAATAAACTTTAGAAAATATTTTTATAACAACAGAACAAATTGTACTGCGCAAGCGCAGATCCACCTACTCTAGTTTGCTATCTTTTTTTTATTTATTTATTGCATTTTTTTAGTTATTACATTTCAGTTCTACTAGATTTTTAAATAAAAATCTGTCTGTAGGTGCTGTGAGTATAATACAGTTACAATGAATACAGCATAGTTAACAGAATATAATAACTTATATAACAATAAATTTTAAAGTAGATATATTTTTTATTTTATGCATGTCTACATCAAATTGATCAAATATTTTATTTATAATCCTATTTTTAATTCGAAGACCAAAATTGTTTTTTGGATTCTCGTAAAATTGCCTTTGATAAATTTGTTTATATCTTAAGGAAGAATTATTCTTCTCATTTGAAATGTTTTAACTCAGGAACCTTGTAAAATGTGATCAGAAACAGAACGAAGTCATGAGACTGAAAACATTAAAATTATTTTTGAAGAAAAACATCTGACGAATAAAAAGAATTTATAGCTTTTGAACAGTTGCCATCAGGTGGCCAATCCAGGGCTTCATCAAAATTTGCATTAGTACTCACAAGGACAATTTTTCTTTTCTTTCTCGGATACCCAATACTCGGTAATTGACTTTTTTAAATCTAATATATCATTAATTTTAATTACAGGCAGGACATTGAAAGACACGCAGCAGAAGCGACCCCGGGAATTTGAATGGGAGGGTTTATCATGGGTTTATCCTTTTCAACCAAAAAAAAAACCATTATGTTGTTTCTCCGGATTTGGGGGAAGGGTTACACACAAATGATGGCTTTCCAATCAAAATAAAGATCAAAAATGCTACCTTTGTGATGAGGGATGAGACGCCAATGACATACAGTTATATTAAGGCGATCTTGTTATTTAGGCATTTCTCTTCCTTAATATAAATTATTTATGCTTTTTCGTTGCAATTCAAATATTTTAGAAAATTAATTAATCACTTTTCACATTTAATCAATCTTTAGTTTCACGGTTCACCAATTAAATTCAACTTTCATAATTCGTGGCATATTGAAATCAGCCTTTTGGATTTGTTTTTGTAATGATTTCTGAAATGGAAAGAAACTCTGTAGCTATTGTATTTTTTTTTTTATAAGATGTGGATGAATGCGAGGGCGCATTAGAAAAGAAAACAAGCTGGGGAAGAAGCTCCGATTCCAGCTGACAGTCGTATTTGTCAGGTTGTTTTATCAACATTATTAGTATTACTATTGGTATTAATCTTATTTCTTTCGTTCTTTCAGTTTTCCTAATGTTTTTAATCGTTTCCTACTATTCATTGGTTTTAATTTAAGTCCTCTTTTTGCTTAAAAAAAAAATTTAAAAAAATCAGTGCAATTAAATCGTGGGAACTTCGAAATTGGGCTGATAGACAAATTTCTTTGACTAACGAAGGAGTTCGCATCATAGAAAACGACAATAAATTTGATTAAATTCGCTAAACACTTGCGGGCAAAATTTTATTGCCTTTATACAAGTAAGTAATTGTTTCATTAGATTTTTTTAAAGAGTATGAATTAAGTAAACTGAAATTTATATTGATGAAATTTAATATTTTTAGAACAAATTTCATAGATACACCTCTTTTATTATTCTATATTTTCTGAATAAATATTTACAAAAGCAGTCTAAATAAACATTCAGCCATTTTTTATCATTCATTATTTCGGTTTCATTAGTTATTGATTATTTCATTACTGTTAAATATTAACTCTCCTAGATCTCAATAACGAAATTTCTTTCATTAAATAGCAAAAAGCTATTAAAGATAATAACTTGAGTAAAAAATGAACTCTTGATATATGAAATAAATTAATAAATTTAATATTATATTATTCCATTTAAGGTATTAATTTTATGTTAAATAACACAATTTACTAATTTTCCAATACTTATAACTCCCTTCATTAAATTGTTCCTTGATACAATGTATGCAGGGATTCATCTTTTCAAATTTAAAAACTATAACGTATGTAAACATTTAACATCTAGCCCCAAGCATCCGGCCACCCTAAAGTACATGGAACTGAACTACGGAACAGAAACGAATACAGCTATAATTACTACAAGACAAATTCAAGACATTAAAATGGGTGAAGAGCTTAATGACTTTCAACATAATGCCATCCTCGTGAAATCATTGATCTGCTACAACTGCTTCTGTCAGCTGCAGTGGTATGATGGTGAAATGAAAACAACAATAAAGAGGATCAACAGCACTTTCATTTAAAACAGCAAAGCATCTCAACCTCAAATTTCATTCATCGAAAAAACAGTTTCAGAATGCCTCTAGAAGCTAGCAATGAAGTGGGAAGTGAGCATCATAGTCTGCGAAATCGTATAATTCTATGCTAGAAATTACGCCCTCTAGATCCAGTTTTTGAAGTAGCGATATTGAAGCATTTTCTTTATTATTTCTATACTGAAAAATGTAAATTAATATGAAATTCCGTACTTCAGTTATACGGCAATAGGACAAAGTCTTTTCTTTTCCGAAACGACAATACATCCGATTGTGATCATTGCCGATCGTAAGCCAGTACACTCGCCCTAACATCAGTTGCTGATATCATTCCGCTCTTGTTAAAGAATTTCGGTAAATTACTGCAGTAATGTAAATTTCATCTCGGAAAAGGTATCATGGCGAAAAAGTAAAAAAAATACTTTTTTTTTTTTTTTTTATTTCTAAATTTTGAACAATACAGTCCTGCTAGGTTTTCAAAGAAATCCTGTGGTGCAGGTGCTGAAAAAACACAGATATTAACACATATATATATATACAAAATTAGTAAGTCCAAGATTTTACATTAGTCTTGTGAAAATTAACATACATATACTAATTCCAAAAAGAAAATAAAATTAAAGTAAGTACTATTTATAAATATAATTCATTACAACATATATTTAAGGTTGCCAAATTATTTTTTTATTTATTATGCTACTTATAATTTCCCTTTTTAAATGTTTATAAGTATTAATTTGAAAAACTTCTAAGTCTAATTGTTTAAAAATTTTAAATAACAATCTATTTTTGTCTCTCATACCAAAATTATTTTTTGGAGGATCAAAACGAATTAGATTATTCCAAACATTTCTAGTATTTAATTCATTTACATTATTTTTTAACTTATTTGACATATAATAGAAGTTCTTTAAAATAATAATGTACATAATTTTTTCATTAGGTAACATAATGTTATAAAAAATTCTAATATCTTTTTTTTGTTTTATCAGTATAAAACTTATAATTATTGAAAATTTGATTTAGTATTTTTTCAATTAATCTATTTATATTTTCTAATTGTATTTTGCTTAAATAAATCCAACATTCAATTCCATTGCAAAGAAAAGATTCAATAAAAGCTTTATAAATCATAATTTTTTGTTTTACAGGAAAAATATATTTAATATGGTTAAACATAAATAAAAATGTATTCATCTTTTTTACAATTGCTTGATAATGACTGTTCCAACTTAAGTATTCATCAAGATAGATACCTAGGTATTTTTGTACCTGTACTTTTTCAATTTTTTGGCAATTACATATTAGATTAGAATTATATATTCCTTTACATTTTGTATCATGCAGAATAATTTCTACATTTTCAATTAACGGTTTATGTTTTGTTTTGACTATTATCAGTTTTGTTTTTTTAAGATTTATTGTCATTTTGTTTGCAATCGACCAAGAAATAATAGAGTTTAAATCAGTCTGTATTTGGTTTCGTGCATTTGTTAAATCTTCATTATCATTAAGCAATAATACATCATCTGCGTAAGAATAGATTTTAGAATGGGATATGTTGTCAAACATTGAATTTGTATATAAAATACTAATAACCGTATCTTCGATTAGTCCTAGAAGAAAAGGTTATCTGATTTATTTTGGGGGGAAGGGGGGAATTTAGTGCATAAAAGCTCAGACGTGTGTCTTTATGACTGCCTGTCCTTCATTGTTGATATAACTGTGTCAAATTCACATTGCTATGCGTCATAATAATTTATTTATTCGTTGTACTTTATTTTGAAAACAACGTAATATTCTCCAAAATAAAATGAATTATAACAATGGATGAGACCAAATTATTCACAAGTGACATCCTGGAACAGCTGTTTCACGTTCATTGGCGATCATCAACCAGGAGAAGTCACAGTAACTAACAAGGTCTCCGTACGAGACCTTGTTATTTACTGTGACTTCTCCTGATCGCCAACGAGCGTGAAACAGCTGTTCCAGGATGTCACTTGTGAATAATTTGGTCTCATCCATTGTTGTTTTTTAACATTTCAAATGCGCAATTTGAAGTCTTATGCTTTAAAAAAATTCATTGAGGTCGCTCTCGCTGGCACATGGATTTTCTCACTGGTTTTTTTCATTGGTGAGTTTTTCATTGTGTATTTTTTCCTTTGAGGCATCACTGCGCTTCCGATGTAAAATGAATTATGTTATTTGAAAATATTTGCTTACTTCTAAAAAAATCGTTAAATGTCAATAATCTGCGATTAAAGATAGATTAAGTAGATTTCGTAAAATCTAAATTAAAGTGAAGTTCGATTCAGTGAGGGAAAAAATTAGAAATGTTAGTCTAATTTATTTCTGTCTTAATGAAAATACAATTTCATCGAATTTTCTTTTAATTTAAACTAAGCTTCCACGACTAAGCTAAGTGAATTATTTCATTATTTTCCTTAAATGACTTCAAAACGACTTCTAGTGTGCTTACTAAGAAATAATGAAGTATAGTTTGTGTAAACCTAGGAATATTGTAATGTATGTATGTATGTAATGTGGTGAGCGTGGGTGGCTTGACAGCCGAGCACCACGACCTCAAAGATCTATTAGGAATATTACTTTTAATCTTTTTGAAGAACTTGTTTAAACTCCCTTAATTGAAGAGAGATTTCTTATTAGCTTGAGAATTAGATACTGAAACACTCCTCAGAAAGACTGTAGACTAATATTTTCATAACAATAGTCTAGCGAATGTAACCAGTCCAGAAATAGATACATATTTCCTAACGGAAAAACACAGAAAAACATGAGTTCTTGTTTCTTGGAAATCAAATGTACCAAAGAGATGGCGTTAAAGAGAGGATCTAACCGAGATTTAAATGGGGATTTGTCACCATTTAATTAGATTCGCAAATAATTAAATTTGGGAAAATAACATCTATTAATGAGGATGAATTGTAAACGGAAGACAATGACTCCCAGATCTAATAAAGCATCACGATTGTTCGACGGAAGAAGGTTACATTTTATAGACTATACCAAATTAAAAAGTTAAAAAGATTTGTAAGAGGATTATTATTTAATTCTCTTTCTTTCTTTACTTACTGCTAATTATTATTATTATTATTGTTGTTGTTGTTATTAGTATTATTACTATTATTATTATTATTATTAGCTTTTCATAAATAAGCAAGCAGTTGTTCTAGAATGAAAAAACAAAACAAAACACTGTTACTGGAATGAAAGAAAATGAATAAAAAAGTGTAAAGTAAGTTTTTCTGAGAATTTGAATTTCTGTTGATTCTGATTGCCGCAGTAGTTTTAATCTCTCTCTCTACTAAAATAAGGTTTTCTATTTCCCATTGAAAACCAGTCAGGCTTTCACTTAGGATTGATGAGTGAAAAGAAATTTATATTGTTTTAAGTAACTTCAAGTAGTCCAATTCGATTGTCTTCTACTGAAAATATCAAGAGCTTCGATTAGATTTCATTGAACTTATTGTATGCATTAATACGAAAAAAAATATTTTTTAATTTTATTAAAAATAAAAAAAAAAATGTTTATTCTAATATTAACACAGAAAAAAAATAAATGATCAGAGCATTTGAAAAGAAAAATAAGATAAAAGATGTAAATTTTTATAAGAAAAATTTTCTGAAATAATTTTATTCCCTATCCCCTTCTCCCCATCTACATTATTCTTAATTAATTTTTCTACAATAAAAGTGTAGCATTACTTTCATATTTTTTTCGAGATACTTTAATATAAAAATTAACAAGTTTCTGATGAGGCCTCCATTCACGTATCAATCTTAACCAAAGTAATGATAATTTTCATAATGAAAAAAAAAAAAAAAAAAAAAAAGCTGTTATTTATATCAAAATCAATGGTATTAAGATCTTGTTCTTCGAAATACAAGAAAACTTGTAATAAATAAAAAAGAAATCGATTGTAATAAATATTAACTATTTACAATATTGAATAGATGATAAAATGTAAAATTGTCCTAAATCAACAATAAGTAAAAACTAAGCCTTAATTTCTTAACTGAGGCTTTTAACCACCACCAAGTCATACGATTATTTTTCTAGTGTCTGTTCAATTGAATTCGAGCTTTTCTGACTCGAATTTCGTAAAATCCCACTTCCTTTTCCTAATATTTCATTTTTAATAATTTAGTTGCATCCAGATGAATGAATAGCACTAATTACTATTATTCTATCTAACCTATGGACTCCTAATAAAGCGATTTTATATTTAACAAATTTTACATAAAATTATTTAATATCAAAATCTAAATTTAGTTAAAAATTGGTCAATTATTTCGATCACTTTTAAAGAAACGTGTTAATTTTAATGAGCTTATTTGTAATCCCAATACAAGGTATTGTTAACAAAGCAGAAGGAAAAGAAAAGAATCTGAAACATTTTGTTAGACTATACTGAAAATCAAGGAGAAATAAACCAGATCAGAAGAGAATTGTGCTGAAAATTGAACCTTCAGAGGCACAGGCTGAACATAACTTGTTGAAGTCAATTGTACGCTCTTCAAGATAATTCTAGTTTCTGTATTTTATTTATTTATTTTTTTAACATATGAATGCTCATTTTATTTATTTTTAGATCTTATTGTTTCCAGATAAAAAAAAAACAATCTTGTTTAGGAGTAGATTGCTGTTATCGAGAGTTATTTATTTAACTGTTACTTTATACTGTATTTACTCTGATCTTTTTGTACAGACGATTGAATATTCTAATATGTTCATAATCAGTGATACGAACGTTCCCTTTCTAGGAACTTATTAATGAATACGTTTATTAATTTTCAGGAAGCATTTTGGAACTAATTTCAATTTCCGGATGAACGTGAACAAATTCTTCAAAGTGCCTTTCTTGATAAATTTTCATATTTAGTAGTTCTAAGAAATATAGAATATGCATTGAAGCTGAGCTAATCCCATTGGGAGAAACCATAAGTGAAGATCATTTTGTGACCACATTCCGAGCACATGTGAAAAACAAATAATTTATAATTTTTATTTCAGTTTTTGTAGTTGTTAAATGAACCAAAAAAAACCCTCTATAATTCGTTTTTAGATTATCTGAAACTAATAAAAGTCCCATTTTTTTTTTTTTTTTTGAACTGTCTGAACACTGCTTATAAGACAATATTCAGAGACATTGATGTACCATCTTCAAACTGATCGTGAGGATGAGCTAAACCAACTAAATAGGAATTATTTATGAATTCTACGAATTTTTTAATAAATATTTCCATGTAAAAGAAATCTTGCATAAAAATCTGATTTTGATTCATAAAGTATAAACTGGTTAGAAATTATTGAAAATGAGATCAAATAGTTATATGTAGGAGAAGCATCCACTCCATCCACATCCATCTATATTTATTATTTTATTGCTAAATCTATTGAAGATGTTCATTACAAATTTAATGTTACCTCTAATACAACTTATAATTCAGGAAAAAAAGTTATCTGTATGCTTATTGGACGAAAATTTAATCTTAATAAGTGCACATGAATATGCAGATAATAAAATCCTTCTCAGGCTACATTATGGAGCAGTGATTGAAACGAAAAACCTACAACAGCCAGACAAATTAAACAATTTACCCCCAACTCCTTTCTATCAAAGGCTGGGAATATTCTCACCTCATAACCTTTCTTGGAAACCAACCAGAGTCATCTCTCGCCCCATAGCTTGAACTAATTCGCTTGTTTTCCGTCGGGACAATTACAGAGAGAAGTAATTGGATGTTTGTTTCCTCTTCCGATAATTGGTAGAGAACTAGCGGCTGCAATTAACGTCAGTTTGTTGTAGATGAGCCAAACCAACCAAAGGAAGATCTTTGCATGACTACAAATTGTGGGATTCTACGAATTTTAATTACTATTTCCAGTTGCAAAAAAAATCATGCATAAAAATTTGATTTCGATTCATTGAGTATATAGTGGATAGTAGTAACTTGAATTTATTTATTTATTTATTTATTTATTTATTTATTTTTGAAATTCAGAAATATTTCTGTGCTTTGGGATGTGGTTTAATGAGAATATGATACAAATAAGATTTAGTTTTATAACGTTTCTAATCTTAACGTTATTTTCATTTTCATATTTTATTTATAACAAGTTCTATTCCTGATAATTATAAATTTATAATTTACAAAGCACTATCAAATATTGGAAAAGCCAGCACCTGTAATGAATTCATTATTATCAGTAGTAGTAGTAATTTTTCTTACTTTCTCTATATTGCTTGGGATAACTTCTAATCTCATTTATATAATTATTAATAATCAAAACAATATCAACCATTATAAATTATAGTGCAAAGCACAAAACTTGTTGTTGGCAGACGTAAATTGTAAACGATGACGTTGATATTGCTCGGACGATAAAGAATGTTTCCCTGACTTATGTGTTCGGGCATAGCCGAGTGATGAAAGCGTTAGCCTGTTGATCCACTTCAACCTCGGTTTGAAACAAGGCTTGGTTTTCTTTCTCTCTTCGGTGATGTTTCCCATCCTTTAATAATTAGTAGGGCTTGTACAACCAGGGCCTTTAAAAATCTAGAATCCATGACTTTAACAATAAAAATAATATACACAGAAAAAATGCGTATTGTTATAAAAAAGGATATACTAAAGCCAGATACGAATATTTATTTTGTATTAACTGACAATACATGGGATAAGCATTACTTGCTACCTGTCGTCGTACACTGATCACAGCTACAAACTCGTTCTTGAAGTAAATTTGACCAGTTTGATGGTATTTGCCTGAAAATTACTGTATTGTTTAGAACAGCAATTCTGAAAATTAACGAATTCAATGATTTAAAAGTAGGAGATACTATATAGAACCATAAGAAGTTGATGAAATGGACCTACTATTTTTCTAATAATGAATTTTTATCTACAACAGTGTATTTAAAAGAAAAAAAGTTATCAAGCTACTTTTCATCAGCTAAAAGAATCCATGTCATATAGTGTGGGCGTCAAATTCGCCTGACTTATCACCATGTGACTTCAATTCTCCCCTAAGTAAATCACAAAAGATAAATCATAACATCAACAAATGTACCCATTTCACTATTACAGAGTAAGTTAAATCAATTTCAAATAGAAAATCTCAGTAATGTTACAAAGAGGAACAGTGGAAGTAGAGTTTATATACGGGAGAGGAGTATTTTTAAATCGTAGTACGATTAAATTTATTTAAATGACTTGTTTAATCTGCGATTCATGGAATCTTTTGTTTTTGTGAATGTAATGTTTCATTAAAACGTTTACTTTTACTTCTTTTACTTCTAAAAAATGACAAGGGCATTTTTTTCAGACGTATTCAGATACTATTCAGTAGAAGTCACATACTTGAAGTATTTACGACAGCTAAAAATTATGCTGGTGTATTATAAAATAGTTCGGCGGATTTTAAAGGAAATCAAGATTCTTAATAAATATGTTTCAGGCGAAATTTATTTTTTTCTGGTGACCCAGAAAAGAAACTATTACTTCTCAAAAAACATCATCATCATCATCATTCATCTCCTTTTTTTTCTTAACAATAAACCTGTGCACTTCTAAACAATAATTCATCCTGTATTTTAAGTTAAGATTAAATTTAATAACAAACGGAAAGAATTGATGTCAGTTAGGTTTTAGATCTTAATGAAGAAAAAAAAAAAAATAAGGTTGAAATGCATAATTTTAAGAAGACTGGATTTGTTTAAATTTATTCCGCATTTTTCTTAAAGTATTTAGTTTTAGAGCTAGAGACAATTTTAAAGAAAAATGTTATATATAATATTTGGACTATTTGTTTTGTATTAGATGATTATGCAGTTAAATCTCTTAACAAATAATATCGTTAAAATGAAAATTTCACTTTCAACAAGAACAACAAAAATTCAATTCGAACTTAATTTGTTAAAAAGAAATTTTATTGCAAATCAGAACCATTTGTTTCTCAATTTTAAAAATGTTCTCAAGATTACTTATTTGATTTCAAGAAATCTATAGAAACTTTACTTGCCAATGCAAAAACTATTTGAACTATATTACCAATATTTCTTCAATAAAATAATAGCCGAAACACATTAAAATGACTTAAACCTCACTTTATTTTTATAATTAAAAAAATACGCGTTATTTAAGTCGTCGAGATGGCTTAAAGCTTTCTGTGTAGGATGAGAAAATTTAGCAGATTTATTTTAAAAAGCAAAGGTTGCATGAACCTTTTTATTTTCATCTGGAATATTAACTTATTATATTGAATTTTGACTTAGATTGCAATCTGTAGATTAAGCCTTAAAATATAATTAAAAGGCCGCGCAAATTGTCTTTTGTCATGTTTTGTTGCCTATCTTGATTTTAGTGTTAGGCCTAATGGTTTTCACTGATTTATGTATCGCTTTGCCCTTTATTTCAACGCTAACTGCCTGTTTATCATTTCAGGTGACAAGAGAAGAAAAACGAAAAAGGCGAAATCCATCAGAGTAATTGATATTTTTTTTTTGTAGATTTCGAAATGATATTCTGATGCTAATTTGATATTTTGTTCAATTATTTCTTGCACACGGGGATTCAACATTTTAGATGAGCTTTATGTAAATCGATTTTACTCGATCTCTTAGGTAGCTAAATATTGCCATGTGCTTTGATTAAAAATTAATGCAATATCAATGTTTGGATTTCTTTTATTTTTAAGTTTGTCTTTTGTTCAATCAAGGCAAATGTTGATTATCTTTTTATAAAAAAACTTTAATTGAATTTCCATATTAATTTCGAGTCTCCTGTATTGAATAAGCAGAGTTTTTTTTTTTTTTTTTTTTTTTTTTATGAGTATGTGTGTGTGTGTAATCTTGATAGCTTAGAAAATCAATTTAAGAGCCTATATGGATTTATTAAAATTTTATTTATTTAATTGATAATTATAAAGCATAAAAAATCCTATTTTATTTTAAAATCATATTTGAAACATAATGCTTTTAACAATAACTTATTAAAATTTATTGAATTAACTAATAATTATAAAGCTTAAAAATGTAATGTTAAAAATAAATCACATTTGAAACGTAATACTTTTAACTATAATTTATTTAAACATTAACTTTGATTTATTATTTACTAAATTTTGAATACATATGGTATTAATGAAGAATGAAACCGTATTAATTGAACAGTTAAGATCATCAAAGTACAATAGAACAAATAGAGCGTTTTTGTGTTGGAAAAGCAAATCATAGGAATTGGGACAACCTTTATAATCAGAGACTATATTTGCTTTCACCTAATAAAGTTTACGATATAAAGAAATGACCAAAAATTTTAATCAAGTTCACGTGACAGAAGTTATTCAAAATATGAATAAAACAAATCAATTAATAAGTAAAATTGATAATTGAAGATAAAGTTTATGTTTGAATTTACAATAGTAATTTTCAATAATGGATGTCACTGAGTTACCTGGAACGATTAATCCATTAGTAATTAGACTATCACATTCCTTTTGTAATCTTTAGAGAAGGGAACTATAACTATATACCAGAAGTGATTTTTTCTTTAAATAGAAAAGCATAGTTGCTTTCTGATTTTTTTTTTTTCTCAACTTAAACAGAAAGAAGGAGATTCAAACTTCATAATGTTTTAAATAAAGCAAAGTATTTTAATTAAAAAAAGTTTTTTGAACAGATTTAAACAAGAACAATTCAATGTCACATATTATTGAATTATATTATACATGCAGTGTTAGCGAAGCTTAATAATAAATCCATTCATTTCAATGTTATTAAACTGCGCAAATTATGCTTGAATTCAATGATTTTTTACTTTTACATTTGATCTTCATTAGAGAAAAAAAATTTAAAATGTTTACTTTTAGAGAAAAGAGAATAGATATTAATATAAAAAAAAAAATAAGAAAAAAATAGAAAGAAACTTTTTATCTTTTTCTATTTTGCTACTTTACTTTTTTGTAATCTATACTTCTTTTTTTACATTGAAACATCAATTCATAAATTCTTAAAAAAAAATCGTAAAAAGAATAGCAAAGCAAAACGGAAACCGTGAATCTCTTCCACTCGGCCATGAATTATGAAGCAAATTTCTCATTGAAGTTTTCAGCGAACAGCGAACTGCCGAGGGATTTAAAAAAAAAACGTCCGCTTGAAATATCAAGAATTGATTAATAGGATCTGAAGTTCTTGGATTTTTGATTTACGAATTGCGAACTTTTTGTGAATACTAAAAAGAGTAGTTAAAGAAATATATATTTTTATATAGAATGAAAAAGTATTTAAATCAGAAAAGAATAAAAATAACTTTAAAAAATAATTAAACTAAATGTAACAAATTTGTTACATATTTTCCTTTTGTAATACGTCATCAAACTTTTTGAGATGAAATACTGCTGTGAAGAGTACTTTCCAAAAAATAAGGGGCAACCAGATTCAAGATTTCAGAATTTAACGATCATATTCAAATTTTTTAGAATATTCCAAATGAATTTTGTCGAAATATTCTAATACAGTATATATAAAAGACAGATTATGCGTGTATGTGTAAAACGTTGTAGGAAACCTATAAACTTGGCATCAAACTTGGCATGAAAACCATAGGTAAACCACAAGGATTTTTTTTTTTTTATCTTATAAACTTATTGTATTTTTACGTATTTCTAAAGTTTATTCTTTTAATAGTTGGAAAACCTGAACATTGCAGTAATTTAATTTAATTTTGCTTTTAGAATTTTTTATCGGCTTTAATCGAAGACTACTACACCGGGAAAAGTATAATAGCTTCTGCTGAATTGTAAGCTGGGAAATCGCATTCGGTCCTTACTCCTTTCAATTTTTTAGTTTAAAGTTTTAAATCGTTTAAAGTTTAAAATTGTAAGACCATATGCGTTTCCAAAGCATGCAAGTGTAATCGTATATACATTAAAGGATAATAAACAGGAACATTATGTTTTATAACTACCTTCTCAACCGATTTGTATATAGAACCACGTATCTCCAGATAAAAAGATTGCCGGCAAATAACCCTAGCATAATAAAGTCACTGATTGCATATACAGTCACCATTGCTTGAAGGCATTATGTTATGGGACAAGAATGGAAGTATCAGAGCATCGAATAAATGATTTATTGGATTGCTGATAAGCAAGATTTTTACTTCTGCTTGGTATAGAATTGTCTAGTGCTTTGGTTGCAGTTATTATTAGTTGATGTGTCTTCTCCCACAGGACATTTTAAGTTGATTAAGTCTTAGAGCCTGTTTTGTTTGTTGTGAATAACTTAATTTTTCTAACTAGAAAATCAAAAATATGAAGCGTTCTGTTTCTTCGTAATTATGATATTTACTTCTGTATCTTAAAGAATTAGTAAATTCTGAAAATCATTGATGCACACTTAGAAACAGTTTCGGGGAAATTCAAAGCGCCAAAGCCAATATTGACCTAACTCACTGATGGTAAATTCATGTCGTACATTTAAATCCGTGATTCGAGGATTTGACTGTCGGAGTTAGAAATTAAAAATTAGAAATGAGGAAGGATCGAGACAGACCTGTTCGCTTCACTATGCATCATACGCTTCACCAGAAAGTTATCGAACCGAAAATATTATCCTTCGGTTTTACTCTGGTTCTTCTAAACCCAAATTTCAATTCAATTCAGAAAACTGTTCGAATTGGGTTTTAATTTCTCGATTTCAAATAATCTTAAGATGCCCCTTTTCTAATTAATATCAATTCTAATTTAATATCAACGTAAAACAAACACTTATTATAGCAGATTAAGATAATAAATGTAGATATCCGAATATATTTCAATAACATAATTTTACAATGTTCTCAATTTTATTTTGTTCTAAAACAATCGAAAAGTTTTATTTCTTCATTAAAAACACAGAAGCTAATGAGATTTTCATTAAATTATCTGCAAAATAATGAAACTTTTTAATTTCATGAAAAATGATTGAAGAGATTTGATATATTATACAAATGATAAAGAGACAGCTCCGAAATACTTTTCAATAAATAGAGTTTGTTGGGAATTTCTAAGATTGAACTGGAAAAAATGTTTGCACTACTAAATTTTTCTTCCTATCCCCCCCCCCCACCCCCCCAAAAAAATAAAGAAAAGGACAATTAACAATTTCGGATTAGAATAATTTATTTTTCGGTCTGACTTTGGTTTTATTGCCAAAAATATTATTTATTTTTTAGCTCGTCCAGTTTTCCAGTCAGATTTTAGTTATTTCTTTATTCCTGGCTGAGAAGTTTACTGAGAAAGGGAAAAAAACAACTTTGAAGAATCTTTAAATTAAAGGTACTCTTGTTAAAAACGTTAGCCTTCAAAGTTTGAGTGTTTCCACTATTATTTTTTGTAACTATAAAAATAAAGAAAGAAAGAAAGAAAGAAAAATTTCTTGTCGCTTAAATATAAAAGGAAAGCATACGTAGATAGACCAGTTTGATGTTATATCTGTTAAGGATTTGGAGAAGCCGTTTTTGTTTACTTTGTAGTTAACAAAAATTTCTTCAGAAACACATTTTTCTGTCTGTCAACAAAATACAAAAGCATGAGATTTTCTTTGGCTAAGATTTATTTCGCAACTTAAATGACTGATTGATATAGAGTTGTCTTATGTGATTGGTTGGTATCTTAAGAGATAATTAGTGGTGTGATACCACAGAGTGGCTACTTTTATTTTTTATTTTTGTCAAGATTACAGTATAGAATTAGAACTGTATTTCCTTGTCTTTGTTTCTTTTAGTCACTTCTCACCTATATTTGTCGAATATTTTACATTCTGAATTACAAATTCACTCGGAAGTTAGTAAATTATTGCACGCTCCTTACATTCACCATTTTTTGAACATTGGAAGAAAATTACTAAACAAGTTCGAAAACGTCAAGGAATGTAATAATATTAAGTGGAATAAATTGCAGTGATTGATAGAGTTACGACGTTTTGTAGTGACATTTATTGGTTTTAATTTTGTTTCAATTTGTTGACAAAGTAGATAAAAGCTTTACGACTGCTGAAGACAATTTAATTATCAATATTTTGATGAGTTTTAACCGCAATCATGATTCTCTTAATCGTTTTATTAATTTATAAAGGATAGATTTTAAGGATCTCATTTATCACGTATTTGCTGCGAGCCAGTAGTTGATTGAAAGTGCGAAGCGTATGAAGTCTCACTATTTCATATGAACATTTTTCTTCTTTCTTTGTCTGTTAGAAAGCGCATTACGCTAATACTGCCGGAAGAACTTCCAAAAAAAATTGGTATTTTTCTTATTTATCCTTATATATCCTTATATATAATAATTATTTTTAAGGGGAAAACTGTAAGTTTCTCTGTCACTCCATCAAGCCTTAACGAAGCGTAGGATCTGAATGAAATTCTGCATGGATAGTCTATGACACGGGGAAGGATATAGGCTAGTTTTCATCCCGTTCGATCAAGTACTTCCCGGGGGATAGCCCCCCCCCCCCCAATCTGAACGAAATGATTCCAAACCTGTCGATAGATGTCGCTAGCGCCCTTTTAAATTGCGCCACAGATTTGAATGAAAAACTTCCCAAATCTATGGATGAGCCGAGTTTTAAATCGCCCTTAATTCGGTTGAAAGAGAGTGCATTTAAGGAGATTGTTTGCAGGCGTGGACCACGATTAACTCCGCGTTACCTGTTACTTCTATAAGGCGATTTGTACAGTGATACATATGCAAGGCTTCAGGAGCGAAGCGACGGTAGCAGGCTAGTAGTCCAATAAATAAGGAACATATGATAATTTGCTTATGGTCCAATTTAAAATATAAGCAGAATTGTTTTTGGATTGCTCCTTTCCCGTCCTATATCGGTAAATGTTCCCCACTGAATAGCTATGAATAGCTGAGAGTAGATTTAATACTTATGAAAGGATTTTTAATAGATAGCGGAACACAAATTTAGTATTTTATGTTTAAAAAAAAGTACAATATTCACTGAAAATATCCATAGTTAAGAAATAAAAAGGAAACGAGCTTCAAATATAACTCGTTTTTTTCTTAATATTTTTATTTTTCTGTTGATTTTCTTGTATCAGTGTATTCTTATATTTTATATGCTTAGCATCATGTCATTTTGTTAAATTGCTGGCCTCCGTTCACCTGTGGAAGAGAAGCAATTCTCCTTGGTATCAGCTGTTGGAGATGAAACTTCTTCCAAGGCTTCTTATGGTGAATCCCAGGAGAAAAATATGTCTCATTTCCCAGGAAATTTAAGTCCAATATCAGGCTATTCTCGGCTTCATATTAAAAGTTTGAATTCATATCTTTTTTTTTTTTTATTACTTCCTGAGTGAAATCTATAAAATGAATTATTTATATCAGACCGTTCGGAAAATAATGGCCTATTTGGAGGGTAAACATTTATGAAATACAGTACAATACAGCACACGGTTCTTTTTGGCGAGTTCTGACAGGGTGACGTGCGGATTTGCCTCCAGGCGGCTTCAGAGCGTCGTCATCCAGGAGAAAATGTCGTCCTTCTGCTGGATAAACTGTTTTATCAACGAAACAGCTAGGCTTCTGCTGCACTTAAGGCATTCGGCACTTAAAAGTTTTACTTAGAGCTTCACTGACGATTACTAATCTTCGGAAAATAATGTTTCGTTTTGAAGAGACAGGAATGTTTGCTGTAAAACCCGGACGAGGTCACAAGCCAAAGTCTTAAGCACTTTCTCTTTAATTTGGATCACTCTGTATTTTACTGTATATACAGGGTGATATACATACGGGGCGATATATATATTCCTGACCTAACTTCAAAGTTTGTACAGGGAATTTTGAATCACACTGTATATCTATATAGTAATCTTGATTACAGTGGCTAGAATAAACTTATTCTAGCCACTGTATCTTATTATTATACACTCATAACCATAAATTAAGGATCAAAGAGAATTGGTGGAAACAATTGCACGACAGTCGTATGTCCTGTCCCTGGAAACAGAGGATATCCAGACAGACTAATCAGCGAGGTCCCCCTATTGATCATACGTCAAAGGGAGACGCATTGCAGGACGGAATCCTCCTCGTCGTTCTCTTCAAGAGCTGCAGACAGCATTGTTGCAGGAATGGAACTCTATTCCTCAGGAACAGCTCGATAATCAGCATTTTGTCAGAAGACATCATATTCCATATTAAATTTCTGTAGAGCATTAAAATTTGTTTTGTGCCAAGAGGTGCCAATAACTGTGTGACTCTAAATCTGCTTTTTTCCATTTTAACAATTTTTTTCAGCTACGATTGTTGGTTTCTTGTGTTTTATTATCGTTTTTAGTTGTATCACAGATATGTAAAGCAAATTGGTTCACATTAAATAGCTGTAAGTCTCTGAATTGCCTTGATCCTTAATTTATGGACACGGGTGTGTGTTACACACCACCATGGTCCTGCTTCTGAAACCAAACATGACCCTCTACAAATACCTATTAAACCTATGCCAAGTTATCATTTTCCATAAGCTTTGTACAATGCATTCATAAATTGTTGCTGAAAAATCCATCACTGAATATTTTCAATTACAAAAAGTTGAAGTTCTTACAATCTCTTATTCCCTGTAATAATTACCTAAAGTTCTTCTGCCTTTTTAATTTTAATGTCAAATTTTATAGCAAATAGGCCTATATGAACTAGATGAATGTTTAGAAAGTAATTTTTTTTTCCTCTTCTTCTGAAATTCCGCTGTAAATATTTATAGATTACTTTTCTCATTTTGAGAATCCTGTCTCGTCTGTCTTTCCTCTATTAAATTCTCGTTAAGAATTCCAACGGCTTTTTAACTCCGCCCCCCCCCCACCACCACCACTCTCAACACGGAATTTTATTTTGTATAAAACTTCTATTTCAAAATTATTTCTTGATTTTCCTCTTCACTTTTCAGTTTGGAATCTCTAAAGTAATTCGTTGCTTTTCTCTCAGTTTGCAATCGTTCATATGTTTTTCTTGATTTTCATTTAATACCATTTTCTCAACGCTGGCTTTAATGATTTTTTGGCCGACATCTGAGACTAATTATTAAATAACTGCATTGGATTAAAAATAGCTCGCTTAGATTAGGTTGCGTATTAATTTTCAGAAACAGAAAAAGTAATTTTAAAAAAGTGACAAAACTGAATTAGTAACGATAATTAGTTTCACTAAAATTTCAACTTTATATGATAAATAGTTGTTGAGGTTATCGAAAATAGTAAAAAATAGTTGTGGGATCTTCAAAATTAACTTAGATATAAAAATCAAATTTTTCACTTCTTTGACGCTAGAATTGAACATTTCACAATTTTTATCCTTCGTCAGCCAAGATTGCCCTAATGAAAACTCTCTCTCTAGTGAAATATAATGCAATGAATAAATAAGACTGATTTTCCTATGATCAGAAGCTGCTAGCCAAAAATTCACATAAAAACATTAATTATAAAACGTGATTGAAGAACCCAGTACATCATTGCGCTATCATTAAATTAACGTATTTGTTGTAAGGGGCATTTTTTTGGAAAAAAATATTACATTGAAAAAAAAATATTTAAATTCGGCTTTAAGGATTCTCGTTTTTTGAGACAATTTTTTTAGGAAAAAAAAAAATGTAACACACCCAATCTGAGGCAAATTTTTATGGGAAAAAAATGCGTCTTATACGCTAGCAAATACAGTAACTTTGAGAATATTAATTTATTTATTACATTAATTTATATTTAAAAAATAACAATATGCCAAAACTCCTATTTCAGGATCTTTATCTACAGATCCAGTATCCAGAGAAAACCTACATTTTCATAGACTAAACCTATCAGTTAATCTGTCTTGAAAAAACAGTTATTGAACTATCAAGATTTTATGTAAAAAATTTAGGAGACTTTCAAACTTACAGTCACCCTGTTGACTGTAAAAATAGCAGAAATCAAACAGCAGATACTCACTTTCTTTGAAGAAAAATACTAGATTTTACACTTGCCAAAAGCAACTGTCATGTAAAATATCTAAGACTTTTTAATTTTTTCCTATTCTGTTAGAAAAGATTAGGTATTTGCAACTGGATTGTAGAATAAGCCCAGAAAAATAGGTGAGGTATAAAAGCAAAAAATTCCTACTTCTCCGTTCTCAAATTGATAGTAATGTATCGTTAGGCCTTCAATGTTTAATAAATCAGATTATCAGATGAACTATTAAGAAATTATAAATTTATCCCAATAGAATTAGGACAAAGTAATTATTGATAACGCGAATTACAGAGGCAAATTTTTTAAGAAAATAATGGGGTTTTTTTTCATATAATTTTTTAAGAAAATAATGTTTTATTTTGTATCATATGTTTTATTTTTATCAAATGTCTGTTACTAATAAGCTATTTTTTGATAAATGTTATTTGAAAATTGCTGTTTAAATTTAGATGCTGTTCATAAGTTTATTATGTTTGATATTTATGCTATTTTTGTTTGCATAACAAACAAAAGCAACTTATATAAACAAAAACAAAATAAAAAAAAATTAGAAATTGATAAGAATTTCAAAAAATTTTATTTCCTCGGAAATTAAATCTTACATTAAAAAAAAGGAGATGAAATATAACAATCAAAGCCACATTTTCAATAATCAAGTGATGTAAAACAATATTTTTTTTACTCAACAATGTAAAAGTATGTCTACAATATCTTCATTGTTATCTTCTAAAATGTCAAGTAATTATACGAAAAGAAGTGAAAAATAACAAAGGAATATTTTACAATGCTTAAATTGTAGAATTTGAAGCCTTTAAGTATCGTAAAATTTCAATTTCAATTGAATTTCAACGGGAGAAATTTGCAATCTCAATTATGATATATATATATAATTAATTTGGTGGCCTGAATATTTACAAGGCAATTAACTATCTGCAAATAGGCTGCCGATTTTGAAGATTTCTTTTGTTCAAATGTGATTGGGATTTATATTTATTTATAAAAGAAATTTTACATTCAAAATTTTAAATAAGTAAACAACTATTTTAAGGCTGAAGCCTTTTTAATGCATTTTTCCAAAAAAATATTTTAAAAAGTATAATATCTTAAAGACACTTTTTAAAATAAATGACGAAGATTTATTTTTAATCTTATTCTAAAGTTTCTCTGAATTTCAGAGGATGAAGTAGTTTTATTCTATCTTAATATCTGTTCCAGCAGAATTTTCGAAAATTGATTTCTTCAATCACTTATCAATAGCTCAATTTGAGAATCCTACTAGAATGCCCAAACCGATACTTCTTGCATAGTTGGCTGAGTCGGGAGAAAGATATAATGATGACTGCGTGACAACGACCTGTTTATACGAAAATTATCTGGAAAGAGTTTGCGGCGTAGATTGGCGGAAGAGGAGATGGAAAGGTGTCTGTCTGTGTAATTGCTTCGTTGGGCCAAAATGAGGTTCTGCGATTCCGGGTCGATGCAGTTGGTGTTGGCCTAACAGATACGACCGTGTTTCAGTGACCCCCTGGATTTTGATAATGACGTTGCAAATTGATCTTTCGGTCATTTTCATGAAACAAAGTTCAATTTCGAGATATTTTTTTAGGGTTAAAAAATATCTCGAAATTGAACTTTGTTTCATGAAAATGAAATGATTATAAGCTTCTTCTACTCTAAATGTATAAGAATATTAACAGATAACAGTTATTAACGAGTTATTTCGTGCCCTTAAAAAAACTTGCAAAAAAAGATCACTAATTCAAAACTTCCTTCCATTTCTTGAAACCAATTCACGTACTTAAAGAAATAAGAAAGAAAAGAGAGAGAAATAAAATATGGGACACAATAAAATTAGGCTGATGTAGCGAGCATTCCATAAATTCAATATCATAAAACTAAACTAAAATTGAAGGTAACTTTCTAATTAACATTGCTTTTATGTTTCTTCTTCTAATGTTTAGAGTATAAGAGCTTTTGAACGATATTAGACCATATTTTATTATCACGTAAATCTGACTTTCATATAACAGAAACTTTAAGACCTATCTGCTTATAGTTGCACGTTTATTTTTTTAAGTTGTTTCTTCATCACAACAACAACAATGAATAAATAAAGTTACATTATTACTATTATTTCAATTAATATAAAATTTTTGCCTATAAGATAAAAAAATACTAAAATATAAATATTTGAGTATTAAATTATTTATCCCAAGATGATTTTGACATGAAATTAAAGAAATTAAAATGTTAGTGAACGATGAAGCTTTCTTAAGAAGAAATATAAGGAGAAAAACAATGTTTAATGGAGTTGCTTAGTTATTTTTAATTTACAATGTTTATGATACAAAATCTGAATGAGCAATGGGAAACTTATAAACTGCATTTTTGTTTTTGTTTTGTTTTTAAATTATTTTAAACGCGATATAATAATAATAATAATAATAATAATAATAATTTTTTTTTTTTTTATTATGATTCTAAATACAAAAGTTACAGTCCCGTTAGGAATGACAAATTCCTATCAACAGGTTCTGACTATAGGTATACTACAAATATTTAATTAATTTTGAATACATTGTTAAAAAATATGAAATTACTTACATAGTATTGTTTTTACAAGTGATTTTTGTCAGGTAGACCGCTAGGTGATAATTTTCAAAAATTTTAAATTAGACAGTAACATGATTTAAAAGTTAAAATAATTTTCTGATTTAACTCTATATATAATTATTCCATATGTATATTAAAGTTACCTATGTTTAGCTTATTTTTATCGAGTACAGTAAGAACTAGTAACAATAAATATTAAGGACATTGGTAGTAAATTGAACAAAATACTTAAGTGAGACATTACGAACAGGATTTACAATTACAAAGAAAACAATTGAAACAATTACTAAGAAAACAATTGAAACAAAAGAAATTGACTCTGTAATCCTGCGCCAGGCACGGGCGAAGAATAGGAGCTTACATATCGCATACATCGATTACAAGAAGGCATTTGATTCTGTCCCTCATTCCTGGCTCCTACACACTCTTCATATCTACAAAATACACCCCAAGATCATGGCATTCTTAGCTGCCACGATGAAGAGTTGGAACACAACATTACACCTACGCACCTCTAACACCTCCATCACTACAGATCCCATTCCCATAAGGAGAGGTATTTTCCAGGGAGACTCCTTGAGTCCTCTTTGGTTCTGCCTCGCCTTGAATCCACTGAGCCATATACTAGATAACACAAAACACGGTTATAGACTTACCACAGGCACTGTGACACCACATAAAATCACACACTTACTCTACATGGATGACATTAAACTCTATGCCACAAACAATGCACAACTTACTAATTTACTACAAGCCACCACACAGTTCACCAAAGACATTGGGATGGAATTTGGAATTGACAAATGCCGCAAGTTACACATAATACGTGGGAAGACTTCGAATTTGGAGGGTTTTGAACTGGACCATGGTTTGGCCATCCAATCCATGGAAGAGGGAGAGACCTACAAGTACCTGGGCTTCCAGCAAGCGCGCATCATTGACAACGCAAACATCAAAATTGTACTGAAGAACACATACCTTGCTCGAGTTCACAAAATCCTCAAAACTCAACTCAACGCCAGAAATAAAATTAAAGCTATCAACACTTTTGCCGTTCCCACACTAACATATTCGTTCGGCATAATTCCATGGACAAACACCGAACTCGAAGCACTACAACGCGCAACACGCACTACATTCACGAAACACAACATGCACCACCCCAAGTCCGCTACGGAAAGGATGACTCTTCCCCGCAAGGAGGGAGGCCGAGGACTCATCAACCTCATCACCCTACACGAAAAACAAGTACATACACTTAGGGAACATTTCCACCAAAGAGCAGAAGACTCCTCACTTCACTCAGCCATTGTCAAAGCTGACACACACCTCACACCCCTTAACCTCGAAAACTCTTCTCCAACACTCACCACCCCTGACACCCACACTCAGCAGCTACGTGAATCATGGGCTCGTAAGGAACTCCATGGCAGACATCATCACGAACTCAGCCAGCCTCATGTCGACATGGAAGCGTCGAACAGATGGCTGACGAGTGGTGAGCTGTTTGGGGAGACCGAAGGGTTCATGATCGCAATACAGGACCAAGTCATCTCCACACGCAACTACAAGAAACACATTCTACACGATGCAAACACACATGACGACAAATGCAGGAAATGCCACACTACGCATGA